>CM068314.1:1915000-2117500 GCA_034766995.1 Acanthacorydalis orientalis
AAGTGGAGCAGTTGAAACTTTAAACGCGTTTATCTCGAAACTACTTTTTTTCGTCTTGCGGGGGCCAGAAAAAAAAACTACTTGACCGATTTGTCTGAAATGTTAATATGTTATTCTGAATAGTTCTAGCTCTCGCTCGGAAGTAAACTAATAGTTTCCGTAAAATATTTATATTTTTTTTATTAACAAAACATTCAAAAATACTGGTCGTTTTCAAACTTGTACTTTTGACTACGCGCCATTTTGTCAATTTTTTTTTATTCTACTTCCTGTGATAGCTATACTTATATTAATTAAAAATTCGTCAATTGTTTTATTTCAGATCAGAGGGAGAGATAAATCATCATTCACCACGCAATTCCATTTTTTTAGAGAGGGAGACTTCAGCATCATTTTTCTAATTTAAAAAAAAAATTTTTTTTGTCTTTATTTTCATTTTTGTGTAGTTTATTAGTAATAAAATAAGTGTAAAAAAAATTGAAAGCATTATTCATTACCCTCATATAGAAAAAAATTTTTTAAAATAGCTTAAATTTTAGGCCGCTAGACCACCGGGTCCCCTTAATATGTAACACCAAAAATGTGCTACATAACATGGAATTTCTTTTGTAAGAAACTAATAAGTCAATAAATATAAGAATATTCTATTATAACGATTTTTTTAAATACCAGTTTTACTAGGTTTCGTTAGAAACAGATTCGTCGTTAACTGTCGGTAGTTGTAGTGTTAAGAACGTCGATTCACTTTCATATTGGTACATAAAGAACGAATGGCAAGAAAGAAGCGCGCATCGAATGCAAGGTTTTGTAACATATTTATGTATTGAATGCGCGTCGGCAAGAAACACAGATGTGTGTTTTTGGATCGTACGTGGATGCGATGCTGCAGTTCCGTCGCTGGATCGTACGCACGTCCACGGACGGGGACGGACCGACACGACCTATCTGTGCGAAAAGAATGTCGACGGGCGACAAACCAGCTGGTGGCGAACGAGCCAGGTGCTGCGCTCGGATGCTGCTTCGAGCACATCTGTGCACGTATCGTGCGGCCATTGAAAAAAAAATGTGCGGACGTTAATGAACGGACCCGATTATCACAAGCGAACGGATCGTCGTGAATGGACGACGGATCGACTGTCGTTTTAGCACCGGAATGAAGTCTGCGAGACGAGCAGACGGTTTCTGGAAACGGTGGACGTTTTACGGTCACACTGTTATCACTCACAAGGGGGGATACGACCTAGGAAATTGAGTTTGGGACCAAACTTCGTGTAGTGGTAGGGTACCTCAAAGGAATTAATATAGAAACGTAGTAGCTCGCATTATCCAGCCATTTTCAAGAAAAAGGCTCCAAAGTTTCTGTATCTTATAAGAGAAATTAATTCTTTGACATCCAATTAATTAGCTATGCGGTAACGCGCGTTTTTGGAGTGTCTAACATGACAAGTTCGAGTCTCACTCGATCCATGCGGTTTTTTTCTTCGTCTGAATAATTATTTAATGCTTTCAATGCATTTTATTAAAAAAATATTCAAATAAAGATGAAATAACATTTTCTTGCAATTTTCTTTCGAAAAACGGTCTTTTTTAAATTCTTACAATTTTATTGCAGAAAATTATTTTTTCTAGAATTTTTTTCATTTTCAGCATTATTTTGCAGACATATTCGTATATTAAAGGATTCATGTTTGCAATATAATACAAAAAATTAAAGAAAATGATTTTTTCACGATTTTTTTATAATTTTTTGCATTGCTTTGCAAACAAGAACACTTTGATATACGAATATGTTTGCGAAATAATGCAAAAAATTAAATAACAATTCTTGTTAAAATCATTTTCTGAAATAAAATTGTAAAAATTTAAAAAAAGAGCGTTTTTCGAAAAAAAATTTTAAGGAAATGTTATTTCATCTTTATTTAAATATTTTTTTTAATAAAATGTATTAAATAATAATTCAGTGGAGAAAAAAAATTCATGCATTGACCGAGACTCAAACCTGACACATCAGACACTTAAAGCCGGCCCGCTTGCGCCTAGCTATCAAACTAATTGAAAACACTTCAATATTTTCTCTCATAAGCCTGATGCGAAAACTTTGTAGTCTTTTTTTTCTTCAAAATGGCTCGATAGTGCGAGGTAGTACGTTACTATTTTAATATCTTTGGGGTACCCTACCACTACACGAAGTTTGGTCCCAGTCAATTTCCGAGGTCGTATCCTTTCCTTGTCAGATACGTCGAAACGGACTGAAAACGATCCAACAATGGTCCCTTGTAAAAGAAAAACACCGTTCTAACAAACTATCCGGTAACAGCGTGCCGGACGATCCCTTATGAGGTTGAATTATTCAACTGTGGAATCGTTCATAACGATGTAAAGACATTCGAGTACGTTTAAATTTGCATGCCGGATTATTGCGTTTGCATTATTACGCGCTAATCTTCGCCGTACATTGTTCTGTTCTAGTGTACGTTTGTTTCGAGGTTAGTTCCGCGTTGAATGTAGAACGTCTCATCTACGACGCATCAATTAATAACAATTAGCACGGACGACGTGCAAACAATACACTTCTCGGTCGTACAGAAGCATGCACTGATGTCTCTGAAATCTTTTCAATAGCACAGTTAGAATTATAAGTGGACTCGTTTCATTCATACATCCGATTAACTTTATTCGCACGGCACTCGACCAGGAAATACAGTTGGACCCCTGTACCTGACATTCATTTAAAGAAAATTCTACATTCGCAAATAACAATAATATACTCAAAATCATGTGTTTGACTGAGTGTTTAGATCATGCAATTAAAGATACATACGGAAATCTCGATCGTCGGGCTCATGTGCCTGACAGTCGATTAACAACAGCACTGCATCCTCAGGTAACAATACAGTACTCGAACTAACACATCTTTGTCTCTCTGTGTTTAAAACATTCTTATTAATGATACTAGTGGCACGGTTATTGGTCGGGCTTCTGTGCCCGACACTCATTTAACAACTGAACTGGAACACAGCACATTACTGAATTATAAGCGAACTGATTTAATTCAATTATTTTTTATTCATTTATTTCATTAATTCATTTATTTTTTTCATTTGTAAATCGTTTCACAAACTGTGTAGCATGTTGCACCGTCCTGCTCGAACCACATGTCCTCCGGATCAGCATCGTCCCATTCTGTCCACAAAGAAATGGTTATCATGTTTCGGTACCTTTCTCCATTCACAGTTAATCGCTTCATCAGCTCGATTCTCGAAAAAGTGACGACCAATGACTCCACCCGACTATGTGCGCGCCAAACAGTCACTCTCTCTATATCCAGTGGCTTTTCTCAAATTTCCTTCGTCCGATTCGGCAGTTTTGCTCGTTAACGTAGCCGACGAGTCCGAAACGAACCTCATCACAAAAGGTAAGGTTTTCAGAGAGGCCGTATTTGTTTTCCAGTAACAAATTAACAAATCTCCGACGCAGTTAATAGTCTTCTGGCTTCAATTGTCGCGTTAATCGAACCTTAGAAGCCTCCAGAAATAAATCCTTATGCAAGATACACCGTGTGGCAGTCTGAGAAAGGTCCAATTGCTGTGAATTGATATTCCTGGCTCTTCCGATACATCCTTCCACGAACCAAGTCAATGTTTTCTCCGCAAAACGAGCACGACGAACATGTGTTTGTGTTCCTTTACCTTCAAGCGATCCAGCCTCTTCAAAATGACACACTGATCAAAGGATTGTTGGTACAATCTGAAGAGTATGTCTAGGATAAATATTGAGTAATTTTCGAAATGTATTTTTTACTATAAAACGACCATTTTCATAAAACAATTGTATTATTTCAATACGTTGCTTTACTGTACAAAAACCATAAATAAGAATGACAATGTCGAAACTCAAGAAACGTCAGAGAAAAATACAGCTGTCAGTTTGACACCTGTGAAATGTAACCTCTTTAAAAAATTGCTTCCCTGCTGGAAAACCCTTCAAGTAGGGTACACATGATCAACTGACAGACAGAGGGTGAGGGTTCTGCCTTCTACGCACGAGCCATCCTTCCCATCCCCTCTTCCTTCACGTTTTAACGAACAGCGGTAGCTTTTTAAAAATTCACTCCCGACGCGACCAGAGAAGTCTCACTTCAACAGTCGCCATCTTCAATTCGAACGTGTTCGCTCGCCTGTACATAAAGTCGATTCTTGCACCACTGTCGAGTAAATGGCACGCGGGACAGCAATCCACATACGGATTGGAAGTAGTGAGGCTCTAATCGTAATATATTGTTCCGCTGTATTGTTTTCATTATCAGAAACGTTTATCGTACTTCCGTTCTCGTATTAAACACAAATACGACGTCATACGCGTACAAGAAACGAAAAAAATGTACGTACATGCATTTTTATTACTTGTGTAATGTTTTGGTTATCAGCGCCGTGCGATTACGTTATGTACGGGCTGGTCTAGAACTCCAAACGGTGCGGAACCAGTTCATTTTTTCGCACTGATTACATTTATTTACAATTTGTATAGATATGATATAATTGAAGCGAAAAGTATTGACGATAAAGGTTACTGTTCATCATCAAAAGTGTATTCGTTCCACCAGACAAGATACAGTTGTACTATTGGAACGAATACATTTTTATTAACTTTTAAATCGAACATGGGATTGAAAATAACTAGTTTTTGAGTAGATTTTTCCAAGCACCTAGTAGTTAGTTGGCTGTGAATTTCAGTAGCGCTGTTGTTTCTTCTTGCTAACAAAAACCCGATCACAGCGCGACCCTCACAGATGGCGGGATTATTTATATTGTTACACATTCGTTATAAATCATCCACGTTTGGCATTAAACAACAATCCGATGGCGACCGAATGT
The DNA here is from genome assembly GCA_034766995.1 of Acanthacorydalis orientalis. NCBI lineage: Eukaryota > Metazoa > Arthropoda > Insecta > Megaloptera > Corydalidae > Acanthacorydalis > Acanthacorydalis orientalis. Next base: position 1,919,875 of record CM068314.1, read on the forward strand.
CTGATGGCCAACACATGAAACCACGTAACGCTGTTGCGCATGCGCGGAATCTCATCATTCGTGTTTAATCGGCAGTAGTTACAAAACGGACCTTACTCTAAGAACCCGTGTCTCGTTTATTAACACTGCCGTTCGTGACATTAATAAGAATGATCTAAAGAGAGAGAGAATGAGAGATTCGAGTTTCTAAGAACATCTAGTTCGTTGATTTTACAATAAACTGAAATGAAGCTGAAAGCATGAATATTTTGAACAAATTTCCCGGTCGAGTCATTTCCAGAAATCGAGACATTAACTGGCCAACGAGATCCAGCGATTTAACACCGTTCGAGTACCTACTTTGGGTCACGTTAATGGACAGTTGTACACCAGTAATACAAAAACAATTTGCGACCTGACCACTTCGATGCCGGCGCTGTGATTTGTATTTTAATTCATCTGTTTCTTTGTCAATCCAGTGTCAACGTGTTCAAGATAAAATCCGAAGAGTAGGCGGTGAGATAGAGCCCTAGTTGTACAGAGATGTTATTAAAAATTGTAAACAAAACAATGGTTACTTGTAGGAAAGCAGGCGGCGGTCACTTACACGATATTATTTTCCATTTATGAGTGGCACACCCCCAACTATTATTTAGAGTAAAAAAAGTTCTGAAATTTCAGAGCAAATTCTATTTTATTTCAATTTTAAAAAAAAAAAAATACGTCCATATTGGAAAACCGTGCAGAGACGTTTTCACGGACGCCGGTCTCAGTCGGCGTCCGGATCGAAGCGGGTTAAGTACAGTAAAACAGTTGACAGACGGTATCGAACAGCAGCGAAACGGTTGTGCCGCGCGCCCTCTCTACCACAGAATATGTTCGCGACGAGCGGACCACGTCTGCTCGTCCAGTGCTGGCGAGAAAGAAAAATCGCACGGCCCGGAGGCGACGGGCCACAAGCGACCGGACCAGCTGCGCGTTTCTGTTGAACTCGGTGCGGATTCTTTTCCGTCGTCGTCGTTGTTTTTTTTTCCACCGTCCGCAGACACCACTGACGATAGGACAGCCGATATTGTCGGATGAGATATCTGGCGCATGTAATCTTAATTGGTTCCTCGATCGCTTTATATGTTAATATCGAGAACGTCTTATACACCACGATGCATTCTTATAATTTCTGTGTTGTATTTTAATTAGTCATTATAAACGATGGACCGTAAAATATGTTGATGGCAGGTTGTATCGACGATTATATATATGAGTGTGTGTGTATGTGTGTATGGAATTCAATCTGTCTAAATTTTTTGCTCTCAATATAACAGTAATTCAATTAAGATTTTTTTAATGTATGTAGATAATGTTTATATACGTTCAGTGTGGTCGTAGATGAGTGGCTAGCACGTTAGGCTGTTGATCAATGTGTCACGATTTGAAATATGGCATCACAAAAAAAAAACGTTATAAAGAATAGGAAAAAAACTGCAGAAGTTGATGATCTGAAATCTGTCTCTGATGATTTATAAAGAGCATGTGCTTACAATTCAACCAGTATTGGAGATTTATTAAATTAGATCAGTGTTGCATCTATACTCCAAAAGAACAGTTTGTTTGAGACTTAATTAATGATTGTAAATACTGAAAACAGGGGTTATATATATATATATATATATATATATATATATATATAGGATGATTCAATTTAGGCTCCCACATGAAAGTATTAAAAAAAAGCCAAAAAAATATGTGTTATTTCTTATTTAGTATTTTAATTCAATTGTATTTTAGTACTGAATTGAACTAAAATACGAAATAAAAATAAGATCATTTTTTTAATTTTTTTTACTACATTCCTCTGACCATTCATGTCCAAATTGAATCAGCCTATATATATATATATATATATGTAGGATGATTCGATTTAGGTTTCCGCATGAAAGTAATAAGGAAAAGCAAAAATAATATATGTTACTTCTTATTTAGTATTTTAATTCAATTGTATTTTAGTATTCAACTGAAATAAAATACTAAATAAAAATAAGATTATTTTTTTTGTATTTTTTTTTAATACATTCCTGTGGCCATTCAAGTCTAAATTGAATCAGCCTATATATATATATATATATATATATATATATATATATATATATATAGAGAGAGAGAGAGAGAGAGAAATTCAATTTAAGCTTCCACATGGAATTATTAAGGCAAAAAAAATGTTATTTTTTATTGAGTATTTTAATTCAATGTATTTTAGTATTGAATTGAGTTAAAATACTAAATAAACAATTAGATTACTTTTTTTAATTTTTTTTTAATACATTCCTGTGTCCATTCAACTATAAATTGAATCAGCCTATATATATATTTATATATATATAGGATGATTCGATTTAGATTTCCGCATGAAACTAATAAAGAAAAGCAAAAAAAAATACGTGTCTTCTTATTTAGTATTTTAATTCAATTGTATTTTAGTATAGAACGGAAATAAAATACAAAATAAAAATAAGATCATTTTTTATATATTTTTTTTATTACATTCCTGTGACCATTCAAGTCTACATTGAATCAGCCTACATATATATATATATATATATATATATATATATATAAATTGTCTAAGTACAGTGGCTCATAGTGAAACTGAAACACTTCCAATAAAAAAAAATTAACCGCAAAACAATTGATATCATGAAACTGTGACGAAAAAAATAATGTTACTTTCGGTTATCATGTTTAATATATTTTCCGTTTACAAGAAATAAGCGTGTAATTAGTTCATAATAATAAAATAAATAATCTTAATAAGCAAATTTAACGAAATGAAACACGGACATTTTCGTTTTACTAAAATCAAGAGTGCGTCCGTCGTCGTAAAATCGTAAGTGCGTACTAATCGATGGAGAACGTGGAAAAGAGAAACCTGATCCTTGTTTTTGTTTGCAATAATGCAGAGAAGGCGTCGATTTATCAGATCAAATGTCATGTTATTATAATTGGTTAGGAGAAACAATAAAACGGTATAAAAAAATTGTAGTAGAGCTGCTTTGCGGTACAGCAGTGGTAAATGCATATTGTATACATAAACAATGGGACAGTCGTCAAATGGGCATGTTGGAATTTAGGGAAAAAATATTGATAAATTATTAGCAGCTGACGAGATGCCAATAACGCAAATAAAACATAACAACTATCATTTTGAAGACAGATATTCTGGCTCTGCAAGAAGTGTGAGTAAACGCTGTAGATAATACTACAGAAATTTATCTGAACAGATGGGCGCCCCTGCAGCCGCAAAAAAAAAGCCAAGCGCGTTACTACGTTTTGTCCTTGTTGCAACAATCGGCCGCCTTTGTGCTTACAACGCTTTAAAGAAATTCACAAAGATAAACAGTTCTCTCGTGTATATAAAGATGTAAATAAATTCGTTAATTACAGTAATCAGTTTTTTAATTGCTATGACGCGGCAACAGTTCATGTACCACTGGTGTCTCAGCCCGCCCGATGGGACAATTGTATACGTAGCACCGGTGGCGCATCCCGTCCCTTGGGCACGAACATGAATGTGCCACCGGTGGTTCAGTCCGTCGTGAACGCGTTCAACATTTCTGACTAGAAACACGTCTGTGTACTTTGTAGAATGAATCTGGAAAAAAGGCGTTCATTTCTGAGAGCCTCGTGCACATTTCTCCACGTCCGTGCGTCAAGTCGTAGATTTATGAGATGTCCGATCGTCGGACAGATAAGCCGATCCCATTATAACTTGTTGGCCCGGAGCGGAATATCATCGCGAGAATGAAACCGAGCACACGGCCATTGTTATCGAAACCGTCGCATTATATTATAATAATATTCCACTTAGTCACGGTGTGCCGTGCACGATATTCGCAATTAACGCGCGCACATCCATCGGATTCGATCCGTTTCGTGGATCGCGCGCCGACTCTCGATCGGGAATAAATTATCGACGGAGAGAACAGAACGGCGCGACGGACACAATGTCGGGAAACGCGCACACACACACGCGCGCGCGCTTCCACGGAATGTGTTTGCCGGGCAGATGCAGGTTGCGTTTCCAGTAAGCGCGCCGCCGTCCGATGCATCCATTTTAATTGGCTGTGCAGTTGGTTACGGTTGGGTGGACGTTCGTAATGCACTTGTTCAATGGAACGTACACGGATCGAATGATTATTTATACCAGTTGTGTGCGGAGTGGTCGAGAAATGTCTGCCCGTACGACCGACTATCGTTTTTTTTTCTACTGTTAAGTGCACGTACACTCCGATAGAAAGTCGAAAATGTACAACGGATTCATTGATTGGCGCTTATACGCACTTCGATGACAATGCAGTCATCTTCAGAGCAGGAAGGTACACGGAAATCCATGCTCTAAGTATCGTGATTGATCCAAATCTCTAAGAGTGGCAGATACTGCTCTTTCAAGCATAATTATTCGGTGTAAAAAATAATTCTGCGGCTTGAACCGCTCCTCAGACCACAATCCAATGCATATTCATTTTAACATTCCAATCAGCATGCTATACTTTCTAGCTGTAACATATGAAAATAATTTGTACTATATTGTATTATGTGTACTATATTTTCTCAAATAAACAGAAAATATAGCATGCTGATTGCAATGTTGTTTCTTAAATTCAACTTAGCATTTGAAAACATTTTTTTTGTTTCATGTTTCCGTATTTCTCTAAATAAAAGGATTCTAATCGAAAAAAATTTTTTTTTTCTCGAAAGATAAAAGTTATCTGAGAAATTAAATCAATCAAAATATGTTAGCATTATTTTTGTACTGTTTCTTTGTTTTTATACAAATTTTTCTATTTCGGATTGAGCGTACGGTATTACAGATGGCTGTGATATCAATAAATGACGATCGCTTTTAGTTTTCACGAACATCAAGGGACAATCTATTCTAGTAGATTTTACTTCAGATCAAAGCTTGCTGTTTGCGAAAACGAACTGAAACAATATCGAATCGTTTATGTTGCCACGAAACGAAAAATAAAACTTAACATTTTTATAAAAAATGAACGTTCAAATATGTTGTACACCTAATGATTCACCGAGGACTTATTCATACAGACATTTTTTTCTTCTATAAAACACCGTCCATATTCGACGACCACCTGCACGAATGCTGCATCTAAGCATCCTCGCCGTAATTGTTTTCCAATTAGGCATACATTACAGACCTTCTTGCGCGTTCGGTTAATTACATTCGATCCTCGCAGGCATACGAATCCGAATCGGGCATTAGTCGTGTCTGTCTATCTGTCTGTGTGGGTTGAGAATCATTTTTTTCCACTCAAAGTAATCAGATCAAGGTAATAAATAATTCAGAAGTGTACCAACGCCGCCGGACACTTTTGGATATAAATGACACGGGCTCGTGTTTCAGTTTGTGCGCGAACAGTGATGTATTGTGGATCGGTTTGGGTCGACGAAACGGTCCATTAGTGTTTACAGCGATGCCAATATAATAGATTAGCTTCAATTTAGTCTTACACGGTTGGTATTTACAAAAATGAATTGATAAGGAAGCTTTAATACGACGGTAGCGCCAAATATTCTCGTCCTAACATGTCTGCGCATGCGCGTGATATGTACTATGTGGTAGATTAGTGTTTTAGTAGCAATCAATTATAAACAATATCAATAATACTATTTATACAAATGCTATTTAGAAATCATAACATTTATTTATTAATTTTATAAAAAAATAATTCTCTATTAGCAAATGAATCGACCTTTTCAATATTGAAATCTAACTTACCGACATGTGACTATAAATACTGTTATTGTAAAAATCGAGTACCAACCTGTAACAAAAGAAAAGCAGTAATTAATTTTAATTGTTGCATTGAATAAACATTTTTATAGTTTCTGCAATAAAAATCGTATCACATAATTCAAGGTTTGATACAAGTGAAGAAGAGATTAATTGTCTTATAGAATCATGGACGGAAATGAGAGAACAGTAAATATATTCGAATACAAATCTGTTATAAATAAATACTGACAGATCACAAACAACTAGAATTAAAACAATCAAAACATATAATTAAATATTTCTGAGTGAATTCATTTAAAAATTGGTTCTTAAAAAACTGTAAGTTAGTTAATTGTTCTAAAATCTATAATCATTCTCATTGTTGCCAGCTTCAAATTTCAGGCTGTGAAACGCTATCAGTAAACAGAACTATTTTTAAGTACTTGGCAAAAAAGTGAGGTTACATGACTTTCATCAACTTTTAACAAACCGGATTTAAAAAAATTTCTAATTATTTTCTAGAAAATCAACCACTATTTACGTTAAAACATTCTAACGCATTTATTTTATGCCCTGCCGGTCTGAAAATGATGTAATCATAGTTGACATTTACATAAGCAACAATCAAAAATAATCAATAATCGAATATCTTTGACCAGAAAAATGTTTGTTACTGTTCGATGAAAAAAATTCATTTTAAAATCAAAAAAACGTTAATAATACAAATATTTTTCACTGAATTTATTTACATCGATCCTGGAAAACTTGTAAGTCATTTCATTGTGTATATTTCTATTCATTTCTATTCATTGAGCATCTTGTGGTATTAAAGTTTCTGACAAAAGGAGTTACACCGTACCAAATAAAATACCAATTTGATGGTGTATACGGGGAAGCTTCCCTTTCATACTCCATGGTAAAAGTATGGGCTAAAAGATTTTGTATGGGAGAAGAGTCACTGGAAGATGAATCGCGTTCCCGTCTCCTTATGGAAGCACTCACAACCGATTCTATTGTATGAGTACTTGTCGAAGACCTCATACTGAATGACCGGCGCTTGAAAATGAAAGAATTATCAGCTATGTCCAATCTTTCATAAACAACCGTGTGCTGAATTCTCCACGATAATTTAGGTATGAATTGGGGCAATGCAATGTGGATACCCAAACTTTTTTTGGCCATTCGGCGAGTAGTGCGCGCTCGTTCATTTTAAGAGCTGTGATCCAAATCCAAAAGCATTAATCGAATCCATTGTAATAGGAGATGAAACAAGGGTCCTTTACTATGATCTTCTGTCTAAAAGAGAATCCATGGAATGACGGCGAGCAGGTGAACCACTTCCAAGAAAAACCAAAATATCTCAACCTACAAAGAAGATCATGGCCACATTTTTTCTGAACATGCATTAACACCTGAATATTTTGTTCTGGTCGTATTCATCCATTTATATCATCCGAGTTTGTTTCCACTACTACGTAGTGCTTTTCATTTACATTCGTTCCTATCTAGGACGTGAATATTTGACGCTATCCGCGCATCCTCTAATCATTCCTCACAACGTACTCTAAATCGAACAAATTTAAAATAGCCGACAACATGTCTTTATTTCTGAACGCCACGCCTGAACAAGGACACCCCAACCGTTCACTCTGTCTCAACGCAGTTCTCCGTTGCTAAATATATTGTATTTCAGCCAGGGTAGTGCTATCCCTCGACGACGGGCGTCGAAAGCATATACGCCTCGCCTCGCCATGCGCGCACACAGACAAGTACACATTTCAACAGTTTTCTGTAAATATTCATGGTCATGTCACATGGGGTGGAGTATGTTTCATTAACTATTCCGTTTGTTGCTTGTCAGCAGCACCCCCTACGTTCATAGTCACGTCGTTGTGTACTCGTGCCTTACAAATATGTGCACCGCACAACCACCACCGGCATACACTTATATTGTGGATGAAATGTTAAACGCTGTACGACGACGTCTACTTCGAAGATTATTAATCCCTGGTACATTTGAACGATTGTACGGAATATCTCGCAACCGTACGAGCTATATATATATATATATATATATATATATATATAAATGGTAAATCCTTGGTTCTCAACACATGCAGTTTATCTAGGATACAAATTATCTGTGCATCATAACTATGTAAAGTAAAAAGTTTATAACATTATTTATTTGAAAATTAAATTACATAGTGGATGATGTTTCTTTTTAAATACTAGCAAAGAAATTCATTTAAGAGGAAGCAAATTAAATAAACAAAAAGCAAGTGATATATCATCCTGACCAATCCAGTCCTTTTAGAAATATTACATGTTGATCGTTCGACGCATGTTAAACTAATAATTTCTATTTTCCTCCGGACATTATAAATATATATATATATATATATATATATATATATATATATATATATATATATATATATATATATATATATAAACATAAAAGTAAGTAAAACAAGTTTATTGATACCCAGTTGTAATACATAAAGCTTATAGTTTTGCTAATTATGTGAAAATATGCATTATTTTTAGTGTTGTATTTCGCCACGTGTGGCGTTATAATGCGTTCGACTTAAATTAATTTAACTGACATGATTTGAATTTTGGTTCAATGGTTTCGAGTTCCGTGTCGCTGGACGAAATATTCAGAAACCAGCTTGGTCATGAACGTATTTTGGCAATGTTGTTTTATAAGAGGTTCTATCACACCCTCCACTTTGAAATCTCAAACATAACAGTGATTTCTGTGAAGGGCATGCGCACTTAACAGGGCACTATAGCCCTGTTGAACGCGTCCTGTAAAAAAATGAATTACCTGTTGTTTATTATCAAACAACACAGGTAATTCAATTTTTTTTCTTTCAACGACGAAAAACCATAATATTAAGGGTGTGCCACATTAAATGACCGTAACTATATATATATATATATATATATATATATATATATATATATATATATATATATATATATATAAGGCACGTTTTTATTCATACCCGAAATTAAATAAAACCACCAACGGCGATTACACAGTTTACTAATGATGATAATAATAAAGTAATACAATAATCACGGTTAATACATATTTTTTATAACATTCAGTTCACTCGGAGCGCCTCCCGCTCTGACCGTGCTCCCTGCACACCCGCGCCCGATGCACTGTTATTTAATAATTGTTTATAGCCGGCACGACAGGCCCGCACTCTGCGATCACCCACATACATACCGTCGCCCAAGCCTCGCTCTGTTGTCAAGAGTGATAGTGACATGCACATGCCGAGCACCGGGGATGTGCTGACATATATATATATATTGTATCAGTGTAAAAGTTCGTGTACGATTTGAAATTGATACTCAAACGATTATTTTTCAGAGAAAACGCTTTTATTATAATCAATAATGTATTCATCATCGTTTACTGCAATCATTTTCCAACGCTAGGGCAGCTGCTGGATTCCTCCGTGGTATTTGACGGTCTCCACGGTGTCAACTTTTTTACCGTTTAAACTGTTCTGCAGCGACCAGAACAAATGATAATCCGAAATTGCAATGTCCTGAGAATACAGTGCAGGCGATATGATTTCCCATTTCAACTGCTTCAGTTCTTGCAGGGTCAATTTTGCTGTATGTGGTTTTGCGTTGTCGTGGTGGAAGATGACCATCTTACGATTGGCCAAAATCTGACACTTTTCTTTAATTACTGCTTTCAGTTTGAACAGTTGTTGATAGTACTTGTCTATATATATATATATATATATATATATATATATATATATATATATATATATATATCTATATATATATATATATGTATATATATGCGCGTTTCCGTCCCAATTGTGACTACTATTGTCGACATGACACCGAACCTAAATTACGATCTGTGTTTAATTTTCATGCGACGGTCGCGTCGCCGACATCCCACAACAATCGATGACCGCGCACACAGATAAATATTAATGGTACGTATAGAATTTGGACGGCATTCAACAATGCGCACCGCAATTCCGTTCATACAACGGTGACACGTGCTGTGCAAATTTGCCGGCATATACGTGGACACGCCGTGGAAAATCCCCGAACGCCCGTTGATCAATAAAACCGTGCTCGTCGTCTAAACTGTGCGACTGTTGTCGTCGTGGGTGTTGTTGTTGTCGTCCGACGACGCTCCGACGTTTCGTGATAACGGAGAAATAGAGCGGATGAGATGTGTAAAACGATCGTTTCGAGCGGCCGAACGATCTGTTCTGCTATCTTTTATGGTTGTATGTCGAAGATGTGTCAAATTTGTTTTTGTTTTATCGGATTGTAACAAGACTTAACATATTTTAATCAAATGCTTTCTGGTACAGAAGTAAGAAACATTTATTTCTGAAAATCCTAACTGCTAATGTTAGGTTCGCAGAAAAATATTGCGCTTTATGACCTTCAAATTCATATACATCACCGCAATTGTTTTCCTATCAACCTAATATTTTTTCTCAATCACTATATAACAAAAGAATGTGTAATAATTTTCTCGTCCCAAACTTGTTGATTTCTTTGTTCCATACGATCGATAAGATCCTGATCGATAGGATCCTAATCAATAAAACTCTGTGTTTGTAGATAAACCGCAAAAACGACATAATATGAAAAAATGTACAAGGCTTCCAAGAGCAACAGTAATTGAATGGAACAAAAATATAATAATCTAATTCGGATTTAAACTCTTAGAACATAATTATGACCGGTTTTGGAAATTCCGACAGAGATTCGATATAGAACAAATACTGACTGAAATGTCGGCTCTAAAAGAATCCGTTATTGAAATAGTGACCACTTTATCGAAGTTCGAGGTAGTATTTTGGCCTATAGCCTTGTCCTAGCACCAAGTGATTATCGCCTGTTTCCTAATTTGAAAAAAAGATCTTTGTAGTCAGCGTTTTGCATACGAAGAGACATAAATGAGCATTGTGAAAGTACATCCGATAATTATTTATATGAAGGTCTAAACCAGGCCTATGCTACCTCGCGGTCGTAGAAACTACTCTGCTACAAACTACTGATGTATTGGCGCTAGTAATAGGTCGGTACTTCTGAGCGCTGGTTTTAAAAATTCTTCTGTTACCCTTTTTAGCCAAATAATTTGAAAAGAAGTTAATGGAGGAAATGTAGAGGTAGGTGCCCTAATTAAGAGGAATCGGGAGAAATGTCCAAAATTTACCTTACCGACCCCGGATTTTCATTAATTAAAATTTCAATTGTGGCAAAGTTCAAAAAAAAACTTCACTGCTGATGAGGACATCAAATCGTTATTAGAACTATTTTTTTGCAGAACAAGATAAGAACTTTTTTGAGCGAGGAATCATAAAGTTGCTTGAAAGATGGCAAAAGGTAATCGAACAAAATGGACAATATATTGTTCAATAAAGTTGTTGTATCCTGTGAAAAAAATCGCCTTTCGTTTACACAGGGAGAAAAAGGAATTACTTTTTGGCCATCAAATACTTAAGAAAAATGTTTATTCATTTTGTGAAACGATTCGTCGATTCCTATAAAAGGGTTACTTACAATCAGTCTATCTCTTTAACAGGATAAATCTATTTCTGTGTGTGTGTGTGTGCGTGTAAACGACATGACGAAACATCGTCTACGTCGTGCATTCGAACAAATAAATCGAATCGGAAATTGGTTCCATTCGGACCGTTTTTCTTATTACGAGCCGTCGTCGTCGATCCGCGACCATTGTCAGATAAATGGAGCGCCGTCTCGGGCGGCACGAACGGCGTTAATATATTTCAGTGCAACGGTTGTGGGTAGCAGTTGATGTAGGTTGGCAACTCGCTACAGTTGGCAGTATTGATCGACTCCGGCCTCGGCACAGCTGTTCCACGAACGTGTAGTAAATGTCTCTCTCTGTCTCTGTGTGTCTGTGTGTTATGTATTTTCGTGACATATCAACGGACGGTGGTGGATGAACCGAATATAGAATTTATGAGTGTGACGACGATGCACGCTCGTCCGCGCTGACGGTCTTTCTTTTCCGCCGTACGCTTTTTCAATAAAATATGAGCTCTTTTAATCATCTCGAATCTGGTACGCTTTAATAATAAGTTTTCTTCTTTCCCGTCTCTGTCATATACACTCTACACATACAATTCTTTACAAATCACTATCTTCCTATGACATTTATTGACATACATACATACATATATATATATATATATATATATATATATATATATATATATATATATAATCCATTTCATTCTGTGTATTTTTTGACCGTCCCACGTACATCTGAAAATCTTCACTATGCCAACACTTTTTTCACTCACAAGGAGAGGGCACTAACATGAGGAACTCGAATCGCTCGAGGGGGCGTGGGCTGATAGATAATGACCCCTAGTTTATGTTACCTTAACCTTTTGATGCACTTTTGCACCGCTACAGTCAATTTATTTCAATGTTCTCTTACGAATATAAAAATATACATGTGTTTTAAGTGATAAAAAAATAAAAAGTAATAAAATTAGCATCCAAACATTTTTAAACGGCATTATTGCAAAAAAAAATTGATAAAAATGTACTGAAAAAATAAATTCTTATAATAACATAACATTTACATTATGAAAAACAAAACAAAAAAATCGGTCGAAAGGAATTGAGCCCGAGACTTCCATAGCGGTCCGGCCGCCTTACCTAACCAACTATGGTACCGGCTTATTTGATATAATTGGACGGAAACCGGTCGTCCTGACACTTTGAACCCCGTTTCTCCGGAACGACGCAAAAGTGCATCAAATGGCGGAAACATAAACCAGGTGTAACCATCTGCCAATCCACGGACCCTCGACCGATTCGAGTACGCTACGTTGGCACCCTCTCCTTGTCAGTGTAGAAGTTGTACAAGTTTTTCAAATTCGATTTCCCGGCCCTTACGATCACGAAGATGATTTAAACACAGAATCAATAACGCAAGAATCATATTCTAGAACCTATCTGGAACATATGATAAAATCTACACTGAATTGAAGAAACGAACTCGCTCATAACCTGCAAGATTCGGATAGAACGGAAAATGAGGCTGTATTTCGACAGTCTGTACACCCACCACCCTCGTACAAAGATATTCAAGTGTTCTCTCTCGTTGTATTAAAACAATTCGCGTCTCTGCATGAAATATTAGTCGCGTAAGAGGCTTACGCGAATACCGGAAAGGGGACGGACCGGCGAACGGTGGAAAAACGGGCGTCGAGACTGTCTTCCTGCCGTTACTCGTGCGCCGTTCGTCGAAATGTAAAACGGGGCGAGGGAAATTGAACGCATCTGTTCGCGCGTCACTGGAAACCGGCTGGAAAAGTCCACGCGGCCGTTCCGCTATCGATTTTCCGATGAATGGAGTGCGTGCGTGCGTACACACATCCTGAGGATCGCGGACGACCTTGTACGTGCACAGTTACGGGTCATGGGAATTTTCGATGACGAATCTGCTCGCTGTGTCGGCGTTTCTGCATGTTTTTGCACGACGTTCGAGCGCCCGTATCGAACACGGATCATTCCGATTTTTCCGGTGTTTTCTATTCGAATTCTGACAATGTCTTAATTCACTTTCGTAAATGTATTCTTTTTCTTCATCCCCACAGACCACAAAAATCGTCCTGATCGAAAATGTTCAAAAATAATTATTGATTTTTGCTTATAAACGTTTCGATGAAGATTCTATCATCTTCGAAGCACCAACTTACAGAGAACTCTCTTTACAAGTCTATTTTTAACCGGAAAAAGTGTTCGTGATTCGTGGGATGTAAAAAGAAGAGAGAGTATGTAACAGTATTTTTTATTTTTGTTTTTACTCGATATCGCGGTTGTGTTGTTTGGTACAGTTTGTGTACCATTTTTAATCGATTTTTATCGTATATAGAAAAGAGCCATAGAACGCCACTGACAACAATGTTAATTATTAACAGAGATGTTCATATCAAAGAATGATATACTGAAGAGTCAGATAATTAGAAATTTCCTCGTCTTTCAGATGAGATGATGAACAAGGCACTAAAGGCATTCTGTCTATAATAAAATCTTTATTACAAAATCTAACCGACTGGGTCGAAATTAAAAACAGTACCGAGTTGTATTGAAGAACCGACACTCGGTCGGTCCAAAGGGACTGAGATCGATAGAACAAACTCATAAATGTAAACATAAACAATCAAATAATATGATCTCGTTTGAATAATAAAGATAGAAGATACCAGAAACTTGACTCGTTCCTACCACACGGTGCCATTATCAAGTATTTGTTTATGACGTATTGATAACAGAATAGATTTCATCCACATCTGCGATAAGAACTGTGCCGATAATTAAACGATTCGGCGTGTGGAATTCGAAAAAGAAATCTACTTCGTTCGTTTTTCTCCACAAATTGATCGAATTGCCGGGCATTTGTGTCGGGAACGATTCAGCAATCATTTAAGGGTTCTTTCGGTACAACCTTCAGGCGAAATCCTAATCTTATCGAATGTGTAACGATCTGGGAACAAATAGGTATTTGGATTTTTCACACACATGTACTGTTTTCGTTTCGATTTCACTATATATACATTTTTCGTCGTACATACATCATGGGCTTCCTTCTATCCAGGTAAACGGGTACCGGAGACAACGCAGACTCCATGTAACGCATGCCCACCGAAGTGAATTTGTCACAATGGTTTTAGAGTATGTATACATCTGCACCGCTCCGACTACCCCGGCATTTCGGACCTTTGTCAGTTTGCTAGAGGGCTGATGAAATGTCGTCAAAATTGTACATTCCGGTTTTATGTACGCACTGCGATAGAAACTTGCCCTTTTGCCACTTTCAAGTTTTATTTAACCAGTCCGTACGGACGGTCTAGTCTTTGATATTTTCATGTAGTCAACCCGCCCTGGTTTTACCAGAACGAACTGAAAGTACAATTCCGGACCGAGAGATGGCATAATATTATGTTAGGGATACCGGAAAGTTTTTTTAGTTTTTTTTTTATATTAAACAAAAAACCACTTGATTCTTGAATTAAGTCTGGATTTGCTGCGATTTCCTCCAGCAACACTGTATCATCCAAAGGAAGAAACTTTCCGGTACCCCTGATATTTTTTTTTTGAAAAAAAAATTTCCAATGAAATGTAATTGATACAATAATATTACAATATTCGACAAGTAAATATGGTGGCGCTGTAATTGTTTTAACCTTTGCTTATTTGCTTTTCGGATTCGAAGCGATCGCCGTCCAGATGACGAAAACAATTCGTAACACGTATCTGAGATACCGTCTGACCTTTTGTCGCTTCTAATGCAGACACCGCGATACAGTTTTATCTATTGGTGCTAGGTGTACACCGTGCTATAAATAAATCGGATGTTTGTTTACCGACCGACAACATAAATATGTAGTACACCGTCTGACAACACAAGTACAATCATTTACTGACTCTTTCGCAATGGCTGAAATGGGCGCGGAGCTTTACACCTGTACCAGCCCTATGCTACTCGCTCATACTGCCAATACATTTCATGGTTAGGGTTTGTAAATTCCGCCAGGCGACAATACTAACAGGTTGTTCTCGGACCTCTCTATCTCACTACTCTGTTAGTTCGGGTCGCGCTCATTCTTCACGTGCGCATTGAAAATGTAAAAAAAATAACCTATAACCTATAAAGTTTGTCGTTTTTGTTTAGTACAAAAATGCCTCAAAGGAAAATATGTGCTGTTTGATTGAATTACGTGAAATATTGAAAATATGTGATGTTTGTTGATAATGTTTGGGTAAAATGGATAACAAGAATTTTTAAAACTCGCGCTCAGAAATAACGACCTACTACTAGCGCCGTCACATCCAGTCTACAGAGCGTTCCCACGACCGCGTGGCGAACAGCATAGGCGTGACCTGTACACAGAACAGGATTTAGACAAGGGCAACGTGGACCACCACCCTGAACGGAAAATTTTGACAAGCTGTAAATTATATTTTCAATCATAATTTCGATTTATAGGTAGCTCGAATGTGAAATGAAAAATTAAATCGAAATTTTTTTGTAGTTCAAATTGTGTTTTTGAATTTATCTAACAGGACTCCACAATTTGCATTTTTAAATGAATGGAAAATTTTACAATTTTTTTAGTGATCATCAATATTTTTCTGTTGAAATGTTGTTAAAATTATCAGCAGTCACGGATTTACATACAAATCGAATCGAAACAAATGCATCCGATGCTCAAATGACAGCTGTGACTGTCACGTTTCAAACGATACGTAACATGAATACATTTCAATCACGAGCGCCGCCATGCGGCACTCTTAACACCACCTATTGAATCGTATACGAACTTTTACACCGATCCAATACAAAATCAATGATAGAGAAATTGGTAGTCGTGTGTGTTTAAATTTGAAATGATTGATTACTTATAGGCACTCCTGATAAATTGCCGGACCTCTTAAAAAAAAAACTGATCGAAAAACAGTGCACAAGCATTCGCCACGATTTTCCACTATTAGAATTCATCTCGAAGCCTGTGTTTTCAAATCCGGATGATGACAGAGAAAGATCATAGATATCTGTGCGCGCGACGAGCAAGCACACTCGACAAACACTGATAATAATAAAAATGATGCACAGGAGGAGAGATTCGACTGAAATTCTATAAACAGTCTGTTTTTAGACGACTGTTTGTGTTTAATGTTTGTATATTGATAACCGTAATACATAATACACACACACACACATGACGCAATGTGTAATTAACACTCGTTCGAATTCAATTAATTAAGGATGTCATATGTTGACAGGCATTTTCAAAATAGACAGACATACATTATAACACTTATCGGGTATATTTTTCGAATATTTATAGCGTTGGTTCTAAGGTAGACAGATTTTGTTTCGTGTATTCGTTTGCGTTGACTTCTGATAAAAAAAAGTGTTTACATTAAAGAGCAGATAGTCTTTCTAGCTTAATTGCGTGTCCATTAAAACTCGCAATTATATCCGATGTACAGATTAGTCACTTAGAGTTAATTAAAATCGAATTAAGTTGAGTGCGGACCGGACGCTTTTTTCTTTCCTTTTAAACAAAAAAAAATAGACACGACAGAAGTGTCGACGCCGATGGAAAAAACTGAACGGACCGCGCATGCCGTTCGAAAATCTTCAAAAATCGAACCGGAATCGGTATGGAAAACGTGGACATTAAACATATAGATCAGGGGTGGGCAACTACTTCGATAATAACAGCCACATATAATACTTTTCATGTATTTTTGAATGATCCAAGAGCAACAGAACGTATTATTTTAAAATTAGAGTATTCATTAGGTTGGTAGAAAAATAAATGCGATTTATGACCTTCAAATTCATATAAAAACCGCAATTATTTTCCAGCCGACCTAATATAAATAATAAAAAATACAACTATATGGTAGCCCCACTCACCAAAGCAGAATATGTTTAATCTCTACTAGAGACTTCATTTTTGCTGTTAAAAGTTGCATTTTTAAAGAGATTTTTCTCAAAAATTTACACGGTAACCCGTCCCAAATTTGGTTCTTCTGCATTCATAAAGTCTTAATTAACCAAACTATTAGGTTAATATCTTTTTTTAAGAATTGTCCATAACCTCAGAGGCTCCTTAAACAGCAGTTGGACACATAGTGCATATGAATGATTGAGAAGAGAATCTGAATTACCTTATATAAAATATTCTAATATTGGTACATACTACACTACTATAAATTATTAATATGAATGCTTAGGAAAAATGGCGACGAGACCCAGTATTAACTCGGGAGTGGCAGATTACCCACCCTCGATATAGATCTTCGTCTCCATTGACAAGATGCGTGTTGGGTGAAAAAAAATCTTGTCAAAAAAACACAGGCGAATATTAAAAACAGAAGACTGTAATCACGTGCGAATCACGGGCCTGTGTCGATTGAAATGAATTAAAAAGTGTCCGATGTGTCGCTCTTATGTAACATGCTTAACCGGTTGTAACGCCCACGCATCAGACTTGCAATGATTCTGTTGTAAAAACATTAAGTAATGTGTGTTTTGAAAGTATGTACAAATATGTTGGATTGGATATCGCACTGAAAATCTGACCACGCACATACATATATATATATATATATATATATATATATATATATATATATATATATATATATATAGAATGATACCACAATAAACACAACACAGCTTACAATTAAAATTTATTTTTCCATTTCAATAAATAACTACAATCTAATTTACTGCAAACAGTTCAACTATGACATCTGTCAGTTTTAGCGCGAAAATTCCAAACAATTAACTATCTAATCTGCCTGTCTATCTAATCGGTTTACAGTCATTTTTTTCTCAACGCCAACTTGTGTACTAGCCTATCTACGCTTACGGGATCACCATATTTCAATCCAAACGAAAGAACATTTGTCATGTTAACGGAGCCCGAAAAGAGTATAACACCAGTTGATACAACAAAGCTTATATGATTAAATTTTGAACACATTTTTAAAAATTAAAACAGTATTGATAGAACATGAAGATGTTTTTATTTTTTCACTGAATATTTTTCACTAATTTTTACATCTACCGAAATTGTATCGTCTTCGAGATAAATTTTGTAAAACCAATCAAATTGTTTTTTTTTTTTAAAAATATACTGAAGAATAAAAAAAATTTTTAATCGAATCAGGCTGCAATCTCTTCAGTTCGTCTGTACATTAACTATTCATTAAACCGAAAATAATTTCCATATTTAGAATATGTGACAGTTGGGTCAGGTCGTCCGAAAAGAAAAGTAGCAGGAGCAATTTAATCCATTGAAATTTCATATGAACCATTTTATTAATACTAAAATGATTCTTTTCGGCACATAACACAAATAACGGACGACCGATACAGAGACAACACGTTCAACACCGTTTACTACAATTGAAATTTATTTCCCCATTTCAATAAATAACTACAATCTTATTTCTTCTCAACAATTACACTATGACATATGTCAGTTTGAAAACAATCAGCTATCTAATCTTTCTGTTTACCGGCAGTCTTTTTTTCCAGCGCCAACTAGTTTGCTCGTAAACCATACATGCACTAGCAACTTGTTCATTCAGCACAATATATATATATATATATATATATATATATATATATATATATATATATATATATATATATACTGGATATTTTTGAATACAAATTAGGGGGTAAATAATACGACAAAAGATCTCATTATGCCTCGAAATGTATTTAAGCATGTCATTGGCATCCTTATGTACTACACACACCCTCGCAGAAATACATAATTCCGAACAAACCGGTATGATTTATACTGAGTGAATTTATATTCTTGATAAAAATTAATATCGTATTTTCATGAACGATTTTAAGAATCGAACATCAATTTTAGAGCAACCAATATTTGAAAAATTCGTAAATTTGTGTATATGTCAATATGTTGTCAGACAATAACTGAAACGTCCCATTTCTCAAACGACACAGGCAGTTTTCTATGTCTGAACGTTTCTAATAGACAGTAACTCGTATTGGTATCTTTGTCGCTCGGATAAGACCGATGTGTAAAAACGTCAGAACACGACCTACTCGACTCATTTAAAAACAGTAGACAATTTGTAATAGCACAACTACTTGACGCATGGCATAATTTCGAGGAATTATATCTTTACTGTCCTGATAATAAAAGAGTAAATACTATTTAATATCTTAAAATAAAAACTGTTCATTCGCCCATCTGGTTTGAAACAGGAAGTTAGAATTAATTTTGGAAATTGAATCAATCATCTGTTACAAAAAAGATCATTTTAAAAAAGTAATACTTTCAAGTGGATAAAAATACCTTTATATATGACAGAGAAACTTTAATGGTGTCAGTGACGGTTGTAAAAATGCTAAGAATGTTGTAAAAGATTTATTTTCTTCGTCATGGAGCTATTTGTAAAATCTGAAATCGATTCTAATAACCGTTTAAAGAAATTACAATTTTAATTTTCAGTATTCTTACAGTTGTTCTGGACAAAACGTCGTATGATCGAACTAGTAAAAAATATAGAAGAAATTAAATCGCGAATGAATTCTTTTTTCATCCAACAAACCACGAAAATTTGAAAAATATTGTAGGACGAAATAAGAATTTATTTGTGGAAATGAATTTAAAGTGTCAGACCTGGAATGTGAAACTAAGAATTGTTTCAATTTTAATCCGCGTGAGTTTTACGGTTATGAAAAAACAGTGTACAATTTCATGAAAATTCCCTGTTCTATTTCAAATAAACGAATTCTAGTTTAACTGAAAATTGACTTGTTTGACATTTTACCAGATGGCACATTATACAAATGTAGCATATCAAAGCAAGCTGGAAGACAAAATACTACAGATTTCTATACTTGAACAAAATGATAGTGTTCTATGTACAATGTGGTAGCCGCTTTTTCTCTCGAACTATTTTTGTGGGATCTTCCAGCTCATTCCTCCGCCATTGTCAAAAAAAAATTAACTTATAACCCATAACTATTGTTAATTTGTCACAATTCCAAAAGAAAATAATTGTAGATAATAAAGCTAAATATTTATTATTTTCATCAAAATAAATAATTACGTTTAAATATCATTTACTGATTTCAATCCATGAACAATGTCATTGAAGTTTAAAAAGGTTCTTTTTATTAAGCTGAAATCCTAGCATTTAATGATCGGATACACCAATAGAACAATTATTAATTTTAATAGATTTAACCAAATAATCGCCAGGAAATAAAAAATCAGTTCTTAGATCAATAAAATATTTAATAAACTAACAAAGAATTGTTTTAGTGTTATTCTATACGTAGTCTATGATCTTAAGGAAAAAACTGTGAAATTTCATTAAAATTCACAGTTCTGTTTTAAATAAGCGAATTATAATTAACTGAATTTGGATTGCACTATAAAAATATATCAAACCAAATAAGGCAAAGATATCTATATCTGAATAAAATACCATAGAGTTCTACACAATAATTATAATCTTCGGCATAATAATTACAGAGTTCTATAAAATGGAATAAATGTTATTCGCTCTTTCTCGCTCAAACTCATCTATGTGATATCCTCTAACTCATTTTTCCGGAATTATGAAAAAATTGTTATCTCACAAATATTTTCATGGCTTGTTAAGTTTAATATTTCGAAAAGTATGTTGAAATGTGTAACAGAACCCGTGTGCGACAAGAGCGAACAGTGGAGTGAGGAGAGGTTCGAGGTCCAACCCATTGGTAGCGCCGCCTAGCCAGGGAAATGTACTGGGAGTATAAGTGAGTATCATAGGCCTGGTATAAACCATATAAGAAATAATAATTAATGGAAAAAAAAAGCAATCGCCAGTGGAACTAACTCACTATGGAAAATAAGTTTAAAGCAATCAATATATATATAACTGCATACATAATATTCTGAAATTAATATTTTTCTGTATTAACGGATCAATTTTATATCAGATTATGGAAAGAAATATAACAAAATATGTAAAAATTGTAATGAAAAATTGATGTTTGGGGCATTCCTAAAACATCTCTGAATAAAATATGTTTGTGTATATACATATATGTGTGATTATTTACAATATAACAAACCAGAAAAAAATACAATAGAAGTGATAAAACAACGAAATACATATTCAATTACATACGAAAAACGTTAATAATATTTAAATGCGTACCATAATTTCAATACACCTGCCGAATACAGCCATTCGGAACGGCGAACGAACGCACAAGGTTACAAAGTCTGTGACACAAAAACATCCAGCAGCACGTGGTCGACAATAACCTCTCACAAATCGAACACGAGAACGCGGAATGACACAATAAACTGTTCGGTTATATGTTCGCGGATTCGTGTACGGATTTCGTCGGACCGATCGAGCGATTCTTGTAATTTTAGAAGAGCACGGGTGGAAAAATGAGTTTAATGCACTACAGGCTCACGTGCGTCTCACGCGGCCACGACTGACCGTCTAATCGGAAGTCAAAGCATGCGCTGCGTTCACTTGTAATGAAAATTGTTGATTTCTAGATCGAGTTACCGGGTATGTTTATATAACAGATGCGCGTCAGGACAAACAGTGCGTCGCGACGTCGTCAACAGAACACAGGGTCGGATCAAGTAACGAAAACGGCTGGAAAACATTTAAAATTGCAGAAGTGATCAGCTGAACGCGTGCAAAAGTTTTTATGAACCAATTTTCGCTCTCTTGTAACGACACAAATGTTTTCCGATCAGAATGTTTAATAATATAAAATAAACTTAATGTCTGTTTATAAAAATTACATCAAAAATGTTTGTTTCTGATGTACTACTCCAAACGTCTACCCAATGTAATAATATTGATTTTATGCTAGCTAAGTATACACTTTTCCGCATTTTTTACAGATGACTGCGTGCGGTCTTTTTTGGTTTTAACAGGGAGACGCAGCGCCATTCCTTGACCGTTCTCTTGGTTTCTTGATGTCGATAGTCAACCCAGAATTCATCGCCAGACACGATTTTCGCTAAGAAACGATCCTGCTTCTTAAGTGGTGCACGAGTGTGTGCGCACACGACCGAAATGCTTTTTTCCCTAGGAGAATCCAGGCACTGGTTAATCGGTTTGAATCGATAGTCGTTTCTCGTTAGCAATTCAATTATTTCTTTTGACAGGTATTCAATTAGTGTGTCGTGCTTGAGTAGCATAACGTCTTTACGACCAGAAAACTATGTATAATACCTGATTAAAATAATGAATGCATTCGTATTAATTTATCATGAAACGAAGATGGAAACGGTTCAGTCCGTCGACATGTTAAAAACGCAAACACGAGAGCGTTTATTCGACAACCGACTGTAATAAAACCATCAAACCGATCGTATTTATTAGAGCTGCGCCGAGCGAATTGTAAAAGCGTGGTCGCGATGAAAACGAGCACAGGGCAATAATTAAAAGAACCAACAGAGACCGTCATAATTCCAACTGCGAGCGTTTCATCATCGGCTAATTGTTGCGTACGCGTCTCGTCGTTCTCTCCGTTTGTGTGTTATTTTGTAATTTCTAGTGCATCGCTAATAGTTATTTATTGCATGCGATAAATAGAGACGTGTTCGACACGGTCGGACAGCGTATCCTCCGAAGAATTTCTAATTGTACTTTCATGCATGTGTTGTTTTAAACATTTTCGAAACGGAATGAAATCGGACTCGCAGCGGTTTTACAATAACAACACTCGTTCGGTTTTCACGAACGGGTCGGTCTATTTATATTTTGCACAATCGGATCGACACGTCGTTAATTTATTTTATTGATCGCCTCGCTGGTATACAAATTGTTCGAGATTTGTATTCTGCAGTGTTATTCCTTTTAAGGTTATAAATATTAATATGCGAAGACAGTTTGTGAGAAAAACTGATCGATCGATAATTAGATTGAGTGAGAATAAACATTCCTGTCAGTGAACTTAAATTAGACGATATGCGCATAGACGCATTAAATATAGATTGATAATTTCATAACGAAAATTCCGTATTGAAGATTAAGAGAAATGTAAACATGTTTTCAAATAAATCTATCCTCTTTTGGAATGTAAAAAAAGTGCAGTTCTCAGTGTGCTTTGGCATATATCCAACAGAAATTAAATCAAATAAATAAGACAATAAGAAAGTTACCCTAGATAGATAGAGATGAATATTTAAAATTCACGGTCAGCAATTCGCTACTTCTCAATCATTCACAAATAAATCGATTAAAGAAATATATTTCGTTTTTGGCCTATTGACATAATAAACATACTAATAATTTAACTAAAAATCCAATTAGAAGATTAAGAGAAATTTTAAACTGTTTTCCATTGATTTTCTTTACAAAAAAGATCTTCTTTACAGTGTCACAAGGATGGAAATATGAAATGTAATGTTTACGAATAATTAACTACCCTTATCAGGAATTTCTTGAAAAAGTCTAGGTGATATGTCAAAACAGATAAAGACAAATTAAATGTCCATTAATGTGCTAGAGTAGTTACAAAATACGACACTATCAGAGAAAGTAAATTTTATTGTGTTTATGAACGTGATAGAGATATGACATTTAACTTAAAGTTCTAACTCGCTTTCTGTCTAAACGAAACAATGTGTATTTGCAACGCTGCCTTTATTCAATTTTTTTTGTTAAAAAGATATTACATGGATATTATATTTAAAAAAACGGTAGAACAGTAGATAACATTAAAACACATAAAATAGAAAACAAAATCAACGATACCTGTGAAAAAATATATTTTATGTTGAAAAGCAGGATCGAGATTTGACATGTCTTTAACAATCGAATCGCGCCCTTTGTGTTAAACAACCAAATTGTATTTGCAACGCTGCCTTTATTTTTATTATTGAGATATTTACATTGAAACTATGTTAAAAAAGAGATGAAACAATACTACATAACATAAGATCTATAAAATTGTCCTTTACTATCTACGAGTTTTGTTTATAGAAAAATCTGATTTGAGTGGATGGTTACTTCTTCGGTTCAAAAAAATCTACATCTTCACTTTTCGACTCTTTATGTAAATAAATTACTATCTTTTTTCCTATAATTATTTACTACGAACAAAGAAAGAGTTTTAAGTCAAAATTGTATGTTTTAATAAACAGAAATTTATTTTTATTTATTTTATAAGTCTATAGAGAAAAATCAAATTTGCCAACAAACGAATTTCGGCTACAAACATTACTTTTTCTGCTAGAAAGCGATTGTTTTTAAACAAAACAATCGCTCTGTATTGAAAAAAAAAGTATTTATACTAACTTTCCAAATTTTTGTCCTGAAAAAAACAACAGAAATTTCATGAACAATCGATATTTTTCGAAATCGAGATTTTTATGATTTAAATTCGATGATCGGTTAAAAAAGTGAATAAAAATCAACAAATAAAATTGCATGTACTGACACAAATAGTTATATTAAAAAAATAACTAACTTATGCCGAATATTCAAGTTTAGAATCAAAAGTTAGGATTGTAAATGCCTTTTTACAATAATAAACTCTCTCTCTTTTTCATTCCTTTAAAGGATAACTTTCAAAAATGAATCAATCTTTTTTTCAAACCACAAACACTGTTTTCTAATTAAAAATTTTCAATAAATGACTATTAACCCTTTCCACTAGACTGTCCCCTCTGAGAGGACATCGTAAATTTAACAAATAACAATATTTTTTTATGAAACATGAATTAATAAATGTACGTTTGAAGTTTCGTTTGAAGAAATATATTATTTGCAATGCTATATCATTTTATTTGAAGTTATTACTTGTTAAAAAATATGTTCGAGTTGCTGGTAGGTGAAGTAAAAAAATCTCCGAGTGCAAAGGGTTAATAATTATTCATTATTGTTAGTTAACATTACAGATCTGTCTGTGTCTTCACCTTGTAAGAGTGACAATATCGTCATCGAAACGCGCATAAACAACAAAGAAAAACAACCAATAATTTATTATAAGACATCTTTGATCAGAAAGTATTAAGATTTACGTGTGATGACTGAAAACTTCATTTGTGACAGACAAGACATTCTATTTCATTACATAAAAAATAAATATCGAATTATGACACACTTATAATTCTTATCGATAGACACCGAAACAAACAGATAACAAACACTAAATTTCATAAATACGACGATTTCGGTCGTGTCTGCTCGTTGAAACAGTTATTAAAAACGTTGCAATCGCTCGAACGGACGACAAGATTTCTATTTCGCTATATATAGAAATCTGCTCCGAAAAATATGTACCAAAACTGATAGTTACATAAATAGATACGACGACGAATACACTCTTGTGTATAATACAACACGGCGTATTATAAAGTCAACGTCATTATTATGTACACATCGATGTGTGGGCAAGTTTATATATATATATATATATATATATATATATATATATATATATATATATATATATATATATATATATATTAAATAATTATATACCTTTAAATCAAATAAAAATGAAGTTAATGATTTTACAAAAAACATACATCAAAAATGTAATTAAAGTACATAACTATTGTCTAAAAGTTTCATATTGCTCTTCTAATTGTAAAACTGTTTTTTTGTAATAAAACACTGACTTACTTGTACATTTATAACAGAACAAATTTCGCACAAAAACCTCATGTTTATCACAAAAAATTAATTTGCAATTTCAGACCAGCATGTGTTTTGTTCTTTCACGCTTTTTGTTCTTTTGTAGTTTAATAATTGTAAGACAGTTTCATATGTCTTCTTTACATTCTGAATTACTATCTGCAGACTTGTTTAAAACATCAGTTTCTGATAATTACACAGTATCCAGTTTATTACAAAAAAAAACGACAACAAACAAGATATGAAAAACAAGTGGACAGTAAACAATAAAAAAAAACACTGTCAACGAATTACACAAAAAATATGACACATCATTATTAATTGTAAATTATACGTATTGCTCGTGATATAGTCGTGTGGTCGTTTTAAAAACGTTGTAGTATGTTTTTTTTCAATTATACGTCGTTGTAGAAGAAAGACAACCATCGAACACTATGCAAATCAGTACACCGAGACGTCACTGATAAATAATCAACAATTGAAAATTGTTTCAATAAAGAATGAATATATTATCAAATCTACTTTAATCCAGAGTGCCAATCCTACTGAAATAATTTAGTAGTGAATTAACACATTATTAAATTTTATTTTATCAAAGTGTCTAATCATTGAATATTAATAAATGTACAAATAAATTGGATGTTATGACATGTATAAACTGGACAATTAATATATATATATATATATATATATATATATATATATATATATATATATATATATATATATATATATATAATGATGATGATTTTAAACATTTATATAGTTGTCTGAAACGTCACATCTTAATAATTAATACAATTTTCATTTTATTACAAAAAATAACAACAAACAAGATCTGAAAAACAAGTAAACAATACACTGTCAACGAATTACACAGAATTCGACACATTGTTATTAATTGTAAAGTATACTTATTGTTCGTGATACGGTCGTGTACACGTTTTAAAATCATCGCACTACGTTTTTTTTAAAAAATGTTTCTCACTGAAGAAAAAAATTCAACCATCGAACATTACACTAGTCAATTTACCGCAATGTCATCGACAAACAATCGACAACAATTGAAAGTTGTTTTAATAATGAATGACGTTATGCTCAAATCTACTCTAGTACGCTGTACCAACATACCAAAAACAATTTCACGGATAAATCAACACATTATTACATTTTATTTTATGGAAGTGTCCGGTTATTGAAGATTGTTAAATTTATAAATAAATAAGATGATTTACTTTGTTTAAATTGGACTTACTATGTGTATGTGGGTATATATATATATATATATATATATATATATATATATATATATATATATATATATATATATATATATATATATATATATATATATGATTGACCATTCGTGTATATATCACTTTTAGAACATTTTGATAACAGGAATTTTCGTTCTATGAACATCAAGTTTATGTAAAACTTCATTTAGTTCTCTGTACCGTTTTAGAGAGATTAATTATAATTCTTCGAAATCTGACTTGTTCACAGTCTATGAGCTGCTAAGGCTATGAAAATACGGTAACATCAAAGACGGCTAATAACGAAACTCCAGTGTGCCATTTGTCTTCATGTTACATAATCAGAACGGAGATAAAACATAGCAATGGGACTCAACGAAAATAAAACTATTTAACCTGTGTACCTTGATTATGTTCAAATATCTTTGAGTGATAATTTGTGTCAGGAAAAGAAACTTTTTCCTAGTCATAAATTGACAATTTTCTGCAACTATTGTTATTTGTTATTCTGTAGTTGTTAGAATAAAGGATTCATGTTTATTCGACGAACAGCTTTATTATAAAAGTATAAATTAGTAAAACATATCGACAGACTCTTATATAACGTAGAGACAAATCAAACCCTTTATAAATTTGTATAAGAAATTCCATTATGACAAAAAAATAATTCGTCTCGGATGTATTTATTGTGATAAAAACGATGTCTCACGAATACAAAATCAGAATTAGGTGGCAGACCAACACTCTTCTTTGTTTATACTCCTATGTAGAAGAATAAACTTCTGTTTAGCTGATAATATTCTAATTTTTATAAATACTCCAAAAGGAGACACAAAAACGATTGAAAAATTAGAAAAATGCAGTCTTAAAATATATACCGACATAATTTCAACAACAGTACGGCTTCAAATTACTCCGTTATGTTGTCTGGTTGGGTAAAAGGTTTGAATCGAACGAATCCCAAATCACACGATTTGTTTTTAAGAGATTCCTATTCTTAAACATAAAAAAAAACGTCTAAATTAAAATTTCATATCTCCACTTAAGTGAAAAAAACTATTGATGTTATCAAACCCGAAAACAATGTTTCAATCAGAGAAAAAAAATAAGATATTAGATAATTTGATATAAATGAGCATGCTTGTTCAGTAAATAATTGAACGGAATTAGAAAACAATTGAGGAATTTTTCAAACTTTTATGACTCGCACCCTCACACTTACATTCGAATATCGTTAAGAAATCTAAACTACACAAATAATTAATAATATGTTTGTTAAATATCCAATGAAATAATCCCCAAAAAAATATCAAAAATGAACCATATCGCATGATACTATTCAAAAATGAAATGTCTATCTGCTTTCCTGTTTCTGTAATAGCTTTATTGATTATTCCCTCTAGGACAGTCATTTTCTATTACTCATATTCGGAAAAACAGGAGACTAATCGATAAAATACGAGGTGTATGTATGTGTATATATGTGTGTATATATATATATATATATATATATATATATATATATATATATATACATATATATAAAACTATCAGAAAAAAAAGACATTCTGAAACACCGGATATTAAAACAACAATGTTTAACCATGCTATAAAACACATTCGAATGCTATTTTTAGATGTGTTACATCGATTACAAGAATGGGAATATTCTGGAATTAACTTGATTTACTGGTTGATTTGACATTTATATAAAATAATACATTTAAAAAATCGACAAAGGGATATACTGACATTGTTGGTGCATGTTTCTGAAACTAACAGAATTTTGTCTCGATTGATAAGATTCTTATCTCATACGAATACTTTTCAAATTCATATACAGGTGTGCTAATCGGTTCTTTTCAATATTTCTCAAAAAAAGACAATCAGGAATCTGAAATTCTTTATTAGTCATCGTTGACATTTCGGACGTTTCAAACATTCTCTTCTCGCGCTAATTGTTGATGTTTATTCGTTCGCCTGAATAGACTTTCTGTTTATTCTGTTAAGTCTTTATTCTGTTTATACAAGCACTTTCGGATAAATATTGAATGACAAGTAGATCTAGTCATCCGAGTCATAAATAAACGAAAAAAAAATATAACAAAACTGTAGATATCGACTGTCACACAAACAATGAAATCGGTTCGTTTGTTTTATCTCATCGCCTACCTTTTAGGCTTCCAACGGCGTTTGAGGACCCCGAGCATGTAGATGAGTATGTAGAGAATGACAGAGCAGCCCTTTAAAACACACCACCACAAACTGCACAACGAGATTTCAAGACGCGCCGACTTGCGAGTCGGGTCAATTTACACAAATACATTCACTGACAGCTTTGGCGTTCATTTAGTGGGAGTCATTATGGCAATCGGCCGCCGAAAGACATTTACTGGGTCCGTGCACGGGGAATACTATTTATCCATATTTTCGTCCTGCGTTTATTTTTTCGTAAATACACACGCGTACGAAACGTATATCTGGGGAAACACACGCGGTACCGATTATTTTCAGACGCGGACTGACCTATTTATGTATGTTTTTTTCTCTCCACCGATGTGCAACACTCACGTTGATTCTGGTGTAAACATTACAAATCTGATATTATAAATATACTCACACACACGCTTTGCACGAAAGGTTTCAGTCTGAAACGAGGATCGGAGACGTACAACCAAACACGAGACAATCTCGACTGACACTGCCGTTCGCTATGGCGAATGAGTAATATCGTCCGCTGCGAACGCTGTGAAGGTAGGTACACACGTTTTCGAAGAGGGGGGTCGTTTCATTGTGTTTCGTTTGTTATTGTTGTTGTTATACGATTTATAGATCAGTCGGATCTATCGATACGATTTATTCATTCCCATCACTAGCACTGTTTAAGCGTAACTCGATTCTCTGTTTTTCACAAATGAATTATTTTCTTCACCTCACAACCACACCGAAATAATCCAATCAAAATAGTCAATAAATTATTATTGTTTGTTTTCGATTGTTGCTTATGTTCAAATCGATGGGGACGCCATCATCCTCAGAGCGTCAAGCTAGAGAAAGATCTAAATCTATTCTCTTAATTTATTCCTTTTTGAAACTATTTTACACGGATTTTACTAGAAATCTTAAGTCACAAATCATTCTAACGATATAAACGTTTGTTAAATTTGCAACTCACGTTATTACAAAAACCAGAATTCGAACTCGATCCTTATTATAAATACGTTTAATACTAATAAATACTTTTAGTAGTAGTATATATATATATATATATATATATATATATATATATATATATATATATATATATATATATATTTCGGTCGATGACGATATCATTCAATGCTTATATTTTTTCTATAATGAAGAAAAATTGAAAAAAAAACGTACTTCAACCAATTTAAAACGACTACACAAGTATATCACAAATATATATATATATATATATTGAGAATAAAAGTAAACTAATGCTGAAAAGTAAAAGACGAAAGAGAAGATTAGGTGAAAAATCTACCATCGATGATTACAATTTCGAGATCGTAAACAATTTCAGATACCTTGACTCAAACATCACCAGTGAAAATGAGAATTTCAAGAATTTCCAAAACGAATAATAGCACCAAATAGAGCATATGTCGCGCTCTTGCCCATAATGAAATCAAAAAATGTGGATAGGAAACCCAAAATTCGACTGTATAAAGCAATCATCCGTACTGTCATATCTTATGGAAGTGAAGCGTGGATCATGCCGGCTATGACCGCAGAAATGTTGGACATCGTCGAAAGAAGAATGTTGAGAATGATATTTGGACCAGTAAACGATAGAGGTACATGGAGAATGCGCTAAAACTTCGAATAATATAAAATTTATAAGGAACCAAAACTATCGGTCTTTATAAAAATGTTTCGTCTGCGATTGGCAGCTCACACTGAGCGGATGCCGGACTCAAGAGTACCAAAAAGGGCCTTGGATGGACAACCAGGAGGAAGAAGACCTGTGGGCAAACCAAGGGTCAGATGGGTAGACAATATAAAGAAGGTTGCAGTGGAACTCTTGGGAGTAAGGAATTAGAGAATGACTTCTAGACAGAAACATGTCTGGAGGTAGAAAATTGAGGAGGTCAAGGCTGGATTTGGGCTGTAGCGCCATCGAATAAGAATATATATATATATATATATATATATATATATATATATATATATATATATATATATATATATATATTACAATTAATAATGATGTCATATTTTTTTGTGTAATTCGTTGATAGTGTTTTTTTTTTGTTTACTGGCCATTTGTTTTTCATGTCTTGTTTGTTGTCATTTTTTTGTAATAAAGTGGATACTGTGTAATTATCAGACGCTGATGTTTTAAAAAAGTATATAAATTATAATTTAAAATGAATTTCTCAAAATGTAAACAAAAGAATATATGAAACTTGATGCTACAAATATTAAACTACAAAAAAAATACAAAAGAACACATATTGGTCTGAAATTTCAAATTAATTTTCTATGAAAAACATGAGGTTTTTGTGCGAAATTTGTTCTCTTGTCCTATTATAAATGTATGAGTAAGTCAGTGTTTTTGATGTATATATATATATATATATATATATGTCCACAAAATATATTTCAAGTTCTTAATGCCAAAACCAAGACAGATTAGGAATAACAAAGAGAGATAAGATAAGAATAAATTGATATGAAACTAACTGGAGTTATACAATCATAAAAGTGGAGTTTGAAATGAAAATCGGCGAGACGTGTTGCAAGAAAAGAAGTCAATCGTTGGACAAGAGGAATTATTTATTGGAAATTAACACATTTAAAAAAAACAGACAAATTTATGGAAAAAAGAAACACTGAATCGTTTAAACTGGAAAGTTTTGGAAGAAGTCTTCATCCAGCAATGGATCGAAAGAGGTTGTTGGTAAATTCATAATAATAATTATATATATATATATATATATATATATATATATATATATATATATATATATATGTATGTATGTATGTATGCGTGTTTTTGTGCATGTATTGGATGTACATATTAATTCAGTGCCTTTAAATTGAATCAATCATAACTCTGTTTTAAATTAAAATATTTTCTCGATCTTTTAGGATTTTCAAGTGTCAACCTTAATATTGAAAAACACTCTATATCTTGGCCAAGCAGTTGGTATAACCCCACAAAACAGTAATGAACACGATGGGGACCGAAAAACAGTATAGTAAGCATTGCATACTTCTCGCATTCCAGTTGAAAAAGATACTATCGAAGCGACGAAAATAATTGTTGTTTTGGAAAAAGGTGTTGGGACACAAAACATACAAAAAAAAAATGTTATAACGGTGGAAAAAGTTCGAAAAAGCACTGACAAGATCATCGACGCAAAGCCGCCATCTTTTTTTCGGCAAAGGATTCGTCAATTACCCGACAAATTGAGCAAAGTTATTGATAATAATGGGAGATATTTTGAGGATTGAAATGTATTTAATTTTTCCGCAAGCATTAATTTTCTACAAAAGACACAGGATTAATTTATACACCAAATACATATGATCTACAAAGTTTAATTAATGAAATATCATGTTTTGTATTCTTTTCTTCTCAGAGGAGAAATATTTTTTGAAATTTTGTTTTGAGAATTTATTGTTATTTCACATAAACAATATTTTATTTCAAAAATGCAGAACGTTAAACAACTGATACACGATCAAAATACCTTTTGTTTTCAAAAAAAAAAGAAAAAACAACAATATATAGTATAAATGAACAAATATCAACGTTTTTTTTCATTAGGCATCATTCAATCATCTATATAATATGATTTGTGCATTTTTAAATATATTATCAATTGATTAAGTATATTTTAATTAATGCATTTTTAAGTATATCATTTTATGCAATTTCATGCATCAATATAGTTTTATGCAAACTAGAATGGTTCTCTATAATCATCACGCTCTCCATCATACGTTCCCTTTTTCTTCCACTATTACACTGTCTCTTCTATTCTCCTTCACATGCACCTCTTTCACACTTCTTTTTTCACGGACTGCTCACCCCCGACACCCTCTTTCAAGATCACACTTCCCCCCGTTCTCTAACCCTTGGTTCTCTCTCTCACTCACGCGCTCTCTCTCTCTCTCTCTCTCTCTCTATATATATATATATATATATATATATATATATATTAATGT
Organism: Acanthacorydalis orientalis; assembly: GCA_034766995.1. Taxonomy (NCBI): domain Eukaryota; kingdom Metazoa; phylum Arthropoda; class Insecta; order Megaloptera; family Corydalidae; genus Acanthacorydalis; species Acanthacorydalis orientalis. The sequence continues at coordinate 1,953,328 of CM068314.1, forward strand.
GCGTATGTATAAATGTAGATAGTAAATGAGGTGACGTTAGCTGTATACTCCATATATGCCTCATAATTCAAATAATTCTTGGATGCGAAATGTTCAGATATCTATTAAATATTTCATACATTGGCTCTCAGTTTAGGTGTTACAATATTTTTTATACATGCTGTATTTATTTCAAATTAAATGATTTCATCTAGAATAGTATAATCGTACGAAAAGCAATTTATGCACAGCTAACCTAACATTTTTAGAGGTGTCCAGAGACACAAATGTCTTTCCGATCCTCAGAACTGGGATGTGGATACAATTCAAGGGAATTTGAATGCCGCTCTTAATTCTATCTCGCCAGTTAACACACCGTACGTTTATGTTTCCAGTAGGTGTGTGCTTTTTTTTATACATAGCCAATATGCCTTTTTCATTCTGTTAATGTAGAATATGAACTAAGCAAACGATCGATAGAAAACTAGTATTTTTATATTTTAGAACAGATACGGGTGTACACGCGTTACATTCTACTGCACATGTCGACTTGCAAAATAGATTCCAAAAGCCTTACAACACTAATGAGTTAATGATATTGTTAAATAAGTATATGCTTAAGAACTCTCTCGATATAAGGATACTTAGCGTCCAACTAGTGAACAATAATTTCAATTCGAGGTACAACGCTATATCCCGAACGTATTTGTACAGATTAGCAGTTACACAGAATGACTTTCGTAGCTTAAGTTCAATTGTAATACCGATAGAAGAACTTCGAAGGTGTCATTTTATATGGTCAGTTATATAATCAAAATTCGAAGCTGATTTTAAACTCAGTGTATTCTTTTAGCAACTCTTATTTTGACATCGATTCGGTTAGAGATGCAGCACGATTATTTATAGGGAAGCATGATTTTCGGTCTTTCATGAAAACGAGCTCGAATTATGGAAAAGGTTCCGTACGTGTAATAAGAAAATTAGAAATTTCTGAAGGGAAACCGATGTTCGTGTCGAATCAATACAGTTTTCCTTCTTATGTACCGAAATTTCCATTCGATTACTGGGATATTACAATAGAGGCGAAATCTTTTGTGTATCGACAAGTAAATAATCGTTAATTAAAAATCATTAGTTCCCTGTTTCAAAAAAACTATATTTTTTCTCAGATCAGACGAATGGTCGCAGTTTTAATAGCAGTAGGGCAAGGAAAATTGACTTCTAAAGACGTGATAACATTACTGCAAGTCCCTTCAAGGTACAGTTGGGATTGTCGAGCTGTTACGGTTCCTTCGCACGGATTATATTTATCGCAGATCCTATACGATCCGAAAGACCTGGAGTATAATCCGAATGAAGATCAAACTGTTACAAACGATCGTATAAAGTCCGATTAGGCTTGTTCGACATCGATTTATTTCAATAAATCTTGATGAAAAAGAAGTACACGGTGAAAATGAGTCTTTTAGCACAACTGCAAGCCCAGAAAAAGAATCTCAAACGATCATCGACACTCGTGACACAGTCGGACGGAACGAGATACTTCGAAAATGATCATTACCGTACAAAACTCTCTTCTTCTGTCGGTTTTGTGATCGATTATAAACCAGATTTTATACCAGCCGAAGTAATACCTCACCTGTTCGTCGGCTCTCAAGATTGTTGCGAATCGACCGTATTAGAAAAATATAAAATACGAGCCGTTTTAAGCATCGGTGTTGAAGCTTATACAAAATATTCGAATGTCACGTACAAATTTGTCGAATGTTTAGATTTACCCGATACGAATATAATAGACGTCCTCCAGGAGCAGTGTATTTTATTTATCGAAAAACATTTGACCCAAAGTGAAAATGTTCTAATTCACTGCAATGCCGGTTGTTCAAGATCACCATCGGTTGCTATCGGTTATTTGATTTTGAAATTAAATTATGATTTCGATACAGCATTTAATAGAGTGAAATCAGTAAGACCTTGTATTCAGCCGAACGTTGGTTTTATGAAACAACTGAAGACATTGAACAATGGAGTAAAAATCTGTAATTAAATAAATAATAAAAATATTTGTACTGAAAATTCATCGGCTTATATATGAACTAAATCTAGTAGTATCTTTTTTATAGATTTAATAAACAGTAAACAATCCTAAACACCTCGCTTACAAAACGATAAGGTACCGTCCAAAAAAAAACACTCGTAACAAGTAACAAAAATATATTTATAATCTTAAAACTACAATTGTAAAATCATGAAGGTAAACAAAATAGCCTCCGGATCGGAAACGGAATGATGAAAAGATAAACAAGCCTCACCGATAAGTCAGGTCCCCTACGTTTTGTTACTATATAAAAATATACAACTACTTTAACACTGTCTGTACGTCTTTGAACAAAAACAATAAAAGAGAAAGTTGTAATCGCAGTTGACTAGTTTTTTTTTTTTTAATATCTAGACCAAGTAATGAGAAAAAAATTCCGGAGTATTTTTTTAAAACTTGTTCTGTACTTCTTTTCTAAGATCATATCAACAACAGAGTAACAATGACAAAAAGAGATTTCAAAAACACTGCTTTAAATCGTATTCTCCTTATTAAAAAACATTTATTAATATATATTTCATAAAAAGCTCTTACGTTAAATATTAAAAATATATGTAAATATATAGATTTAAGTACGTTTCGAATCAGTATATAAAACAGTATTCTTAAAAATATTGTGCTGTCGAATCATTACATGTGAATATTTTTTAAAAAAATTTACAGCCTTTGTGATTGTCTTTCATTATTAAATGATATGTGATGAACAGTACATGTCAATAAATATAAATATGCCGATATCATTTATCGTATTACCTTTATAGTGCTTTTACATTTAAATCATTAAGACAAAGAAATACGATGATGATGAACACTTTTAGGTGAAGATTTTTTTTCCAAGCAACACCGAGATAATCTGACTAACATAACTGAATTTAAAAATGACTTCAATAATAATAAACACAAGCATTATACACAAATGTTATTTCCATATACATAATATATGATAATAGTATTTAAAATTTGTATAATATTTTTCCTGATAGAAGATAAAGCAAGAGAAATATATTTAAGGTTTGTCTTTTTCACTTTGAATGTAGAAAGATGTCATTAAATATTTATATAAACAATTGATTGCAAGTATAGAATATACAATTTCATTAATAAAAAAAAACCGAATACCAGTTGCATATGAAATTGTTCAAGACAGAGAGCAAGATGTTTTTTAAAGAAATGTGAAATCTCCATCTCGCTTATCAGCAGAAAATGCCTTTGTCAAATACCACTATATGTTGTAATTACTCTAACACATTAAAAGGTATTTAGTTATCCTTAACTACCTTGCATGTACGAAATAAAATTTTCAATGCATTTCTAACAAGGATAGTTAAATTCCATAAGCATTACATTTTGTGTTTCCATCTTGCTTACACACTAAAAGCGAAAGGTCTACAAGAAATATTTTCATTTCTCTTACTCTTCTACTTGGAATTTTTATCAGTCCGTATATATTATGTATATGTCCGTTTCATACAATACGGTTTCGTTTCTAAACAATCTGAATAAAATTGATTTTGACTAAATTACTAATTATAAAGTATCATTCCTCTCGATAAAGTACTTTCTTCAAGATTATTGCTTTTTGTGACAATCACATAATCTATAATAGCTATACATTCGGTCGATGCTGCTTCTCTGATAAAATATAATTATTTAAGCTAAAACTACACGTATCTGTTAAGTACATGATCTGATCGATACAGATACAAATTCCATGTTTTGTTCGTCGTCTGACTCGTTCCACAATATAAATATTATATATAGTTTTGTAAAAAGCCTGCGATGGCTGCAACAATATTCTCGTTATAAATATATTATGTACATTAGTTTAAAGGCGATATCAAAAGTGTAAACAAAAAATTACAAATAAAATTAGTGCAGCATCGAAAACAACCTTAAAATATTAAATTACATTTTAGTACTGTCGTTTTTAAATAAACAGGTATTAATAATAAATATATAACCTATTGGAAATAAAAGCCCACCACTTCAAAATCATATTAACCAAATTATACTTAAAACACAGTCGTTCCCTTTTTACAGACTGTGTTATTTACTTAAGACATCGATCATCTATCATAAATGTACTCTTACATTTATGCAGAATCAGTGAGGATAAACTAAAGAGCTCCTCTGCTGTTACCTATACCTCTCGCCGGTAGAGAATTACTCTTCGCCGGAAGTTCTCTGGCATGAGAGTGCGCGACGACAATACTCAAACACTGAACCCACTCTTCGGCGTTTTTACCGTCTTTCGGCTTGAGAATCAACGACTGATCTCCTGTGAATATCTCAAAAGCTTTCGGAATGTTACGAGCTCCCCTCGAAACTTTAACCGAACGTATCTGATTGACATCGATACTTTCTCCGCCGCTCTAAACAAAACAGTTATATTCGTACATTAGTATAATGAAAGATTTGATCTTTTCGATTTGTATCGAACAATACTTACAGATCCTTTCACGGACAGATGTGCACCTGAAAGAGTGAAATATCTAGTTCTCCATCTTCTGAACAACCTCCATCTTCCCTTCTTCTCTTTCAGCTGTCCTTCGATTACCGGTTGAGTGTTTCCTGAACAAATTTTTATACGATATAAATTCGAACAAGCATCGTTATGAGTTTTCCGTCATCCGCACTCACCTCTCAGGAATCCGACGGCTCTTTCAGGATGCGTGCATAGAAAACAACCCCACTGAAGATTCGTGCCACTTAAAGGATCGGCGCTACCTCCGACCGTCGAGGGGCCTAATTGGAAGACATCGAAAAAACCAGAATGGCGTAATTCATTCAACAAAGCCTCCTGATCTTTAGCGCACGGAAAGGCACTAGTGACTAATGTCAAAAACGTTTTGTTTTCGCATTTCAGCATGTCCCAACAGTGTTTCAAGCTGCTGACAGACGGATCGCGACTCGAAAGAGCGTGCGGCGAACGAGCTTGAAGAGCGATGAACATCAAATGAATCCAGACCCGAGGGTTCCGTGTCCGCATGGTGAAAAACGTACGCGAGTACAAGCAATGTTGACCGCGTGCCTGGCACGCGAAGTGAAGCTTCGCGAGTTTCTTCGCTCGTCTCTCTAAAAGACATACGTATTTATTATTCGTTTGTCGATAAATACGGTCGATGATTTTTTCGAATACCTTCGATCGTGCATTTCGCCGGAGGTGGAATTCGGACAGAAACTTTATCCATGTAGGCTTTGATTTTATCCAAATGCTTCTCACAAAAATGCTGAACTGTATCTCTCATCGGGTACGGCTCGAAAACACTCATTCTCTAAAAATACAAGCGGACATATTCACATAAAAATATCCCGATTTCAGAACGGTTTAAAAAATAAAATAACAAACGGTGTATCGAATTCACCTGTGCCGCAGGTCCTTGATTATTAGTATTTAAAATCGTGACCGTCGTGTTGTTGTGATTACGACGGGACGTAACAGTGGTCGGCCCTGAAATCGAAACAGCTCCCGGCCCTATCGGCGAAGTGTGAGATACTGAAACAGGTCCGCCTACGGTAACGGGGCTAGAGCTCATCGTCACCGGATTCACAGTGATGGCACCGGACGTAATCGGCGGACTCGTCGACAGAGCAGATGGTCCCGATATCTAAATATATAAAACTTTAAGTACTTGAATCGTTCATATTGTAAATTTAAATCACGCGACTATACCGTAACTGATCCCATCGTCAACGGCCCTTGGCTCAGAGGCCTGAGACCTTTCGGTGAAATCGTCGTAACTGTCACACCTCCGCTCGTAACTCTAGTAGGGCCGATGCTCGGACTGACCGTCCACTTGTTGCCGGATACAGTAATGTTACCGCTCGCGGTTGGAACGACGGGAACATTCTGAGGTTGCTGGTGCGGCGGTACTGTTGAATTAATGACAGAGTTAATCTGCTGCGAAGAACTTAATCTCGTCATGCTTTTATGAAGTCCTCCGACCGAACCTCCTAAAAAGCCAATAATTATTTATATTTATATTCCGTATAAATCAACGAGACAGTTCTATGCATACCTGCTATATTTAGCCTCGTCATACTTCTGTGAGTATTTGCGGTGGTCGCTGTATGCAGCCTGCCCGTACTCCTAGAATCACCGAGTTTTGCACGCCTCGCATATCCGCCGGACTGAACGACCTGTGTCTGTTGAACCGGCTGATTGCCAGCATGCGTTATAGACGTATGCGTGCAATTGATCGGAGGTACGCCTATTTGCATCGAATTTTGCGAACCGAGCGGTAGTACGGTCAACGGTTGCTGAACTGACTGGTGTGCAACAGGAGTGACATGCATCGAAGATGGGGTCTGTGAACTCGCCGACTGTGTCCCTCCGACTTTAACGATCGTCACTCCGCCCGAAGTTTGATTCACTTGATTCGAACTGAAACGAGTTTTCCATACAAAGAGATATTCAAAAACATTTCTTAAGAGAATGTCTTATACACAAACCTCGAATGGTGCCGTAGCCTTACCCCTGCCAGAACTTTATCAGTGAATAAAACAGGATACGAACTACAGAGGAGCGTCGCTTCACGGAGTAACGTATTCTGTGATCCACGTTCGACTTTCGGAAGCTGCTCGAGTACGAAATTCAGCGCGTCTTGAGCTCTTTCCTAAAACGAACATAACTCGTAGAGACGACTTTCGAGCGAAAGTAACGAATTATAATGTTACAAGCACGTTACACACTTTATTCAACTTCCCGACGGCAGTTAAAATTTGTGCTGCTGAACAAACCGAGTGAGGATGCTTCTGAGCCGCTTTTTTTATAACCAAAACATGTTCGGCCAGTAATGTAGGTCGTCTTTCTGCCAGATTAAGAAGTACTTTCATTGTTGCCGACACCGTAACACTACTATTGAGGTATTCGCACAGTTGTGGCACGCTCGCTTCCAACAACTGCAATTTTCATAAAATAAAAGAAATCAAAACTTTACACGTCGCACATACGAAATATACGTACCGTCGGTTTGTTTTTTGCGAACAGCGAGAACAGATTCAACAGAGCCAGTTTCTCTTGATCGTTGCAGCGTGGCAGTAACGTTACTAAAGCCATAGCGTGACCCTGTATCGGTTCTTTCGACACTTCGTAGATTTGTGCGAGGACTCTACAGAGAGGATAATTTCCTGCGGGTATTTAAAAATATATCTTATGATCTAAAATGAAAAAGTGTACTCGTATCACTATACCTGATATAATCGAATCCATGATAGGTTGAACGTGAGGACTAAGCAGATTCGCATGTTCGATAGCTGCCAGAGAAAGATAAGACGCCATGTTTCTCGAGAGCTCTTTGTTACCTTTGTGTAAGAATTTTACAGCTACCAGTAACGCATGTTGCATCACTGATCTTTTCCCATAATTCTGAAATATCGACGAATTAAAAAAGAATCAGGACAGACAATGGTATTCATCATCTGTCCTATCATACTCGTTCCGAACCGATTCGAGATTCGAATTATATTTTATAGTACGTAGGTAAAAACGTACGTAAACAACTTACTAAAAACAAACAAGAGATTATGTCGGCAGAAATCTTCGCGTGCGGTGGATCCTCATCTCTTGCGGACGGCTGGAGATTGTGGTGAAGACATGACTCCAACAGGGCGACAAGCGCATCGCAGTGTTGCTCGACAGTGCCTGTCTCCCGGATACAAGAAGTTATACGTGTCAGACAGATCTCGACGACACTCTGATCGTTGTCATTATGCGCATAGTCGGGCAGAGACGCGATCGTTGTGATTTCTTTCAGCTGTAACCGACACAGACGTCAACAGAACCGAGCGCGCCGACAGTCAGATATAAAACATCCTTACCACTTCGGTGAGATCATTCACGATCGCAGAATCCGGAATTGAGAACAGATCACCTGCCCGCGACAGATCTCTGTTACTCAGAACTTGTGTGAAAAGTTCATGCATGGTCGAACTGTCAGCTGATCATTTTTTTTTTAATAAATATACATGACCATTGACCTTTTGAACGCGGAAAATTATTTTTTGAACGTATAGTAGGGCATCGAGTGCTTTAAATAGATCGGCCGAACGAATGTACCACACGTGTCGATATCTAATGATAATGCGACAAAACAAACGGAAAAAAAACGTCCCGACGAGTCATATTAACGAATAATATGTTCATTTGCCACATAACCACTGAGCTTTCTCCAATCCATTCACCTGTCTTCGTCACTGTGAGTGAACAGGTAAATAACAGAATAACAATTGAGTACGAACGGCGAAACGGCACGAACTCACACGATCTGTTTGTGTGTTCGAGCATGCACACATTTGAATTCAAAAGTAGGTGCGAACTATACCGGAGAAAATATGTTTTTAAAAAGATGATACATTCATACATAAATACACAACACACACATATAATATATATATATATATATATATATATATATATATATATATATATATATATATATATATATATATATATGACAATAACTTTTTAAACTTTTTCCGAATAGGAGAAATCCAATGAGACCCAAATAGACTTTAAGTAATAGTCTTCTCCCATTTAGAACGTATTAGATTGTTGCCATTTTATAGGTTTCCATTATTAAGGACTATTTTATCTTTTTTCCAATCAATATATATATATATATATATATATATATATATATATATATATATATATACATATATGTATGTATGTATGCATGTATACAATTTTTTTGTGAACAAAAAAATGATTAAAGGCAACGATGCACGGAAAATTGTTTTCTTGAGTCAGAAAACGAGTAGTACTTTCAGCGGAATGTCAAATTTCCATCAGATTTTCCACCGAACATGTATTATTTCTCTGATACTGTTGTATTTTGTGTACTCTAATGCATAAAAGATATTCATCTTATCCCTATCTATTTTACATGCACTGACTACGCTTTTCAACAAATTCTTAACAAGGTGGTTAATTGTTCATATACTTCACAATTCCCACTTCCACTTGTTTCTACTCTAAAACAAATAGATCTATAGGAAAAATATTGGCATTTCTCTCAATCTTCTATTCCAACGTGGACAAACTACGACTCCCAAAGCTACTCTGTGCGGCTCCCGAGACAATATGGAGTTTCATTGCCATTTTTCCTAAACTATTATATTAATTCTATCTATAGTAGTATAGCATGTACCAATATTAGAATATTTTATATATAAACAGGTAATACACATTATCTTCTGAAACATCCATATGCATTATGTGTCCAAACTGCTGTTTAAGGTGGCTCTGTAGTTATGGAAAACCTTAAAAAAGATACGAAACTAAACAATTTTGTTAATTAAGGCTTGCTGAATGCAATGAAACCAAATTTGGGACGGATTACTGTATAAATTTTTAAGAAAAATATCTTTAAAAATGCAACTTTTAACTGCAAAAATTACGATTCAAATTATTCAACGAGTAGAGATTAAACATATTCTGCTTTGATGAGTAGGACTGCTATATAGTTGTATTATTTGTTATTTATATTAGATCGGTAGGAAGATAATTGCGGTTTTGTATATGAACTTGTAGGTCATAAACCGCAGTTACTTTTCTAACAACCTAATAAATACAATTTTAAAATAATATTTTCTGTGGCTCTTAAACATTCAAAAATGTGTGAAAAGTATTATATGTGGCTGTTATTATCCAAGTTGCCCGCCCCTGTTCTATTCGGAATTTTGAAGTGAAATTGTCAGTCTATATTTGAAATGTTTATGTCTTGACCTATAAACTGCTACACATTCTATTTACTCAAGAGATTTCTATGCGACACGTTTGACATGTGTCTTTGAAAGCTTGATCAAAAAGCGCTAAATTGAATATTAAGCTTCCAATAGTACAAAAAACGTAAATGCAAAATAAACTATAGCTTTGCATTGATTAAACACCTTTTCAATCAAACTCAGAATGTTTAGAACCGTTAAAACTTCCACATACATTTTTAAGCTAAGCAAATATTGTGTAACCTACAAACAAATACATAATGTATCATTTAGATATAATTCAAATTTGAAATGTCCTCTGTTAAAAAAGTATTTTATAAATTGTATAAGAACCATATCTGAAAAGACTGTCCCTGATTTAGGTGATAATACACAACTTAAAGTATCCGATGATGCAATCGAATTTCAAAATTCCAGTAATGAAACTTAACTGTATTTAAATAGACTATGAGATCTACTCGAAATATTTTTTCTTATAGATTACGTTGAAAATATTTCTGAAATAACTGGTGGGGATGCTAAACTCGAGAAAAAGTTACAAATGTTAATGTTAGAGGCTGAAGTATATCGACAAGAGGGTGAAAAAGCACCGTCGGCCGAATTCATAAAAGAGCACCACTGGAAGGAATTGCTTTTATTACCTTCAAAGTCTGCACGAAAAAAGTACTATGCGTTTTTATGGAAAGTAGAGAAGATACGAGTGAATGCAAAAGTATAAACGCATTTGCACGTAAACGAATAGAAACGTGTTTGATTCTCTCGTATTTTTTAGTTAAAAAGAAAAAATGCTTCTAAGAAAAGGGATGAGATCAAAGAAGAAGTACCTGATGACGATCATATAAAGTATGGATTTCAGGGAAATACGATTTTTATTCGTATCTATGATACAACGATCAACCAACAGACGAATAATAAACTTGTACAGGCTATGCGGTTCGGGCAAAAACTCGTCGTTGATTGCAGTTACGATGGTTATATGACGAACCAGGAAAAAGTAAACACTGCAAAACAATTGATGTTACTTTTTGCAGAAAACCGAGCCCACGATGGTAATTTCTTGAGAACAGAATCAAGGATGAAATTTAGTTTTCATGTTCCTTGTATTTCATTGAATTTTCCTTTTAGACCCTTTCGATTTGCATTACTGTAACGCAGACATGAATGGTAAAGTAATGCACGCTTTATATAAACACATACCGACGTTAAAAGAACCTTGGTTCCCTCTACACGTCCATGAAAAAAGTTACTTAGATCTGTTTCCAAAAGACAAGCTAGTATATTTAACTCCACACTGTAGAGAAGATCTGTATGAATTCGATCACGACGCGATATACATCATCGGTGCAATGGTCGATAAAGTAAGATATCTTCGTTCGCTCACGATGTTGATTTATAAATTGATTTTCATAGTGTTTCTAATGTTAAAGACAAACAGTGAACCGTTATCTTTGGCTAAAGCAAAAAAAGAAGGTTTGAAAATGGCTCGATTACCTCTAGATCGTTACCTGCAATGGGGCTCCGGATCCGGAAAGAGTCTCACCATCAACCAGATGACTTCTATACTGCTAGACATAAAATCTACAGGAGATTGGTCGTATGCCTTGAAACACGTTCCGAGGAGGAAGATCGTCGAAACGGACGAGTACACGAGAGACGATTTCAGGACGAACTTCGATAAACGACGTGACGACTACGAACGAGGATTCAAACAAAAAACATACGCTGGAAGAATCAGAGATAATACGAATAGTTCGACGTTACACGGGTGGAGAGATTCGAACAGAATCAACATTAAAGATATAATGAAATAATTTTTATTTTCTAAATAATAGAACGATATTTATGTATAAATAAAACGTTTATTGTCCTTTTTGTTTAAAAACCTTACTTAACACGTTCAGTTCCTTCTTCTCCTAACTCTAGAAATACGCCACGCGTTCGGTTCCTCGTATTTATTGTAGAGCGGTTCGAGTCTCTGGTTCTTTTTGAACTTGCTGAGCTTCGTCGGGTCTGAGAATTTGAAGAACGCTGGCGCGAACTCGACTAACCATTTCGGGTCGATCGTCGTCACCTCCCTCATGTATTCTTTTGTCGTTTGGACCAATTCGTGGTAGATGACCCATTCGGGCTGTCGATTAAACAGAGCGCTCGACGGATGAATGTAAACGACTTGACTGTCGACTAACGTCCTGTATCCTTCCTGCGGATCCTTCTTCGCGGCATTTCTGAAGAATCCGGAACAGACCGCTTTTTGGACTCGCACGGTATTTTTATCCGCCGACACGACGTCGAGTTTATGCCTATCCATGATTCCGAGAAGCTGTTTACGAACGTCCTGAGCACGTTTTAACGTCCGTATCTGGACAAAATTCTCGTAACACCACGCGTTCGAAAACTTGTTGTTTCTCCAGCTGTTGTACACGGCTAAAAGTGTCAAATGATCTCCTTCTGGCTGATTAAATTTCGCTTTCTTTTGATCTGCGAGAGCTTGCTTATCTTTCGGTCTGTAGAACACGTTTTGAACCGAGAGCATGCTGACAATTGTCAGTATCTCATCCGAGCATTGAAGTGCGACCGACATGATTAGCATCTTCGACAGATTCGGTTCCAAGGGAAATTCTGCCATCTGAAAATCAATTAATCATATACAGAGACGGACAGATAATTTACATTCATGAAAATTCGTGATGAAAAAAATGAGTGCTTTAATGAGTAAATAACAAACCCTTCGTCCCAGTCGTGTGAGTAGTCCTTCGTTATCGAGTGCAGACAACGAATGCAGTTGTTCTAAAGCCATTATTAACGATTCGACCGGCGGTGCGTCCATAAAGTCAAAATGGAGCAAATCGTTGATGCCCATTGTTTTTAACTGTAAAACAGTCGTCGCGAGATTCGTACGTTGTATCTCCGGTACGGGAGTAGGCAACATTTCATCACGGTACGCTCTCTCTGTATACAGACGGTAACATTTCCCAGGACCGGTTCGACCGGCTCTACCCGCTCTCTGTTTGGCCTGTGCTTGTGAGATCGGTGTTACGACGAGAGAGTCCATCCCGGTTTTCGAATTATAGACTTTCTGCTTTACGAAACCCGGATCGACCACATAGTAAATACCGTCGATAGTCAACGATGTCTCTGCTATGTTAGTCGCGATTACAACCTAAAACCCAAAAGAAATCGTGAAACAATTGAAAAAAACGATAAACCGATCGATTTTCTTACTTTTCTGCTTCCAGGCGGCGCTGGTTCGAAAATCCTCGTTTGCATTTCCGACGGTAAAGCAGAATAAACCGGTAAAATGATAAGTTCAGGTACGTCAGGCCCTAGAGATTTCATTCTTTCATATAAAATCTCACAGGCCGTGTCGATTTCTTCTTGACCGGTCAAGAACAACAGAATATCTCCCGGCGGTTCTCTTAAATGTATCTGCATAACTGTTATTAAGCTAGCGTCCAAGTAATCTGTTTCTGGTTCCTTCGTATACAAAACTTCTACAGGGAACGTTCTACCCGGAATAGTGAATATAGGGGCTTCGAAAAAGTACTGCGAAAATTTAACAGCATCGAGCGTCGCAGACGTCACTATGAGTTTCAATTCTGGCCGTTTCTGGACAGCCTGTTTGAGGAGACCGAAAAGTACGTCGGTGTGTATCGTTCGTTCGTGAGCTTCGTCCAACATGATCACCGAATAACTTTTCAAGTCCAGATCCATTAAACACTCACGGAGAAGCATACCGTCTGTCATGTACCTACGGACAGGTAATTTGATTTAAGGTACAGAGAAATCACATCTATAAATACGTTTGGTAACAGAAAAAAAATAACGTATTTCTATACGCACTTGATGACTGTTTCGGGACTCGTACAATCTTCGAAACGGATCGTGTACCCGACTTCTTGTCCCAATCGACAACCGAACTCTTCGGCGACACGTTTAGCTACCGACATCGCTGCGACACGACGAGGCTGAGTACAACCGATCTTTCCACGTGCCGTGAATCCGAATTCCGCGAGGTACTGAGTTATCTGCGTCGTTTTCCCAGATCCAGTTTCACCGATGACAATGAGAATTTGATTGTCTGTCACGGCCTAAAAATAAATCACACACGCGCATCTATAACGATCGACGAGTTCTTTTTTATACGAACAGTAAGACGTTTTAAAAAAGATTATACCACGAACCTTTATCAATTCATCCCGTAATTTATAAATCGGAAGAGACTGCCTTTGTTCGAGTAAGGAAAGATTTGTTTTCTTACCGAACGAAGACTTTTTCCCGCCTATTACGTGTTTCTTCCACTCTGGGAGGTCTTGAGTTTGCATCCCTATCCCTCGCATATTCGCTGCCAATGTTCTGCCATCGGCTGTAAAAAATACAATTTATATAGAATATACAACACGATTTTCAAAATCTAAAATACGCTTACACTCGGGTAAAGGATCGATCCAGTTCTTGTTCAGACCGGTAGGTACTGCGTCCATTTCTTGTTCGCGCTGCAACATCTTCTGCTCCCTCCTTTCTTTAGCGAGAGCTGACTGCATCATAGCGGCCTGTGCGAGGGAACCATCGGGATTTTTCACTATACGAACCGGACTCAAATCGTGGAGAGCGCGGCCGTGGCCGTGAAGGAACGGCGGTTCGTCCTCGACCAACTCGATTTCGATATCCGCTTCACCGTCTTCGTCTTTAGGCAATAGACCGGTCTCTTCGTCGAAGTCGGGCAGTTCGCTTTTGTCTATACAGCCAGATGAGATCATCTGCTTGATTTCCCATCGTTCCGGACTCGAGATCCTGTGTACTCGTTTACGTGAAACATCTTCGTCGTCATCGATCGGTCCTACGATCGAATACAGATATAACGAAACGAATACGTTCGTTCGTTTTGATAAGTTATACGTACCGGGAAGCCTTAACATGGATGCGGCCGAACCTTGAGGCCGGTCTGGGTTTCGACCGCTGGTTTCATGATCGGTACGTAAATGAGCATGAGAAGCTGGATTCAAATCACGACCGGTATCTTGGCAAACATCTTTCATAGACAGTGAAACTTTCTGGCCAGCGACTGATATAACTTTGACCTGAAAATTATAAAAAAAATCAATCAGTTCATAATTTATATATACAGCAAACTAACTGTTAACCAAATCGTAGCTACTCACTTTCACTTTTCCACCACGAGCAACGACATCAGAAACGTTAGTCACCCTTCCTTCCGCCCTCAACTGGGATATATGTACGAGCCCTTCCGTCCGTCTCCGTAACCCATCGAGTTGAACGAAACAACCGAACGGCACTATATTCGCGACCTTGCCATTATATATCTTCCCGGGTTCCGGATCTTCGTCCAATTCAGGGCTCTCTCGCTTCTTTTTCTTATCTGGACTGAAACTTCTATCTCTCCTGCTCCTCTCGTTCGAACTTCTCCTACCTCTCTTATCCCTCGACCTATCTCTTCGGTACCTGTCTCGACTCCTCGATCTCGTCTCACGATCTCTGCCCCGTCTTCTATCGTAATCTCGACTCCTACGACGTCTGCTTCTATCGACACTTCTGTCTCTATGCCTGTCCCGTCTGTCACGACTCCTGCTCCTCTCTTTTCTTCTACTGTCGTGCTCTCTACTATGTCTACTCATGTCTTTTTCATTATTTTCTCTACTCTCGTCCTTACTTTTAATGTTTTTATCATCTGTTTCTTCTTTATTTTTATTCACATTACTAACTGATGGTGCAAGAGCTTCGAGTTCTAACATTGCATCATTAACAATATCGCTGTCTTTGAATCCGTCTTCTGTTTTGACCGAGACCTTTTCTTCTAATTTGACATTCTTTTTCTTCGCCTAAAAAACACGTTACAAAATAGAAAATAAATCTGAACCCTTATCGATCCGATCGTATAGACAACTGAATTAATTTCATACACGAACCTCTTTATCCACAATATCATCGAGTGTTACTTTTGGCCGCTCATTAGGAATGGCAAGTGCCGGGAACTTCATCGACAACTCATCTTTAGCACCGTGCGAACTACTGTCTCCCTTATCCCGTACAGGCCGCATATGCTGTATGATACGGATCAGGTTAGCAATGAAGGAATCTGAAAACTCTGCTCCATTCTCTATGAGCACTTTTTTAAACGACTCGAGTGTTCTGTTCTTTTCTGACAGATCGATTATGAATTCAGCTGAAAGAGCGATAACGGGCACGGATGAAACGCCGAGAAACTTATTTGGAATATAACCTTATTCTTACATACCTAAGTCTTTGTCGTTTATGCCTAAATGGTTTTCTAATTCTGTACATACTTTTGAAACTAATGAAAGATATTCTAATTTTTCTACTTCGTTCATTGTTACAGACCTTTCGTGTAACTCATCTGAATTAATACACTTTCGACAATATTATTGACAGTCAACAGCTTAAACAGTTGTGTTGGTATTGTAAACATTTAGTTCAGGAAGATAATTATTTTATAAAAAAAAGATTCATTTAAAAATCTTTTTAGAAATGTCAATGACATTAATATAGGTGTATGTGTATATATATATATGTATATATATATATATATATATATATTATAATTGTTCTGAAAGATTTCTTTATTACCCATTTTTAAATTTACGCGGGTTTTAGATTTCAATTGTAATAATTTTATACAATTATATAGTTTCTTCAAGATTAAATTCTCACTACATATTTAACGAAGTCAAGAATCCAAATTCGATTTTCAGCGTGATTTATTTGTGTAACTTGGACATTTTAAATTCCATTTTGAAACTAATGTTCCAATGAAAACAATGACAAAATCTCCGTTGATGTCACAAAAGTTGATTGATTCAGAGAAACTAAATTTGTTTCATTTGTTGGCCAATTTATCTATTGAAAAATTTAGTTTATTATCCGAAAGACATTTCAATATCTAATTCATAACATAACAATAGTTGTCACTATGGCTAAGTTCACTGCAACAAATTGATTTTCTGACAAAAAAATTTCTCGTTCATCAAAAATGTTCAACAAATCATAGAGAAATCTATGTTGATATTCTGAGGATGACGGACAACAAAATGCTCATGAATAACAATGAAGAATGATTTATTGAATGTTTTTGACCAGCAAAATATTTTGTGGTATCGGAGTGAAATGAGAACATTTCTTTGACGTATTCGACTATTTACAGATTTCATAATATAAAACAAAAAAAAAAAAAAATAATAATAGTTGAGATAAATGGTTAAAAAACTATTGTATAATATAAATCCTATATTATTACATATAAAAATAATTACAATATTTGTGGCTTTATAAAAAATATACCTTTTTGTACAAAAACATGACATGTAATCTTAGTCATACCTAAATATTACAACTATCCATCATTAAAAATGCATGTGAATATGTATATTACTGGTCATAATTGTCACGGCGTATTCGTAAAATCACAAAGGTTGAATAACCGGCGTATACCCTGCCGATTTCGGTGCACTGTTCGGGAAGCACAAGTATAAAGAGAGTTGGAACGATGACAGTGCGACTCCCATCGCGTTCGGCACCTAAAAGCGATTGTTTTTATTTACAAACGAGGAAAAGAAACGACGGACCGTACCTCACTCGTGAATTACTCGAAATGTTTTTTTTTTTGATACGTTTTCAAATTCAAAACAGCATTTACCTGTAAAAACATGTCATTTATAATCAATCCGTAGCAAAACCATTGCAAAGACACGAGGAACGAAGAGACTATTATCGGAAACGGCAGTGATTCCGTGCTCTTCACCTTTAAAACGTGCAACAACGACGCCAGAGGCGCTGCGAAAAACACGACGGTCACCGCGCAACACATTAATCCTATCAGTCTAACGGCAGTCTTATGATCGGGTTCGTAAATCGAATACAGAATCGTCAAAAACAGCACTATCACTACGAGCAGAAACTGGCGCAAGATCGTCGACTATAAAAAAAACATTATTCCTCCGATCGCTCGAACGTTTCATTTCAGATCGGTTTACCTTTTTGATGCTATATAAATAATAAGTAACACAATAAGCTAACTGTAAAGTCGATCCTATCGTGTTTACTAGTATTACGGAATTGTCCCCGATGAGGAAACCGTACCGCAGCCACAGACTGGCCGATAATAAACCACAAATGAACGGGAAGCCTGAAACGTCGCCGGTGGTGCCTTTGTTAACGAACCTCTGGCACACCAATCTGAAAAATGGATTTTAAAAACGTACAACAATCGGCAACAATGAAGAAAACGCAAAAGATCAGAATACAATTAGTATATTTCGGGGCTCTTTGTTAAATATTTGTAGATTTATGGGATGTTTTCTAATATAGAAAATATAAATAATGCCACGTTGTTATGAAAAGAAAGAAACAAAACTTGCAAAACAACTAACATGCCGGTAAGAAATTGCAAAACGGTCGTTATTACGGCCGACGTTGCTAATAATTCCTTCCATTCTTCTAGGAACATTGTTCAATCGAATCGGTGCCTTTCATAACGAGACGAACAACTGTTTACTAGAATCAATTTTCATTTATATCGCATTGAATTTTTGACACATCACGGAAATCACGGACCGTTTACAAACAGTCGTGTCAAGTCTAGTGCATACTGACGTGATTGTACGATAAGAATAACCTGTTCACGCAATCACGTTCAGTAAAAATAAATTCTAATCTTTTTTGCAACACCTCCGCATACAAACATCAATATATTATATTTTTTCATAACCGCATGCTGATAATTATATATTTATAGATGTAATAAATATAGACTGACAATACTATATATATGTTTGTACATTTTGCTTGGAAATAGAATATCGAGCGACAGCAAAATATACAAATAGCGCAACAATTGAAAAGAAATAACGATTTATTGAATGTTTCTGATCAGAACATTTTTTGTAGCCTGCGGGGTGAAAAAACAATTTTTTAATGAAAGAAAAATGTGCATTTTGTCAATACCGTTTTGAGTATAACAGTTTGCTAATAAATGATATGTAAACGATTGTAAAGGATAATTTTATAGATTTTAATTATTAAATATAGTTTCTTCCTGTTTTGATTTAATATCTGTAAATATTTTTATAAGCAAAAGAATGTATAAAGGGTAGTTTTACAAACACATTGTTTAAGACAGAGAGCGATATTTAACTTTTAACGGAATGTGATATTTCCATCTCGTTCATTGAACAAAATTTATTCTATCACAGGTGTCGTTAATTTTGAAACTGACATTAAATGATATTTGATTTGTCCTCATCTACCTTGAATCTGCCAATCAACTTTTTCAAAATTTCAGATGAAGATAGACGATTATTTATAATTAGTTTTCGTATCTCTATCTTTGTTTTATTTGTTTACATTCTACGAAGATATATTTTTCTCTTCTATTTAGAAATCGCTACTGTCAAATCTTCATACTTTAACATATTAAACGATAGTTAATTTGTTTTTATCTATTTTGCATACATCAACTATCTTTTCAATAGGTGTTTCAACAATGATAGTTAATTATTCAAAAACATTACTTTTCATATTTCCTTCTTTGTTACACATGTTTACACTCTAAACGAGATAGATCTACAGGAAAAAATATTTGCATTTCTTTAACCATCTATCGGAATTTTATAGTAGAATCATCAATCAATATATTTATTACATCTTCGATTATAAAAAAGAACTGTTTTAATTGTGACGCATAATTAATTGTTCGACATTTTAACCTACCTTTCTGTTTATTCTGGAACGAAGAAAACAATTCGATATTCTTTTTAAACGACTCATCTCGTAAATTTTAATTGGAATGAGTATATTAATACAATATCTAATAATTTATGGCATTAAAAAATCGTAAATTGTTGTTTCGAATATATTTCAATCTAATTTTTTCTATCACAAAAATAAAAGTCTTTAAATCAACAATTGAATAGTGCGATAATTGTTTAAGGAAAGAAAATTTAGGACAATTATTTTCACAGATGAAATCTTTTTTTCCCGCGAATCATAAAACATTTTTCTGCTCAAAAATGTTCTAAAAACTTTTTCATGTCGCCCGGATACAGAAAAATCTATTCATTTCTATTTTTCTAGATTTTTATGTACTTTTGACACTCTGTAGCTGATCGAACCGCCACAGAAATCTGCAAAAGCTTCAATCAAAAATGATCGATAATGATTTATCTGTGTTTTTCGACCATAAACACTTTTTCGTTGTTCGTGGGGTGAAAAACGGGCTCGTTTGTGGAAGAGAATTTTGCCACAGTGTCAGAACTCTATTGTATTTCTTTATTGTTTATTAATAGACTCGAATCTATTGATTATATAAATCAATATCGACGAATAGTATATTGAATTAGGATTCAAATTATCGGATCAAATTATTCAATAATGGGAGCAATAAATTCATCGAAATTGATGGTCAGAATATACAAAAACACAATAATTTAAGTTATTAAATACAAATATATTTCAATGTTGAAAATAAATTATATATATATTGACGAAATGAAACTTATTAGTCTATACACTTATATTATATATATATATATATATATATATATATATATATATATAAATAAATATATATAAATAAATATATATAAATAAATATAAATAAATATATATATATAAATATATATAAATAAATATATATATATATAAATATATATATATAAATATATATATATAAATATATATATATATATATATATATATATATATATATATAAAATTTTTAGGTAACATACAAAATCAATGCTCGATATATTTCCATATTCGGAGCATATATAAATAACTATAATAAAAAAAAAAAAACGTTTCCTTACAATAATCACTTAGCAGTCAAATAAAGGAAGATATAACTTTTGTTGTATCAATAAAAAATACACACAAATGGAAATGCAAATCTTACACGAGATGATTTCTATGAAAGTTCTAATAGCGCACTCTCTAAACTGTATCAAAAAATGAATAACGAACAAAAGGCACGAATAGAATCGATATAAAACACATACTACTCTTATAGATAATTTCGACTTATGTACATAATAAACATTTTATAGAATACAGAAGATTAATCGAATGATATGGCTGAAAAATACCAAATAACATATATATATATATATATATATATATATATATATATATATATATATATATATATATATATATATATATTACAGTACTGGAAACTCGGCGAAGTTTAACACTGGTGCATCTGTCGGCCTGAGTTGATATGACAGTATGGTTTAGCAAAACGCGCACTCCCTGTTTTTACACGAACACAGCGTCGGATCTACGATTGTATTTCCTTTTATGAGGAGTATTTTTTAATTAAACGTGATCATTTGGCAAGAACAAAACTTGTAAATTCTAGAAATAAAATTATTCCGAGCATAAAAATTATTATGGGACTATAAAGCGAAAAAAAAGAATATAATTGATGATAACTTTATATCACTTGTAAACAACCTAAAAATGAAAACAATAACTTAATTAAGTACTCTATGTTATGAAACAAAACCATAACTGTAAATATAAAGCGCAGCGCAAATTAAATATATGATAGGATTTTATAAAACCCTTTCTCAAAGTATTTATTATAAAATGTTTTTTTTTCATTTCACTTACTACTCGATTACTAAGTATATGAACGAAGTCAACACTAATCTATTTCATGGAATTGTCAATCGAAAATTATAGATTTGATCCAAACATCAACTCAAGCCCATAGATGGCGTTCATAATACGTCGCCTGCATGATAAATGTAGAGTTTCCCGTACTGTAGAATGTTGTGCTTGAAACTACACCAACTGGATGCACGAGAAAGTATCGATTCTTCCACTGAATCGTTTAGTCATGATGAAAATAACAAAGTGAAAGTAAACTTACTCTGTACGTACGTCACACTACTATGGAATTATTGGTGGAACTTTATCCCACTGACTAGTAATTTAATGATCACATATCATCTAATTAATGAACTATAGGCCGTGATTGAATTCTAAGTACTTGAACGCTTACTGAAAACACGTCAGGCACTGTGATCAATTTTCGATGAACTGATACCATTTTCACTACCAAACAATTTACATGTCGGCTTCTCACGAAACGACAATGAACTTAATATTTACTGGCACAACAACTGGCGAGTTATAAATTAAAATAGAATCAAACTGTCCTTACGGCGATCTAGTTGCGTGCGTATCGCACGATTTCAATAGAAAACAATAGATTCGCCGCGAATACACAAATAAATAAGTTACTCGAGTCGAGACTATGACAGAAATCGAACCAAACTTGCATTTGTTAAATTTCCATTCAAATCCAACAATCAATCACAGCCAACTTATTAATTTACATAGAACGTTCTCAAGGCGGTCGACGTGTACCAGTGTCACTCAAACGAACGCACGGCGCTTCACTCGATGCCGAACGTGTTCGTCTCCTCGACCGCCAGCAGTAATTTCTCGTACAGGATTTCCGGTGTCGGGTACGGAGGGAGATCGAGCCGGTTGAAGCACGTGTGAGCGCGTGGCAGGCTGTTCGGTTTGCCCCACTTCTCGATACAGAATTTGCGCGGACCGGTAGAGCCTCGCAGTGATGAGAACCCTTCGTAAGGAACGCTAGACGTGCCCGTGACAAACTGTAGTAGGTGTAAGCGTTGTTCATTCGTGAATCTAGGAAAATGTGAACACGATCAGTACATCTCGGACACGAATTATTTCACGAGTCAATTGTTTTTTCATCCCATAAATCAGAAAACGTTTTTCCGGTCGAAAATTTCGAATAAATCATTATTGATCTTTTTTTATTGTCGGTTATATGCATTTCGACAGCGATTCCATCATCTCGTCTTAAAAAATATGTTTTCCAGTGCCTCGTGTAATGTTTCTGCACCTTGGCATTATGAGGACGAGCATAACCAACAAAATCAAATTTAATTATCCTTTTTCGTCCAATCTTCAATTTGATAACAAGAAAAACGTTTTTCTGCACTGATTTGTGATTTTCAGTGATAATATCAAAAATTAAAAAAACGCAAAAATCAATTTACAAAAATCAGGATGTTCGATCAAATTTCGTAGATTTCGATATTAAATATGTCGTAATTATTTGACAAACGATATCATCGACTACAAAATAATATAAAATATATTTTAGTAAATTTATTACAACTAAAATCGCGAATCAATCCCACTTTTGCAATAAAATCGTTTCATTTTCAAAGATTTCAAAAGATGCGCCAAGCAAATGACATGACTTCTTGATCTTTATTCAGATCGATATTTCTTTTACATCAGTGCAATATGGAAACAGATATAAAATATCTACATTATTAAATTAATGACAATTTTTCATTAAATTTCGCATATCTCTGAACATTAAATCTGTTGTGATTGTTTGAGCAACGATAACAATGAATTAAAGGTAATAAAATATATATTTTAGTAAATTTATTACGGCTCAAATCGCGAATCAATCCCACTTTTGCAATAAAATCGTTTCATTTTTAAAGATTTCAAAAGATGCGCCAAGCAAATAACGACTTCTTGATCTTTATTCAGATTGATATTTCTTTTACATCAGTGTAATATGGAAACAGATACAAAATATCTTCATTATTAAATTAATGACAATTTTTCATTAAATTTCGCATATCTCTGAATATTAAATCTGTTGTAATTATTCGACAAACAATAATTCAATAAGGTTGACTAAAAAAATGTAATATTTTTCAGTAGATTTATTACACCTCGACAACGATTTCATTTTTGTAAAACGTCGCGTATAAAACAATCAAAGACGATCAATATTCAATTATTGAACATTTTTTTATCAAAAAAAAGTATTTGTTTGAAACCGACCTTTCAATCGCTTGCCAAAACCACTGGACTACAGGATGTTGATCGTGATATCCACTTCTGTACTCTGTATTATTCCGCCAGTCGCATAAATCGATTTCGGCAGAGCCGCAGAGCGCGAGTTCGAGTTCTTGTGCGTCGAAAACGGACACTAATCGGGGATCGACCACTTCGTAGAATCCTCGAACGAGCGATTCGGTCTGTTCGGCCACACCTCTTTCTAAACGCCACCTGACGACTCTTTCTAAATATTCCTGAAAGAAGATAAGTGTTTTTTTTTCTTTTATTTTGTTTTACCGTAAAAACATTTGCCACCGCGTAATTCTGTAGACTAGATTACCGAACCTTTTTATTTTTCTCCGTGACCGGCATGTTCCTACCGCCCGGCTTCAGTTCCCTTTCGAGTATTTGACCGAATAACTCTTCAGTTACGGCGAATGTCAAGTCGAGTTCTCCAGCAGTTGAAACGTCATGTTCTCGTATCCACTGAAGGGATTGGTGGAACTCTGAATCCAGACTCTCTAAATCTGATAGAACGACCGGTAGTCTCAATAATGCTTTATAGAAGGGTCTGGTGAAGAACACGTCCAAGAGGTACTGATGAATGAGGGCTAATCCTAGAACTCTGCCACTAAATCTGAACCTGCACAAGCAAAAAATATGAAAAATAGTTTGTATTCATAAACAGAGACTGATCATGTCGTATATGAGTCACTGTCCTAATAGTATTCGTCGTTTTGTATAAAATAAATGCCTGTTCTTCACTGCTAGCTCACGGCACGTGTGACAACATCAGGTAGATGCTGAGGAGTGATTTTAAATGAACATAAATCAACCTTAAACATCTATTTTCTATAACATTTGTGTCAAAACTAGTTGTAAAGCACAGCCATTTATCTAATTCAAAAGAACATTTATTTAACGATTTTCTTTAACAGAAATTAGCTTCTCTCAAATTATAATACCCATAATAACCATTTAAGTAATGTCGAGAGTTTCAAGTCCCATAAACAATGATTGATATTAAACAATCGATGGTTCATCATTCAACGCCATAAGTGAATCCAAAATGTGAATCCAAAATGTGAAATTGTTCTAAAATTCACATGTTGAATGTATAAACTTAACAATAAATACACATAAACAACAAAATTTAAGACAGTTTTATCTTTTTTCAATATAATACTCGGATAAATATTTTTATAAGGTAGAAAATCGAATCAATTCAGTGTTACAGAATGAATGCTTCGGACGACAGAAAGCGAAATACGATTTTCAAAGATACGTTAAAGCTCCATCTCTCTCATTATTACTGACAGTGTTTTTGTACAAAACAAATACCACTCTAATATCTTTGTGACCACTCATGTAAATTCAAAATATGATAACTAAGATTTTCAACAATGCTTTGATAAAGATGGTTGATTATTCATAACTTTCATAAATTTTATATTTCTATATACATTGAAATTGTAGCAGATTTATAGAAAAAAATATTTGTATTCATTTATCTCCTATTTGAAATATTTATACTGAAATTATCTGTCAATATTTACTATGTCTATAATCAAAATTCAATTATTTTAAATATTTACCAGTCATGATGATTGTCAACAAAAGCCGACATGGGTGAAACTTGAACAGTGTAAGTATCATTCGCCGAGTATTCGAAAAGTCCGTAATAAGGATTGAATAACTCCCGGGAGAGCAAAAAGAAGAATTCCCTCGACGGTCCGCCGTAATCTAACCCCTCTTCCTGCTCCCACATAATGACCAGTTTTCCCTTCTGCAATTCTTTCTTACTAGCAGACATGATTTTACGGAAAGCGTCCTCGAGAAGGTGATCCCTCCGGAGATGAAGCCTGAGTAAATGGAATTCATCATACAAACATGTTCTTTTATTCCTTCAAATCTTTAGCACTTACTTCAATTTACCAGGCCCTTGGCCGTATCCTTTCGACTCGAGCTTCCTATAAAACGTACGTAGTTTGGCCTCGAAGTCTCTCCTACACGACGCCGATCCCCTGTTTCTGCCGAGACCGGGCGAGGATTCCGGCGAATCGTGCAGATTGTGTCCCCGTATCGTGGTTTCAGTACCACCAGGTCCATTGTTGTTCGAAACGGCTGGTATGTACGACATTATCTCCTGTTCAAACAGGCTGTGAATAAAAGATTAAAAAAAATTAACTTTACGTTTTTTTTTTCGAAAACAACTTTTTTGTTTGGAGAAACAAATGGCCTTGATAAAATAGTTGGAAGTTATACAGATTGTGAGAAGTATTTAATTGGAAAAATCGTCTAGTGTACAATTTTGATAAACGAATACATTTTTCACAAATGATTTTTTTACGCCGCAAATTAAAAAAAATATTTTCCTGTATCTTGGCGTTGTGAAGATGGACGTCATTAACAAAATTCGCATAAGTAACAATTAAAAACGAGTGAATTTAATTACAGAAAAATTTAATTGTAAAAAAGTCGTGCGCTGTTTAAGTGATTCATATCGGTAAATCAGTTTTCTACTCTAATAAACTATAACTTACCAATATGCTTCATAGATGGCTAGCGCAACTTATTTATAATTTTTAATAAACGATTATGAAAAGAACCTGCACTAAATTAAATTTACGGTCTATTAACTTAATGAAATTACTACTATTCATCATCGTTATCAGACGCTCTTTTCATTTCATTAGCGAAATTAATATTTTACCCGTATAAAATCGATTTTTGTATTATGTGCGTACACATAAATTAGAATTAAATGTGAAAAATACAAAATACATAAACATACGAATCTATGGGGAAATAACAACAACAACACGAAATTACCATGTTTTCGCTGGAGGCTGAATAGACCCAGAATATAAATATTTCAGACGTGACTTCGAAATGATGATACATGTTTAATTATAGATCAGGATAAATTGCCTACGGACACTCGTAAGTCGCGTTTCGCCTCTATTCCACGCTCAAGAATATTCTGTACGGGAGATCGTTTAATAATAAGTACGTTTAATGCGACAAAACGGACGGTTATTCAGTAAACGGAAACGCGTGTCTCTCGCGTACACATAAATAAATGTGTCAGCTGTGTGCGTAATTCTCCGTTAATCATCCACGGCGGCTATCGTGCATATTTCCAAGAGAAGCGCGTCGGAAAAATGTAATAAAAACAATCGTGTTAGGATGCCGAGACAAAAAAAAAACGTACTCGGACTTATACGAGTTAACGCCGACAGGGGGGGCAATAAACTGTTCAGATAATACTGATTGTGTTAATCGGGAGAATAACAGCTAGTTGTAACTAGAGCAGAACATTATCTTCCATGGAAAAAAATATAATGTTATATTTGATACTTCCGATGCGGTTGCAGGCTTTGCCGATGAGAAACTGTTCTAAAACTGAATGCGTTTCGCATTCGTTACATTCTTAGAGGTTATGTTGAACTAATGGATTCTTTGATTATTTTTTTTTAAAAAAAAACAAAACATCTAATCGAAACAGGATGAGAATTACAGCGTTTACTACTGAACGCAGATGTAAAAAACCGACTGATAGGGCGACTTCATATACTTTTTCATAACATTGAGTACGAGTAAACCATTATGTAATATCTTTGCAAAAATCTATCAACAATAAAAATTGAATAAATGCAGCTCTGCAGACAGAAATTGTTTGGTTGAGAGTGAAAGAGAAAATTGAAACGGATCTGTGTATACAACAAGTCTCGTTTAGCGCTCAGGATGCGTTTATGAAATCGTAGCGTTAAACGAGGCCTGTTATAATACACCTTGTGTTCCATATAGTATGTACATAAAATATTCCATATCACATGAATTAACTTGAAAAAATTGGTGAAAATAAGAGGTTCTTATTCTGCATTAGCATACTTTCAAAAAATTACAATAATATTCGTTTTGATATTTAATTAGGTTTGAGTCATGAAGTGTTATTTCGTCACAATGTTAATTGATGTGGCATTAAACAAGATTGTCATATATATATATATATATATATATATAATAACCCAATTACTTTTAAAGGATAGCTTTATAAGTTTCCATTATTAAGTACTGTTTTATCTTTTTTTAATGTTATTTCCATATAAAAATATTTATCGGTAAGAAATTGAATTAGGTAGCGTTGCATATACAAATTGTCTAGTTAAAACAGAGAGCAAGCATTGACTTTAAACGTACTCTTATATCTCTATCTCGTCAACAATATATACATATATTTTTTCGCAGGTGTCGTTGATTTTGTAACTGTTCTACCACATTAAAGGATATTTAATTTATCCTTTTCTATCTGACACTTGCTAATACATTTTTTAAGAGAGTTCCGACAAGGATAGTTAATTATGTATGAACATTACATTTTATATTTTCATCTCTGTTTCACTTACTGATACTTTAAAAGTGATTGATATGTAGGAAAAACATTTGCGGTTTTTAATCTTCTATTCGGATTTTTAGAGTGAAACTTTGGGTATATTTTTATTATATCTATGTTATCGAGACAATTACATTTGGATTATTTTGTATGTATGAAGAACGGCTGAAACAATTTTCACAGGACCTGAAAAGTTTCGAACGGTTTAAGAAATTGGATTGGAACAAAAAAAAGAAAACTGCTAGGATTATAGTCTATTGAAATGGTGTATTTATTTGCTAGCATAATTATTCGGTCAGTGAAGAAATCTGACGATCGTTTTTCCAGTAAATCCTTCATGGCACCCTTAACTTGTCCGGTTAAAGTTAAAATCACTTCCTTTTGAGTCTTGTGAATAAGTGTGGAAATCAGATGGTGGCGGACCTGGCCTGTAAGGATGGAATGAAACGATATATCTATCTCTTTTCGAAGTTTCGCAGTCGAGTTTTGAACTGTCTGGCATTACATCGTAATAATGAAGCACAGTTCCGGGGGCACGGTGATTCCAAAACAAGCTTTCGACCAGGTCTCAACGTATCATCGCAAGTTTATCATTGATCAATCGATTTCTTCATTAACGGAATGAAATGAAGAAAAAACTAATGACTAACTTTCAGGGTTTTGTTGCAATAAACGAACATATTTAATTCGTACAACACGTGCCCCTTGATAAAACTGTAACAATAAATGACATAATAATGACTGTTCGGTATACGAATGTTAGAAAAAATAATTGCGTATTTTTGTTTAAGTAATGTAATTTCCTGTACGTATTGTTTAAGTAATTCGTAGAAAACTGATAAATATTCATAAACCCACAGGCACACACACATATACATATATATATATATATATACATATATGTATGTATATATATATATATATATATATATATATATATATATGTATGTATATATATATATATATATATTTATACAATACTAATTGTGTGTAGATGTTTCGAAACCATTTATTAGGGTGACTTTTTTTCCATAATTTATTTCAAATTGATGACAAAATTTAAACTGCTGATTGCATTTATATTTTCTGTTTTACCAACTTTTCCATTTTTGCGACACAGCTGTATATTAGTGAAATGGAGATCGTGTTACGATTAGAATTGTTGTAACAGAAGAGTTAATTTAATATATATATATATATATATATATATATATATATATATATATATAAATAGACAGAGAGAGAGAGAGACAGAGAGAGAGTTGTCTGCAGGAGAGGAGGTACGTCCATTGTTAAATAAACAGAAAACAGTTACAGTTAACTACAACAAAACCTTAGTTCTTTATTTTCACTGCACGGTTACAATTTGATTTCAACCTCAGCAATTAAACTATACCGTCTGAAATTTTTTCCACAATTTCAGAAATTACTTTATCTGTTCTAGTGTTTTTCTTTTTTCTACGATTGAAACAATTACATTATTTCCAACAATTAAAGTGTATAATCTGTCTGTTTACCGCTTCGCAGTTTTTTTTTCATCGCCAACTTGTCGCCCTTGAACCTTACTGCTCTACATATTGACTCACTCGTTGCAATATATCTATCTGTCTTTCTCTGTTTCTCTCTCTCTCTATATATATATACATATACATACTAAAAAAATATTTTTTTAAAAATTTTCAGATATTCAATGCATGGAATGCACCTAAATGAGTAAAATTGATTTTCTTTAGTCCTTTTAGACACTTCGATTTCTATGTCCGCCATTATTTATAACGTGCAAATTTGACAGAAATGGTAGCGCGACTGTGTTGAAAAATAAACACACAATTTCAAAAAATTGTTTTCTTAACGTTTTCTCTTCGTTTCTTTCATTATTTTAACTTCACGGCTACAATTTAATTTCATCAATTAAACTGCACCGTCCGGTCATTTTTACACGGTTTCAGATATTACTGTTCGGCTGTTTTCTTGTGATTTCAACAATCAAACTATCTGCCACAATTAAACTTTACAATCTGTCTGTTTACCGCTTCATACTTTTTTCCATCGCCAACTTATAATTTTCAAATCTTACCATTCTACCAATTGACTTATTCGCTACTCTCTCTCTCTCTATATATATATACATGAGTATAAATTTTATTTTTTATTTTGCACAAAAGTTAGGCGTTAGTCATCAAACAGTTCTGGACCACAAACGGAAAAATGTATATGAATTTGAAGATCATAAACCGCAATTATTTTTCTACCAACCTAATGCACAGATTGATAATTTCACTGTAAGAAATCCGAGTACAAGTTTAAGAGAATGTAAATATTTTTCCTGGACATCGACAGCGTTTTTGAGTGTAAACAAGTGAAGCGCTGGATACATTTATCTCTTGAAGCAAAAATCACAAGAAGTTTGGCTGATAGTGTTATATCATCCTCGTAGCACACGCCGAGAGTCATCTAATCTGCATAAGCAATAATTAAAAATGATTAATCAAATCATCTACTGAACATTTTCGAATAGATTTTGTTTTCTGGCCTGAGACGAAAATCCGTCTGCGAGAGAACTAGAATCTCGTGAACTGAATCGACCCTTTAACTCGTAATTCAGTCCGAATAAAAATATCAGTGAAAGTGAGTGCACGCGACAGAATACGTCGAAAATGTGACATTAATTGTCGGAACCGTTTATCAATAATCGACTTATTATTTTTTTTTCATGGACAGGTGTTTAAAAATTTAATGCGGCGACAAAAAGTCAATAAACTTAACCGTCGCACAGAGAAACAAATGCACACGCACACAGCTGTTACAAATAGTCGGCTGTGCGGAGAGACGCGAGAGACACGTGGATTATACTTGCAAATTTGATCAAGAATGTGTGTATGTGGAGCTTCAATTAACGTGTCATCGTTTTAATATGCCAACGTTATATCATCGCTTCCATACGGTACTCTATCAAATAATATATTTCGGGATTTCGATGACGTACCGAACTTGATTTTATATTATTATTATTAATAATAATAATAATAGGTGTACGGATTAATTCGGTGCCTTTTTTTATAGAAAATGAATATAGTTCTTTATATTATATATTGGTGTTTTCTTTTTTTTTAACATAAGATGTTTTGATCGTGTGTCGGCATTTTTTAACGTTCTACATTTTTAAAATGTCATTCTTTGTATGAAATAACTTCTTAACCTGTTTTTTTTAAAAAAAATCATCTCTGAGAAGAATATAAAAACTATATTTCATTAATGAAACTTTATAGATCATATGTATTAGTTGTCCAAATTAAATCAGTGCCTTTTTTATAGAAAATGAATGATTATATTGTATATAAATGTTTTCTTCTTTTTCGTATGTATGTCGACATACGGGCCTGTATTTAACGATACAGTGCCTAAACTTTACTGAAAAAAGTCCTATCTCTGAACAAGTGTATATATGCTGAGATACAGGTCTGTATTTGACGACAGAGTGCCTAAGCTTTAATGAGAAAATTCGTGAGTCTTCCAAGATGTATGTATGTCGAAATACAAGCTTATATTTGACAATGGAGTGCCTAAACCTTACAAAAAAAAATCTCAAGTCTAAATGCATGTATGTATGTCGACATACGGACCTGTATTTAACGATACAGTGCCTAAACTTTACTGAAAAAAATCCTAACTCTGAACAAAAGTATATATATGCTGAGATACAGGTCTGTATTTTCCGACAGAGTGCCTAAGCTTTAATGAGAAAATTCGTTAGTCTTCCAAGATGTATGTATGTCGAAATACAAGCTTATATTTGACAATGGAGTGCCTAAACCTTACAAAAAAAAAATTTCAAGTCTAAATGCATGTATGTATGTCGACATACGGGCCTGTATTTAACGATACAGTGCCTAAACTTTACTGAAAAAAATCCTAACTCTGAACAAGTGTATATATGCTGAGATACAGGTCTGTATTTGACGACAGAGTGCCTAAGCTTTAATGAGAAAATTCGTGAGTCTTCCAAGATGTATGTATGTCGAGATAAAAGCCTATATTTGACAACATAGTGCTTAAAATTTACTAAAAAAAATCTCAAATCTACCAACATGTATGTATGTCGACATACGGGCCTGTATTTAACGATACAGTACCTAAACTTTACTGAAAAAAATCCTATCTCTGAACAAGTGTATATATGTTTAGATACAGGTCTGTATTTGATGACAGAGTGCCTAATCTTTACTGAGAAAATTCGTGAGTCTTCCAAGATGTATGTATGTCGAGATACAAGTCTATATTTGACAATAGAGTGCCTAAACTTTACTACAAAAATTCGTAAGCCTTCCAAGAAGGAAAGAAATATTATATCATTCTTAATCATGACTCGAACATTCAGAACGAGTTTCCTGTCCACAGATTTTTCCTCTATAGAAAAAAAGAACATCCGAATACCTCAACGAAAAAAGTATTCTTATAAAACGTCTAACCAGTCATCTTCTCCATTGTACCGGTTTATCATACAGACATATGCAAATTAAGAATCCATTGAATCGACCGGGATTCACTTAAACTGATTCAAGAATGAATCTGCAGTGTTTATATCTCCACGGGCTTATGTAACAAGACCGGCGAACCTCTTTTCAGAATAGATTTCATATACGAGATGGAGTACATGCGTACTCGTAACCAGTTCTTTGTTGTTCGAGTGCGAAGTGTACAGAAGAAGAAGAGATGTTAATAATATCTTGGCCGCTGGGTGTGGGGTGCGTTTCGTATGAAAAAGCGCTCGCGGCTGCTCAAGGTTACACGTTTACTCACTGAGCGTATTCAGCACGTGCCGATTACTTAAAAAAGCGGTCATACTGACGTTGTTGGACAAATACTACCAGATTATATATATATATATATATATATATATATATATATATATATATATATATATACATATATATATATATATATATATATACATAATGATTTATTGTTACGATCAGATATTTTAAGGAAAGAAAAAATATTAATAATGTAGTTCTATTGCTGTTGAATCAATGTTTACTGTTATATAACAGAAGTTTTAGAAAAAATATATTTTAAGCAGAGAAAAAATTTTCTAAAAATAATGTTGTCTATACGAAACAGCAGCGCTAATGGGTTAATTTCATATACATCCATTAGCTTTATCGTTTATCATGACTGTGCATTCGAATATGAAAATGTACCGATTACCTATTTTTTGATACAAATCGATAGATTATATCTGAATATGAATAAGTAACGAAACTGCGAATTAAATTTATAAAAAATACGAATATTTAGTCTTACAATTTGCGATATTCGCTGTTTCAAATATGACACAAGTCAGTCGCGATTTATAAGTTGACAGATTTGCGCAGTGTTCAAAAAGAATGGATTGGAAGATAGTACTGGTAGAGTGTAAACGAGATAGACCGAGTGACACATCTATAAATCTGTGGAGTTTTGTTTAAAAATAGAAATACGAACGCTTTTGTTACCAGCTATCTTCGACGTTGCTGCATTTTCACAGCCTGCCAAGTCGTGAAATAATTATGATTAACACTCTTAAACGGTACAGCGAATCTTAATGAAATTTTACACATACTTCTGTTTATTTATAAACTACACACGCAGGCAATCTGAAATAAATTTCGGCTTTTTTTTTTGTTTCGTTCCGTTCAAACCATACATGAAATATCGTCTCGTATAGAACGTCTGTCACGATAAATATTAATGCGGGCAGACGGACGTGTGAACTCTGTATCGAATACAATCGATTAACGGCCAGATGACCGCCGTTGATGCATTTTCCTGTCATCGAACCGTCGATCAAATTCACTGCATGTGATATTTACGGTCGCCGAATTAATATGTCGATTTTATATTCTGCCAGGTCAAGAGTTTAAAGGATGAGTGCGCGCGTGTCGTTCTTCGCACTGTTATCTCAGACTGATTAGTATTAATCTGGTTCAGCGTTGACACTGCAACAAATCGTTTTTCTTTTCTAAGTCGATTGTTTTACTCGATGCATGTTTTATAATATGTATATATGTGCTCGACACATATATGTCATATTGTGGGCCTGTATCTAACAGTAGAGTGTCTGAACTTTATTTAAAAAAACCCGCAAGTCTACCAAGATGTATGTATGTCGACATACGGGCCTGTATTTGACGATACGGTGCCTAAACATTACTAAAAAAAAATTCGTTTGTCGCTATGGACGTATACTTGTTGAAATACGGTCCTATATTTAACGACAGTGCCTAAACTTTACTATGAAAAAATTCCTCAGCCTGGACAGATGTATTTATGTCGAAATACGGGCCTGTATTGACGATACAGTGCCTAAAACTTACTGAAAAAATTCTTAAGTCTTCTACGATGTATGTATGTTGAGATACGGGCCTGTATTTGGAGATGCAGTGCCTAAACTTGACTAAAAAAAAATCTTAATTTATCCAAAACGTATGTATGTAGAGATACGGGCCTATATTTAACAGTTCAGCGTCAAAATATTATTTAAAAAAATCGTAAGTCTTCCACGATGTATGTATGTCGATATACGGGCCTGTATTTAACGATACAGTGCCTAAACTTTACCAAAAAAATTCCTAAGTCTGGACAGATGTATATATGTCGAGATACAGGCATGTATTTGACGATACAGTGCCTAAACTTTACTAAAAAAATTCTTAAGTCTTCCACGATGTATGTGTGTCGAGATATGGACCTATATTTAAAGATACAGTGCCTAAAATTTACTGAAATAATTCGAAAGTCTTCCACGATGTAGATATATCGGGATACGGGCCTGTATTTGACG
This sequence comes from Acanthacorydalis orientalis, assembly GCA_034766995.1. Classification (NCBI taxonomy): domain Eukaryota; kingdom Metazoa; phylum Arthropoda; class Insecta; order Megaloptera; family Corydalidae; genus Acanthacorydalis; species Acanthacorydalis orientalis. Next base: position 1,988,230 of record CM068314.1, read on the forward strand.
ACATAGTGTCTAAACTTTGCTAAAAAATATTCTCAAGTCTTCCACGATGTACAAATGTCAAGATACGGGCCTATATTTATACAATACAGTGCCTAAACTTTACTAAAAAAATTAGTGCCTCTTCTAAGATGTATGTATGTTGAAATACGGACCTGTATTTAACGATAAAGTGCCTAAAATTTACTGAAATAATTCGCAAGTCTTCCATGATGTAGCTATATCGGGATACGGGCCTGTATTTGACGATAAAGTGTCTAAACTTAACTAAAAAAAATTCGTGAGTCTTCTACGAAGTATGCATGTCGTAATACAGGTCTGTATTTGACGACAAAGTGTCTAAACTATACTAAAAAAAAATGCAAGTCTTCCATGATGTACGAATGTCAAGATACGGGCCTACATTTAACATTACAATGCCTAAACGTTACTAATAAAATTTGTAACTCTTCTGAGATGTATGTTTGTTGAAATACGGACCTGTATTTAATGATAAAGTGCCTAAAATTTACTAAAATAATTCTCAAGTCTTCCATGATGTACATATATCAGAATACGGATCTATATTTGATGATACAGTGTCTAAACTTGACTAAAAAAATTCGTGAGCCTTGCACGAAGTATGCATGTCGTAATACAGGCCTGTATTTGACGATAGAGTATCTAAACTATACTGAAAAAATTTTCAAGTCTTCCACGATATAGATATATCGGGATACGGACCTTTATTTAACGATAGAGTGCTTAAACATGACTAAAAAAATTCATGTCTTTGCACAGATGTATATTTGTTGAAATGCGGTCCTATATTTAACGATAGAGTTCCTGAACTTTACTAAAACAACAACAACAAAAACAACAATATGATTACAACATTTCCGCCGCAAAAATTAATTCGATTTCCACAAATTATACGGTTCCACCAAGATGGGGCAACAAGTCATACCGCTGGAGCAGGCGTTCTTAACCTGTGAGGTGTGATTACTCTGGGGAGGTGCAAAGGAGTTAGTGGGGAGATGTGCTGTCCTCTATAGCATTTTTATAATTTTTTTTCAGAAGTTATTTCAGATACAGTTGAGTCACGATTACCCGGATCAAAAAAATGTCAGAGGCATCCGGATAATCAAAAACCTGTATACTTTCGCCTGTATGCGTTCCTGTATGCGCTCGAGTGGCAATGGCTGCTGTTAGAGCTCTCTTTCTGAACCATATCATTTCCAAAAACAGAGACGTCGTTTGGCCAGCAAGATTCCCAATTTTTAAAGTGGCTGATTGTTGTTTTTTTTTGAGATTATCCCAAAGAGCAAGGTGATCGTCCACACACTATCCCTGAACTTAAAAGTCCAAGAAGCAATTTAGTGAAAATTCCACCAAACATGTTAAAAAGGCGTTATGGACAGTTTCCGAATAAGATTACAGGAATGGTCATCGACTATCAAACGTTATTTTTAAAAAATGAAACGGTCCGATGTGCCTCACAAGAATATCTAAACAAAAGAATGTATAAACAGAAATACATATAGTTATTGCGTTTTGAAAATTTCCTGTTCTTCTGGCGCGCCCTGTACGTCGTGCAACGAAATGCCCTGTACTTCTCTTAAGAAAGCCGCGACGAACTGAATCTTGTCAATCGTTCTCATCTCGTGTACACATCGAAGCGGGGTCCACTGTCGCACAAACGAAAATAGAACAGAACGTGATATAAAAACGGACATAGTGAAACGTATTAACCGGCGTAACGGTATAGCGGGATGTTATCCCTTCGCATGACTGCTCAAACGTAACGGGTCAGGGGCGTGATGACATGTGTGTGTGTACTTTTTCTGCAACGTTCAATCGTTACGAGGCATCAACCGTCGCCCATTACATTAACCGTACGCTTTTTTTTCCAGACACCGTACACAAATTAGTAAACAAAGTAGTGAAATTCGAGTTCATTAGCACTCGCACTCTCGACAACGTTTCACGTGAAACGTACAGTAATTGCCAAACATGAAACCGTGCCCGATTCTCTTTGGAGGAATTTAACGGAGGGTTTTTTTTCTATCGACGAATAACAGTCTGTAACGATTTCGACACTTTTTTGTGTTTTTGTCTGAAATGTATTGATCAGACGACGTTCGGAACTGTGGAGTTGTTTAGAAGAGAGCGTTGGAAACAAAACGATATACACGATTTTTATTTTAGAAAAATATCAACATCGTGCCATTTTATTTTAATCGTTCCTGTCCATCTGTGTTTACTCTGAATCTAGTTTTTTCCCTATCTAGATACAGTTAGTAGATTCTGTTTCTGTTAAAGAAAAGGACCGGTGCTTCGTTTCATTTTTTTTAATGCCGAGTATTATTTGAAATCAGTTCTCAACCGAATGGATTTAAAAATAAATCGTATTAGGTTGGTAGAAAAATAACTACGGTTTATGATCTTCAAATTTAAAAGAATGTTAAGTTAAAAGAACACCATTTTTAAATGATTAAAGTCAAAAGAAAACACAAAATATAATCTAAAATAGAGTCTTAAAAGTAATTACAAGGAGAGCTTCCACAAGTTGAAAACTTGCAATAAACAAAAATAATTATTACTGAATAATAAATGCACATAAAAAAACAATAGCGTAACTTCAGCATTTTCTCGATAGATGGCAATGTAAAGTTAATATCTTTTTCACTTTTATAAAATTGTTATATATTATATATAAAGAATCGCGTGAGCTGTGAACTTGAATTTGTGCTAAGTTTCAAATTTATATACAAATAACATTTTAAATATCATCGTCAATTTCCATTCAAGTCTCTTGTAATACATATTAAAAAAAATCCGAATATGCTTCAAAAATACATTCGAAGCGCCCTAACGCCCCAAATAACTAACTAATATTAAAAAAAATTAGTTTGGTGCAAAAATAATTGCGGTTTTGTACGTATCGAGTATAGAGACGCATATATCAGTTGAAAATTACATTTATTAATTAAAATAAAGACTATTGGCCTGCACACATTTCACATTAGTTTACACGGCACCAATTTATCCAGGTTGTTTGTTTTTCTAATTGGGCTCAAATATCGAACAACTGTTGAATGATCAACATTGAGTTTTTTTCTGCCACTTATCGAGTTGTTTTACGTGGATCCGCTTCAATGACGGTTCTTAAATCGTTATTTCTATAGTTGAAGGACGTCCACGACCCTCCTCATCATCAAGGTTTTCGTTTCTATTACAAAATTTTTGAAACTAGTGTTGATCTGTACGTTCACTAATTGACTCTTCGCCAAAAACAAATTTGATATTTCGAGGAGTTTCTGTTGCTTTATTCCCAATTTAAACTTATACAACAAAATCACGCGATTTATTTTTTTCCATTACTAATTTAAGAGGTTATATTCAACAATACTAAAGAATGAAAACTATAGACAAAGCTGAAATCGATAGTGCTAACTTCATTGTATACAATGATGTATCACATGACTATAACAAAAGATAACGGTAACTAGACCAATCAGCGCCAAACTCAAAATGATAAAAACTGCAATTATTTTTGAACCGATCTTACATTTTCACAGCTCAATGGTTTTTTATTCCAGAAACCGTAAAAAAAATGTTTCTGACTCAAAAATGTTCAAGAAATCATTTTAGATTGATTCTTATGAGCATTTCGATGATGATGGAGCGTCAAGGTAGAGAAAAAACTGATTTTTCAAATCAAATCATGCACACGATAGTTATAAAATCGACGATATCTGTGAAAAAATGTTCCTCACATCTAAGCCGAGAATATTTGGTGCTACCGTCGTATCTCTGTTAGAGTATGAACAAGAGTAACGAAGATGTAAATATGAAATGTAATGTTTATAAATAACTAGCTATCCTTGTCAGAAGTTCGTTAAAAAGTTTAGTTGGCCATGCACTGGAGATAAATACAAATTAAATACCTTTTAACGTTTTACAGTAGTTATAAAATCAACGATATCTGTGAAGAACACTTTCTTTACACCTAGGTCGAGAATATTTGGCGCCGCCATCATATTAATAATTTTACAAGCTGATTTCTCCCTTCGTATATTATCTATATTTATTCTATAAAATTTCACATCATTTCATTGTATTTGTTAAATAACTCCTTTGACATGACTATAACGAAAGATAACGGCAACTAGAACAGTCGGCGCCAAACTTAAAATGATAGAAACCGCAATGTATTTTTTCCACCAATCTAATACATACAAGAAAACATAGAAATACTCACAGACTGAACAGTACGCCCAACGTTTTCGTGATGATGCCCATCGTGCTCGTCGCTCTGTTATACAATCACACCGTAACGATTACAGTCCAAGTTTCACTTTCAAAGAACGCGCGCGGCCGCGAATCACCTCCAGCGTGCCGGAAACGACGTGCCGGTGCTTTCATTGTAGTCTGCGTCCACTTCTAGTCGAAGCGATCGCGCCGTGGACACATTCCGAAGGCGGCGGATCGAACTGCGTCCGTTACGATTGCTGTCGGTCCGGTTGTCGATGGCGTTCGAACGCACTCGTGCATATTTTCACTTTTCGTCGGCAAGAACAAACAACACAAGGTCACGATTACTTGTTTATAACAAACAGATGACGGTTATATTCTGTACATAGATATGTTCGAGTGCAGTTGTTATTAACAAATGAATGACACCTATCAATCGACACTCGATCACTGAGCCGTCGAATTTGACAAAATTCTCAACTAAACGCATGTGAATGTTAAGTAAGTCGACATAACGAGATATAAATAAAAATGTCACGAAGCGTCACTGTGTGAAAACTGTTAAAGTTATTAAACTGAATCGATTGAAGTTACGTTCTACTTGGTTATGCTGAGTATAATCCTCGATTAGTTTACATAACTTCATGGATATATGTTTTCTCTAATCAATATATATAACAATGTTATTTTTATATTCTGCTATAATTCTATTTTTATACTGTATTTGTTTTAATCTTGAATGGGAATCGAAAAATCAAAGTATAATTTTTATACGTGTGATCTCGTTAGTACGTTGTCCTGTTTGTCTTCGTCCTCCTGGATCAATTATAATAGCTGATTCAAAAGAACAAAGACCAACAGAATAATATATCTTAAACTGATTTTCTCTTACGATTATAAAAAGATAATAAATAAACAAATAAATAAATTCAAAATCATTGAAATAAAATATCAAGATATGAAAAGAAGACCAGGGGGCTCTGCTCGTCCACCATCGGTGGAGGCTTCGCTCTAACAAATAACCGAAATTAACAAATGATACACAAAAATAATCTGCGTGAAGTGTAAGTTGTGAAATCTTTATTGAAAAAGTTTATAAAAATTAACAACAAAATACGATATTAAAATATGTAACATTTTTTTATCTAAAGCGAATACAATATTTTAAATAAATGTCTTATCAGTTTTACATTGAAATCGTATACCCTCTTTCGTTGTACACCGTGACAGAGCTTACATACATGCAACTGATATCAACCAATCAGAACAGTGACAACGCGGCCTCCGTCAACCAATCAGAATTACACATGACGACGATCACGTTTTGATTTTTATTAATAGAGAGATATTAAACTATTCATAATATTACATTTTCTGATAAAAAAATAAATCATATTGTAATAATCTCTGTACATTATGATTACGATATTAAAACGAGCCTTTTTTAATAGAAAAGAATAATTATTTCCCAATTTCTTCCACTTACAAAGAGGTATTTTTTCATTGTGCATAGACGCACTGACCTCGGTATAAAAATCTAGATAGCGCTATAAAATTAATCGAATAGAACAGAAACAGTACATCTAGATAGCGTTGAAAAAATGTTTAAGTAAAATGGAAAATTTTAAAAATGTAGTTACCCTTGGAAGAAAACAAAAAACAAGCGTTGTTTAAAATTAACGAACACTGATGACATGATATCTAAATCAAAGAGAGATTGTCGGGAAATAATTATTTTTTCCTATCGAATAAATTTCAATTGCGCCGATTTGTTTCGTTGTAAAAAGTTAATGGTTATAAATAATGTTTTGTACGTGCGTGACTATTAAACTATGTCTCTCTTTAACAAAAAAAATAGTTGTCCTTCTTTGACACAGACGTTTCAAATAATAATGCACCTGCTTAAGACAATAACACGATGGCAGGGTTTGTATAAGGAGCAAGATTTATTATAAATAAAAGAATATTATTTTTAAAGTCGCTAAAAGAGAAAATATTTTCCCAGAAATAATTTCCCAGATATGAGCCTATATAAAAAGGCCCTATGGGCCTTAAAAATATTTTCTCAAATATGGGCCTATATAAAATAAAATAGTGCTTGTACTGTACAGAAAAAAATCGTGAGTACTTATAAAAGGTTGTATGTTTAAATATAGGTCTGTAAAGTAACACACAGTGTCTAAACTCTACCGAAAAAATTCGTGTGTCCTTGCAGAAGCCTACATGTAGAGATATGGTTCTGTAAAGTAACCTAGAGTACCCAAACTCTACGAAAAAAAATCTTGTATCCTTGTAGAAGCCTACATGTCTGTATATAGGTCTGTAAAGTAACCTAGAGTACCCAAACTCTACGGAAAAAATTGTGTGTCCTTGTAAAAGCCCACATGTCCTTATATGGGTCGGTAAAGTAACCTAGAGTACCCAACTTCTACAGAAAAAATTCGTGTGTCCTTATAGAAGCCTACATGTTTATATATGGGTTTATAAAATAACCTAGACTACCCAAACTCTAAAGAAAAAAATCGTGTATCTTTGTAGATGCCTACACGTTCATATATAGGACTGTAAAAGTAACCTAGAGTACCCAAAATCTACAGAAAAAAATCGTGTGTCCTTGTAGATGCCTACATATTCATATATAGGTCTGTAAAGTAACTTAAAGTACCAAAACTCTACGGAAAAAAATCGTGTGTCGTTGTAAAAGCCTACATGTCAAGACATGGGTCCATAAAATAATCTAGAGTACACAAACTCTACAGAAAAAAATCGTGTGTCCTTGTAGAAGCCTACATGTTTATATATGGGTTTATAAAATAATCTAGAGTACCCAAACTCTAAAGAAAAAAATCGTGTATCTTTGTAGATGCCTACATGTTCATATATAGGTTTGTAAAGCAACTTAGAGTACCCAAACTTTACGGAAAAAATTCGTGTGTTCTTGTAGAATCCTATATGTCAAGATATGGGTCTATAAAGTAATCTAGAGTGCCCAAACTCTTTATAAAAAAATCTTGTGTCCTTTTAGAAGCCTACATATCTTTATATTGGCCTGTAAAGTAACCTAGAGTACCCAAACTCTGCGGAAAAAAATCGTGTGTCGTTGTAAAAGCCTACATGTCAAAGCATGGGTCTATAAAGTAACCTAGAGTACCTAAACTTTACGAAAAAAAATCGCGTGTCTTTGTAGAAGCCTACATCTCAAGACATAAGTCTATAAATTAATCTAAAACACTTAAACTTTACAGAAAAAAATCACGAGTTCGAACTGAAGGATATACGTTGAGATGTTGGCCTGTAAAGTAATATAGAATGTTCAAACTCTACACGAAAAAATCGTACGACCTTGTAGTAGACCACAATGTAAGACATGGGTCTCTAAAGTTAACAAAAATGTCTAAACTCTACAGAAAAATATCGCAGGTCGTTATAGGAAACTACGTATCGCGATATGAGCCTGTAAAAGAACGTGGAGTGTCTAAAATCCGTGAAAAAAATTCATGGCTTCGTACAGAAAGACATATTTTGAAATACAGACCTGTAAAATGACACAGAGCGTCTAAACACAGCAGAAAAAAATCACGGATCCTTACAGAAGCCTGTACGATGAAATACATACCTGTAAATAAATATACAGTGTCTAAACTGCGCAGAAAAAAATCATGGATCGTTATAGAAAGCTATAAGCTGTGGTGTTATCATGTGAAGTAGCATACATTTATCAATAGCTACTTGAAAACGGCACAACAGCCAGAACTGATCGTATAAGATGAAGACTTGTGGCATTCACAAGGACCAAGACTACTAGAATGACGATCGAACGTTTCTATTGAAATAAAAACTTCAGACGCCTGCACAAGCGAATCACTTTTCATCTCACAAACCACAAACTCTTTTTTTCTGATCGAAAATGTTCAAAACTTTATTATCGATCATTTCTTATTGTTTATAATGCGCGTTTCGGTGCCGATGCCATCAGTCTTCAGAACGCCACGGTACAGAGAAATCTTTGGCCATCAATTCGAATAGATGTACGATACATTTTTTTCTATGTAATAAGAATCGCACGGAGAATGAAAAAACAGATATTCGATCAAACCAGTAAAAACATTGTTGATTGTCTTATGTTATTTACGTTCATTGTTTTTTTTCTTTTGTTATTACGTTATTTATTTTTACAATCTAGTGATCTATGAGCTGATAATCGGTTATGATTTTATGCAAGAAATACTTCTTTTTGAATCTTGTGAGCGAGTACATGGTCGTATCGCATGTTTTTTCTTTGCTTTCCGGGCCGAGCTCATGTGGAATCCATTGATCTAGCTTTTGAATTTTTCGCAGCCAGTGTAGACGGTAGGAAATTCGTTTCAGGGTAACTTTTAGTTGTCGATCCGGCGATCGATGCATTGTAAATGTTATGAATAGATATTCTGGCAACCGAATATTTTCAGTGAACAGAACTTTTATAGGAAGCAGAAAAGGAAATAATTCGTTTCTAAATAAAAGCTATTCACAGTACCCACGGTACATTAATCGATAGCCATCCGTTCGAGGAACGGAAATTTCCGCAGTAATTTTCGTTAGGAAGGAATTAATGTGTGCGTGCGCGTGTGTGACGAGATTCGAATCAAAGCTGTCGGAATGAAACTCGTACGAAGAGGAAAAAAAGAGACTCAGACATCGAATCAATCTCACACGTTATACACACTATCGGGTGAAATTATCTTCAGCGCCCTCGTGTACGAATATACCCGATGCACGCGACGTCGACACGGCGAGTCGACCTCGCGCCAGTATCGATAATTCCGAACGGTGCGGACGCGTTCTGACAGTGAATAATAATGTGTTATCGTCGTCGAGCACGAACTCGGAACGCGTTCGTACATCGAACGCGGCCGTAATTAACCTATTTTGTGTGTTCAAATAGGACGAGCGTTCGAAACACACGTGCCAGAGGTACCAATATATATATTAATTGAAATGGAATTACGTTCTGTAAATAATACGGTTTTCATGACTGTTCGATAGATAATTGAAATTTGTATCGGTACGCAGATGATCGACTTGATAAACTGTCTGTATTCTCTTACACGAATGAATTCTTAAGGGGACCCGGTGGTCTAGAATTTTCGAAAAATCGATTTTTTTTTTCGAAAGTATAGTATCTTAAAAATATACTGTTAAAATTTGATGACGAAATTCAGAGTATTTCAGGATCTACAGCCCATTAGAAGGTCAGGTAGGTAGAAGAATAAGTGGAGTGGATAACTTTAAACGCGTTTATCTCGAAACTACTTTTTTTCGTCTTGCGGGGGCCAGAAAAAAAAACTACTTGACATTTGTTGATCTGGAATTGTATTTTTAGTTCGTTCTGGCGAAACCAGGGATAAGTGACTGCGAAAAAAATCATCATCGACTAGACTGCCTGTACAGACTGATACAATAAAACTTGAAAGTGGCAAAAAGGACAAGCTTCTATCGCAGTGCGTACATAGAACATGGAATGCACATTTGATCTGACGACAATCACTTACGCTATTGTAACCAACAGTGACGGAATGCCGGGGTAGTCTTTGACGGTGCAGGGTCGCAATAGTTACACCGATGAATACATCAACAGTCTATTGCAACACTGGCTCTGCTTTGTCTCAGACACCCGTTTCCTGGATAGAACGAAGCCCATGATGTATGTACAACGAAAAATGTATATATACTGAAATCGAAACGAAAACAGCACATGTGTGTGAAAAATCCAAATACATATTTGTTTCCAGATCGTTACACATTCGATAAGATTAAGATTTCGCCCTACGATTGCACCGAGAGACCTGTTCTATAATTGCTGGATCGCTTCCGACATAAATGGTACACAAATCGATCATTTTTGGGAAAAAAACAAGCGAAATAGACTTTTTTCGAATTTCACACATCTAATCATCGTTCTATTATCATCACAGTTCTTATCGCACACACGGAGTACGTCACGCATCGACGAAATCCATTCTGTTATCAATAAGTGATAAACAGATATTCGGTAACGGCACTGTGTGGTCGGATCGAGTCTAGTTTCTGGTATCTTCTTTCTCATATTAGCGATGAAGCTCATTTCCACGTAAACTGCTTCGTGAACAGACAAAACTGTAGGATATGGGCTTCAGAGAATCGAAGAGCACTTCATCGACGATAATTACACTCCCATTTAAGGGGACCCGGTGGTCTAGAATTTTCGAAAAATCGATTTTTTTTTCGAAAGTATAGTATCTTAAAAATATACTGTTAAAATTTGATGACGAAATTCAGAGTATTTCAGGATCTACAGCCCATTAGAAGGTCAGGTAGGTAGAAGAATAAGTGGAGCCGGCAAACTTTAAACGCGTTTATCTCGAAACTACTTTTTTTCGTCTTGCGGGGGCCAGAAAAAAAAACTACTTGACCGATTTGTCTGAAATTTTAATATGTTATTCTGAATAGTTCTAGCTCAATAGTTCTAGCTAACTAATAGTTTCCGTAAAATATTTATATTTTTTTTATTAACAAAACATTCAAAAATACTGGTCGTTTTCAAACTTGTACTTTTGACTACGCGCCATTTTGTAATTTTTTTTTTTTTTATTCTACTTCCTACGATAGCTATACTTATACTTATTAAAAATTCGTCAATTGTTTTATTTCAGGTCAGAGGGAGAGATAAATCATCATTCACCACGCAATTCCATTTTTTTAGAGAGGGAGACTTCAGCATCATTTTTCTAATTAAAAAAACATTTTTTTTTGTCTTTATTTTCATTTTTGTGTAGTTTATTGGTAATAAAATAAGTGTAAAAAAATTTGAAAGCATTATTCATTACCCTCATATAGAAAAAAAATTTTTAAAATAGCTTAAATTTTAGGCCGCTAGACCACCGGGTCCCCTTAAATAATATTAGGTGCAGATATTAATTCGGTCCACTTAAATCGAGTCAGTCATAATAAACAAATAAACATAACAGTCGAACATCGGGTCGAGAATGACTTAACAGAAATCCGTAAACATGTTCGGAGAAAGATCAAGCGTGTACGAGGAAATTATTCGCGACAAACAAACGAAAACAAAACATGTTTATTTAGATAAAAATTGAGGAAAGTGTTTCACGAAATTATTGTTTACTGGCAATGACTGGCTGTTTTCGACATATTCGGGTATTCTAACGTACGGGTCTGTCCGAAAAGTTCACGGACGGATATTGGATGCAGATGTGTAATTGATTTTCACAAATATCAGCCGTGTAAATTAATTCGGTGCCTCTGAATTGAATCAGTCGTAACTCTTTCAAATCAAAATGTTTTCTAATCGTTTTGGGATTTTTAAGTGTCAACATTAACAGTTCAAGCACTATATATCTTGGCCAGGTCTACGACACTCGCTTCGCGGTCGCGGTAACTACTCTGTAAACTATTGACGCGGCGGCGCTAGTAGTAGGTCGGTACTTATGAGCGCGAGTTGTGAAAATTCTCGAAAGTGTTCGGTGTCTCCGGTGTTGATTGTTCAATTTAAGGTAAATGTAACGCACATGTAAAGAATGATACGACAAGAACGAACAGAGGAGTGAGAGAGAGAGGGCTGAGGTCCTATCAACTGGTAGCACCGCCTGGTGGTATTTACATTCCCTAGCCAGAGAAGAGTTATTGGCAGTATGAGCTAGTGTCGTATGTCTGATCTTGGCCAAGTAGTTGGCATAGCCTCACAAAAAAAGTAATGAACACGATGGCGTCCGACAAGCAACATATTAAGCATTGCATAATTTTCACATTCCGGTTGCAAGGAACGGCGCGGAAGCCGCGGGAATGATTTGTTCAGCTTTAGGCGAAGATTTGACACATGAAAGATGGAAAAAATTGTTTCAGAGGTTTCGGGACGGTGGTTTTTATCTTTCGAGTGAAAAAATATGGAAAATATGGAAATATCATAGGTAACTAGATAGTAAAAATAAACAAAATAATAACAAAAAAACAATTAACATAAATAACATAAGACAATCTGTTTTTCCAATAATATAAACATATTGCATTAATAATAAATAAATAACTATAAAAAATTGCTTGTCTGTATGTAACCATTTCAGATTCATTCCAGTCAATTCTAAATGTTTTACAGAAAATGACTGCTTATGTCACATTCAATCATCTTACAAACGTTTTGCAAGGCAGACCGAATGTGTCCTTACAGTAGTTAAGAGACATGGGGGCTCGTGGATAACTAGATTGTAAAAGTAAATAATATAATAACAAAAGGAAAAAAAACAATGAACATGTACAGCATAAGACAATCTGTTTTTTTTTTAATAATATACATATATTGGATTAATAATAAATAAATAATTATTAAAAAAAATACTTGTCGGTATGTAACCGTTTCAGATTCATTTCGGTCAATTGTATTTTTTTAAAAAAAAAAAACAATTGTATATCCACTGAGTGACGTGACCGTTGGAACAAAAATGCGTTTTAAAAAAATTGCGTTTCGCACAAATGTCTAAAGAATAACAACTCGGTTTCCTTTTCACATATGAATTCTTTTCATGTCGCAGACAACAGTTTTTTTTCTGATCAAAATACATTTTTCAATAGTCTGCGAGGCGAGTGAAAAATACATTTGTGAAAATGATATTCGCACCATTTTGAGAATTGTCTTGTAAGGAAAATGGTTATAAAGACGATAATAATATATTTGAGAATATTTTCGACCGATATAAAGTAAAAACAAACACAAAATGTGTCGACAGATGAAGAAAAGACTGAATCGTTTTATCTTGTACGTCCGGTCGGAAGAGAGTTAGACAAATCGAGACATGTTTATAAATTTCTTACTAAAAACAGCAAATAGATCTCACTTGTTAGTAATGTCTAGTCGTGCTACACCACTAGATCTAATTACTTGTGTTATACCACTAGATCTAATTAATTAATGATTTTTTTAAAAAAATAAATTAATGAGCGTGACCAGATCTAGTGGTATAGAAACACTGATTTAGTTGCAGTATTAATGAAAGATTATGAGCAAAGGCCGTCTATGATAATTACATTTATTAAAAACAAGTTCACAATGACTACTAGATCTAGTTGATGCATAAAACACTTATTAATTAATAAGATTTACTTGCAGGATTCACTGAAAGATTATAAGCATGGCCCACTAGTTTAGTTTTTTTTAAAAAAAATAAGTTAATAAGGACGACTTGATCTAGTAGTACATAAAACACTACTCACTAGTGAGATCTAGTTGCAGTACTTATTGGAAAAGCATAAGCATACCTGCAATATTTAATAAAAACATTAAAAATAAGTGTATGAGCACGAATGTATCTAGTGGCATTATATGAAGCACTACTGACTAGACTAGTAAGATCTAATTACAGTACTTAGAGAGAAATTATAAGCGAGGCACTCTAAAACAATTAAATTTTATAAAAAATAAATTTATGAACACCACTAGACTTTTTTTCTGTACTGTTCAGACAATCGATGGTATTGTCTTCCCATATATCCTTCTATGTAGATACACGAATTTTTTTCGTACGATTTAAATACTCTGTGTTAGTGTACAGACCTATAAGTCGACATATGGGGTTCTATGAGAATCTACTCTTTTTATTTGTAGAATTTAGGCACTTTATTACTTTATAGATATATGTTTTTAGATACAGCCTTCTACAAGGATCCGCGATTTCAGTATTTACTGAAAGATTAAGTAATGGTTCAGTTTAAGGGATTTTATTAAATAATCTAGTTTTTTACTAAATTAATTGATTTCAAAGTAAAAAGTGAGTTTGAGGCGGGGGAGCAAGGATTTTGCAATTAACAATATGAAAAAACAATAAAAAAGTGCTCGACTGACGTACATCGAGTAGTGAAAAAATGGCGTCTATCTCAAAAACCGCCTTTAATTTGAACAATTACCGGTAAAACACAAAATAATCACTCGCACGACGCGTTTTACCCGATTTAATAGCGAAAAACGCGAAAAACTTATTTTAATGGTGATTATTCAATTTAAAGATGGTTTTTGAGATAAAGAAGTCAATTTTTTCACTACTCAACATATCAGTCGGGCACTTTTTTTAATATTGTTTATTACAAATTCCTTACTCCCCGGACTTAGAATCAGTTTTTACATTAGAATCAATCAATTTAGTAAAAAATTAAATTATTTAAAGCGCATTTTAACAAAAACCTTTAAACTGAACTATTACCAAAGATTATAAGTATAACCCCGTATGTTTATTAGATTTAATAAAAACAAGCTGATGACTACCAGATCTAGTGATACATGAAGCGTTAGTAATCAGTGAGATCTAGTAGCAGTGTTTAGTGAAAGATTATGAGCATCGCTCATCAATTCAACTACGAAGCACACTTTAAGTACAAGATCGATATGGAATTATAATCGAAAAGAGAATCAATACACTTACAAACATTTGATTTAACCGTACTGATCCCGTTTAATGAACTAATCTAATCGGACAGGAACAGCAGCTCCGAGTGCAGTCGGCGTTGTCACGCACACACGATAAAACAACAACAAAAACAACGTTCGTTTGTTACCACCGGACTGTTTTGTTTTTATCGCGGCGATGTGTTTTGTTTACGATTAAAACGAACAAACAAAAAAATGTGTCGCGATTGATCGATTCCGATTAATCCGTCGACACCGTTCTCGTCCTCTGTCCGAATCGTACGGATCGAGGAGCGACACTAATAAGGATTTCGACCGAGTGGGCCGTATTGTAAAACCGCGCGTGCTGCCGGCGAATCGTACAGAACCGCGTGCGCGCCCGCATGTGTCAGACTGAAAACAAAGTCGGCTCCGTGCGCGAACACACACACATGCAAACACACTCACTCACTTTGGATTGTACGTGCCTGGTGGTAAAAAAAAGTACATGTATGTGTATTATAACGAGTGAGTCATGCGAAGGTGAATGAAGCAACTTGAACGCAAGGCTCTCCGAGCAGAACTGATGCACTTGTGTGCGCGTTCTGACGCCACGGCACTGCGGCCGCGCGCTGCCGTCCGACCGTTTTTAGCTTAGAGACCTACATTTCATGTCGATTTGTTTGTTGTTAATTCGTATGGAATACAGGGAGTCCGAGTCGCGGCGGTAGGTGGTGGGAGAAGATTTACGGGTAAACTGTTTTACGAGTATGTATTTTTATGTTCTGTTACGACACTGGGTCGAGCGCGCGTGCCGCGCCAGATTTTTTTTTCACTCTCGTGTATCCGAAAAGGAAACGTTCCAGATGGGTTCGATAAAATATGTACGCCTTTCGTGGAAATCTCACAGGGCGGACACGTTATGTTTCGGGACGAGGATGGATTTTTCTGTTACTTTTGTGCGATAAGAATCCGGAATCACTTTCAATCAATATTTCGTACGGACGCACACTCTGATCTCTCACATATGAATTCATTCTCAAGATACTGAAAATGTCCAATAAGTCATTATCGATACTTTTCGAAGCAGGTGCCATCATTTGCAGGACGTCAAAATATGGAATTTATGGAAATTGAAGGAAAAAACAGGTGTGTGTGCTCATGCACACGCGACAGAAGTGAAACTTCAGTATTTTTATGTAGATGTAGTAGGGAAGGGAGGATTGTTGTAAATTACAGTTTCAGTAATATAAATGAGACATTCTATGATTGAATAGGGACCGGTGCATTGCTATAAATTGATGTTTAGTAATATAAGGAAGACATGTTTTAGTGAAAAACATAATTTTATTCAAATGAAGACATACCATCATTCTTTCGTCGGGGAATTCAATTCCTGACAGAAAAGTGGGAAACAGTCATAGCCTCCGAAGGCAAATACTTTGATTCATGTATTAACACGTTTTGTTATCGAAATAAATGCTAAAAAAATAAACAGAAAAAACAGCGGCTTTCAGAGCAACCTCCTATTATTTCATACAATAGTTTATTTATCTGTTTTCCAATGCTCGTTTTATTCGATGGTTAGAAATGAGTTTCATCTCTGTACACTTCATCTCCTCCGCTGTTCTTGAGAAATCTTCTATCTCTATCAATAAAGTTTTGACTTGTTGCGTTTAATTTATTTTCTTTTCTAGAAAAAATCCTACCGATCTCGTAGTTTCTTTTTCGACTACCAGCAGAATAAATACAACCGATGGTCATTTTGTTATTAAAATAAATGCTCAAAAAACACAAAAAAACGTGTGTGTGTGCTCATGCACACACGACAGAAGTGAAACTTCATTATTTTTTATGTTGATGTAGGAAAGGGAGGATTGTTGTAAATTACACTCTCCCTCACCGAGTTCAAGAACAAGTTACTCTTCGAACCGCTCGCGTATAGATAAAATCAATTTTCTTTTAATTACGTTCTACCTCATCATTTCGAACATATACATTGCATCGGTAATTCAATTCCGAAAACGCTACTGGAACATTCTTTAAGAAAACGAATAGATGACCCCTTTTTAAATCTTTATTGACAGCTCGACCAGAAATCACTTACAGCGCAAACCTTTCAACTACTGTGTGTATTCATACAGCCATACACAATTAAAAAGTGAAAGTTGTAAAATTAAAACGCAGTAAAAACGGTACAAATATTGGCCGAGACCCTGTTAACACTGAGGGTAGTTCGTTTTTACGATTTGTGTGACCTTTTCAAGGTTTAAATTATGTCTCCACACACACACACACACACACGCACGCACTAATAAACATCTTATTTATGTTCGAAACTACTTCCTTTTTTCACTTTCTAGACATTTTTTTAATTTCTATAAACTATATATATCTTCATCTCTCTCTCTCTTTCCATATATATATATATATATATATATATATATATATTTATTTATTTATATACTTATATTTATATATATATATATACATTATATACATATATATATATATATATATATATATATATATATATATATATATATAGAAAGAGAGAGAGATACAACTAATAGATTCAAAAAAACTAATCTCGTGAGAAGGAGAGAATTACTTTACATGAGCGATACAAGATATGCTAAACTGTGTTTTAACAGATTTTGTGAATTTAGAGAAAAATCCTGATAATATAATTAAATTTAACTGGTAACTGAAACTTAAAATAAGACATTTTATAACCCCGGTTTTTTGAAAATTTTTCCCGGAAAAACTCGCATGGACAATAATAAAAAATTCCAAAACACAACACACCACTCACAATTCCTTAAAGCGGATAACTACCGGCAACGGTAAGGGTAAATACATGTAACAAACCGGCCACACATTGATATTTATTATCAATAAAATTTATTTTTATTTTATTTTACTTTTATTTATTTATTTATGAGACTTAAAAATGTCTTAACCTCCTCAGACCTGACTTGTTCTCTTTCGAAAAAAATTTGTGTGAAATGTGACATATATACTAGATTAACAATGTATGTATATTTCAATAATGAATATATATATATATATATATATATATATATATATATATATATATATATATATATATATATATATATAATCATCATCATCATCTTCTTCAGCCCCTGTTAATCCACTGCTGGATAAAGGCCTCTTCCATGATTTTTCATTTTGTTCGATTCAGTATATATATATATATATAGTTAATACAAGATATACAGCTAATAGGTTTAAAAAAGCCAATCCCGTGAGAAGGAGAGAAGGCGAGAAGGAGAGAATTACTTTACATGAGCGGTACAAGATATGCTAAAATGTGTTTATATCTCAATAAAGAGTACAATAATAATAAATTATTAATTTAACATGACTAACATATTATATTTCATCTGAAGATGAAATCTTTAATTGTAAATTAGGTACAGGGCAACTTCTAGCAGCGGTGACAGCACTGTATATTAATTTAAACTTTATTATTCGTTATAAATGAACAAAAATCTTACAAATAATGAAACAAAATAATAAATTGCACAACATCTAACAGGCGCTTTCATACTTGAGATGCCTGGTGCGAGTGCTCCATCGCTCCATACCACCACACGGCCCTGTATATACATATATATATATATATATATATATATATATATATATATATATATATATATATATATATATATATGAATAAATAAATATATTGATTAATGTACGCGAGTAAATAAAGAAATAAACACACTTTCTGTGTTAACGCTCTTATTATTAAAGAAACAAAGCATCGCAATGATCTAATTATATTCTAAATACAACTGAGCAATGTCAGCGCGTGCCAAAAAATTTCTAAGAAGCATGCTGTTCTCTTAGCCCGAGTGCGAATAAAATATTGCGACAGTTATTTGTATTATTGTTTAAGTATATATATATATATATATATATATATATATATATATATATATATATATATATATATATATATATATATATATATGTAAACAATGTTAATGAACCAGGTCGATTTGTTGAAGAAATAAATTCATGCTGAAAATATTGGAGTCATTCGGTCGAAATGTTAATCCTCGCACACGTGTGAATGACTCCTGTGCACGCTTCACTATGACCTGTTCAAAAAGTTCTCGGACTCCGCGGTATTTTCGCACTCTCGCCGGCCATAATTAGCACTAGGTTTACGGGACGCGTCAGTTGGACGCAATTCGGGTTTCATGAGCGAAATTCAAGAAACTGTTACTGTCCAGCACTGGATTCTTTTGCTCGCTTTTAATAATATCATAGTACGAATATGTGTCCAAAGTTTATTTTTTCTCAAACTTCCAGTTTTGAAATTAAAAATGTGTGTACCTGTCTCTACAATCAATTTGTAAGTATGAATGTTAGTAAATTTGTTTCACTCGTGAAGGCATTATTGTAGTAATAAACATGAACGCGATAAAGAGTTAGGTTTTTAAGAAAGTAAACGTCGAACTACACATAATCAATGCAGCGGAGTTACTTCGAACCCGATATCTCACAACTGAAGTGGGTGGTACGGCGTCGCCACTGTTTATGTCCTAAGTTGGAAAACCCTGATTGCAGAGAGGGATGGGCGTCAGAAGAAAAAACGAAACTCAGTATGTGAGTTGCAGGCATAGAGTGAAGACTATTATGAAGTTACAGTTACTATTAGTTTGTGCATTCAAAAAGAAAGTACTTGCGCATTTTGTGTATTAGTAATATTATTGTGAAATTCAATTTTACACTGTTCTGACAAATATCCCTTCTTTATTCATCCGAATATGTCTAGAAGAGGTGGGTAACATTTTACAAAAAATAGTGAGGAGTGCTCTGGCACAAGCTGTGAAGAGGAAGAAAACGAGTGACTGAAAACGACGATGAAATTGAGATTCTCGAATCAGATGAAAGTGGACAAATCGAGGAATCGTCAGATAGTGAAGAGGGAAATTTCCAGAATTTTCATCAAAGCAGGAAAAGGATGCATGTCTCATTCGATTCTGAGTGCGAGAATGACCCAAGTATTCCTTGATCATCAGAAAATTTGGATGCAGTCTGCGATACAGAAATTGCGGTCGATGGAACGATTTGGAAGAAATTTTAAGTGGTCGGATTTAGTGGTAGATCGCCCGTCCACACGATATTCGAAGATATTGTTGGTCGTACTGGCTACGCAAAAAAAATGTGATGACAGGTGGTGTACGCAGTGCCTTCCACTTGATAATAAGCAAAAACGTGATAGAATTTATAAAATGTTGTATCGAAATGGAGGCACGTCGTGTTTTAAAAAGTGATTGGACAAATTCAATCGCTAAGCTACTTGCGTTTATTCCATATGAAGCAAAATCACTAAACGATTTTTATTGATGGTCCGAGAAATGGGGATCCGATTTCTTCTCGAACACAATGCCGAGAGATCAATTTATGCAAATATTGTAAAAGAAACAGAAGCAACAACATCTGTACAAAGTGTAAAAAGACTGTTTGCGGAAAATGTGTAAACAAAATTGAGTGTGTGTGTAGAAGATCCACGGAATGAATGTTGAATATTATAAATTTAATATAAATATACATCTCACGGTTTCATCTATAAGTTAATAGTGTATAACTATGTTGCTACTTAAGTTGTTTCTTTAAGGGGACCCGGTGGTCTAGAATTTTCGAAAAATCGATTTTTTTTTCGAAAGTATAGTATCTTAAAAATATACTGCTAAAATTTGATGAGGTAATTCAGAGTATTTCAGGATCTACAACCCATTAGAAGGTCAGGTAGGTAGAAGAATAAGTGGAGCCGGCTCTATTGACACGCGTTTATCTCGAAACTACTTTTCTTCGTCTTGTGGGGGCCAGAAAAAAAAAACTACTTGACCGATTTGTCTGAAATTTTAATATGTTATTCTGAATAGTTCTAGCTCTCGCTGGAAGTAAAACTAATAGTTTCCGTAAAATATTTATATTTTTTTTATTAACAAAACATTCAAAAATACTGGTCGTTTTCAAACTTGTACTTTTGACTAAGCGCCATTTTGTCAAATTTTTTTCTTTATTCTACTTCCTGCGATAGCTATACTTATACTAATTAAAAATTCGTCAATTGTTTTATTTCAGGTCAGAGGGAGAGATAAATCATCATTCACCGCGCAATTCCATTTTTTTAGAGAGGGAGACTTCAGCATCATTTTTCTAATTAAAAAAAAATTTTTTTTTGGCTTTATTTTCATTTTTGTGTAGTTTATTAGTAATAAAATAAGTGTAAAAAAATTTGAAAGCATTATTCATTACCCTCATATAGAAAAAAATTTTTAAAATAGCTTAAATTTTAGGCCGCTAGACCACCGGGTCCCCTTAAAGAAAATGTATGATTTCATCCATGTGTCAAATTTTCAACTGCAATCAAAGATCGATACTTTACAATCGGAGCGAGCGATAAATTTTCCACGAAGCGACCGCTTTTCACAAATATTTGCCGTTTGATTACGATAATCGGCCCTAAACCTCGCTCATCCACTCTAATCTGTATTTACACACAAACAAACGCATACGTTCGCCCGTGTGTGTGCAACGAACACATGTACGGCTTGAATCTGACGTCACGTCGACCGCGAGAAAACAATACAAGTGTATTTGTAAACCGCAATCGAACGGAACCGTGTGTTTTATGATAAGAAATATTTTTATTATTGTATGAATTCATCGTACGACAATATTTTTTTGAAAAAAAAAAGTCGTGGAGAACTGAAACAAGAAAGGCAACAATCGATGAACACCGCATACAGATGTTTTTTTTCCGACGAACAGAACGTTGTGATGTCATTCGGTATCGACACGGCTGTGTAAAACGTGTGTGAGTGTATTTACCGGCAAGATATAAATACGGATTAATTCACCTCCCGTCGACGATTTGCATACCAAATACAGTACAAATCTATATTTGAAGATAAATAAAACACATCATCGAGTTTATGTAATGTATATATTTTTGTACGATGGCGTGTATCGAAGTTGGCGATTACCTCGGATCTGATGATCGATGATGTGACCTTTTGTGTCTAATTGATACAACGATTGTGTGGCCGCGTGTACACGAAAAATATATGCAAACACTCGAACATGAGGAAAGTGTGGAAAAATATGTCTTGTAAAAATGTTCTTCCCAGTGGTCGTTCACATGAATCATCAAGAGAGTGTTTTAGAAAACAGCACCGTTGTATAATACGGTTCGGACACTGACTAGATTCGCCTTTTACAGTTTTTTGAAACTTTTTTCCAAGCTCCCAAAACTTACCCAACACTCATTAGCATAAAAAAACGACATTCCTTTGAAAATCGGTTAAAAATTCATAAGGCTAAGATCCCGGAATCCATGCTCATTACCAGTGAACGCATAGCTCAGCGGCGTTGAGCAAATTATTTCACCACAATAAAATTCTTTTTGATTTTGACTAAATTCACTTTAACAAATGAATTATTTTCTTCGACTTAGCAAACATCTAAAGAGTTTTATGTACCTTAAAAGTAATCAGAAACGATTCATTGTATATTCTTGACACGCAATAACTCTTCTGTGATTTTTCAGAATCCATTTGCGAAAATCTCCGTTTTATTTATAAAAAAAATAAATAAACAAACGGCAGTCGTAATAAATTAACAGATAATTGAAATTTGTATCGATACACAGACGATCGATTTGATAAACTGTTTGTATTCCCTTTCACAAATGAATACTTAAACAATATTAAGTGTAGATATTAATTCGGTCCATTTAAATCGAGTCAGTCATAATAAACAAATAACAGTAGTAACAAATTAACAGTCGAACGTCGGGTCGACATGACTTAACAGAAATCCGTAAACATGTTCGGAGGAAGATCGAGTGTGTACGAGGAAATTATTCGCGACAAACAAACGAAAACAAAACATGTTTATTTCGATAAAAAAAATGAGGAAAGCGTTTCACGAAATTGCTGTTTACCGACGATGACTGGCTGTTTTCCGACATATTTCGGGTATTTTTATATACGGGATCTGTTCGAAAAGTTCACGGACGGATATTGGTGCAGAGGTGTAATTGATTTTCATAAATATCAGCTGTGTCAATTGATTCGGTGCCTCTAAATTGAATCAGTAACGACTGTGTTTTGAATTGAAATGTTTTCTAGTCGTTTTTCTATTTTTATGTCCCACCATTAACATTTAAAAACAATATATATCTGAATAATATTGAGAGAATATTTTTATTTGATTTTTTTTCTTGTCACAGTACCAAAACCCTATTGTTGTTTATCATTCATGGGATTCAATCGTGAAAAATCAGATTTTTCTTTGAGGATAATTTATTGGAGGTCCGTTTCAAACGGATATATTTGAAATAATGAATTAAAATGTATTTAATTAATTTTTTTCATTTGTAAAAAAAAATTATTTAGTATTTTGGAAGCTTTACTCAAATAAATTAATAATATGAAAATAATGTGAAATTTTCCTAGCGAGAAAGTCAAGATATGACACATCAAAATCAAGATTGCTAATAATACATCTAATAATAATACACATGCTAGTAATAATACAAGTCTAGATAATAGGGATTCAATCCCAAGGTTCGACAACTCACTGCAGGAATACAGAGAATAATTAGCCAAGATCAGACAGAAACAACAACCGTCAACAAAAGGAAAATATTGTAAAAATACTGATTAAACGTATTTTTCAAGATAAATAAATTCAGTAGGGTGTTAAAAAATTAGTAATTTTAATCTGGAGGGGAATAAATTATTTAAAAAAGGAAGATAGTTAACACATACAGGCGTGTCGACCATAAGGAATTCGATATTAAAATTTATTTATTAATAAAAAATTATACTTTTTTATTTTAAAAGTGTGTTTTAATTTATATAAAGTTTTATTTTAGCTGGATAATTCATTATTTTTATATTTTATATGTAAGTTTTTGTAAGAATTATTTTCATTCTTAATGAAGAAAAAAACGTTTTGATCGTAGTATTTGGTATAAATAATTAAAGAAATTTAGACTTAGTAATAAATAATAGTAAAGGTTGATTTTGTGCCAGCATCCGCGGTTACACAAAATATACAAATAAATTTTGTATTATTATATAGTTAATTGTTAATAATATAAATTAGAATAATAATTTTAAGGTGAAATTTAAATTAAATTTAATTTTTTATAAGTAATTTTATGAAGCTATTAAAATTTAATTATAAACTAGGATTAGATACCCTATTATTTAAAATGTAAACAGGTTAAATATGGTAGTAACAGATATGGTCCTGAAATTAAAAAAATTCGGCGGTATTTTAATCTAATTAGAGGAATCTGTTCCTTAATCGATAATCCAGGAGAGATTTTACATAATTTTATTTAATTTGTATATCGTCGTTATGAGGAAATTTTATAAAAAAAATTAATTTTCTAAAATTTTTCAATAGAATTTATTTCAGATCAAAGAGCAATTTATTGTTATGAAGAGATGCAGTACAGTAAATTTATTTAAATGGATAATAGATTGGAATATTTGTTTGAAGGTGGATTTAATAGTAATTTAAATTAATTAATTTAATTGATTTTAGTTCTAAAATATGTACATATCGCGCGTCGCTCTCTTTATTAGAAAGAGATAGGTCGCAACGAAGTAGATGTACTGGAAAGTGTACCTAGAATGATCAAGTTAAAGCTTAAATAGAAGTTTTTCGTTTACATTGACAGGAAATTGTATTTAAAACAAAACAGCAACGATTGAAAATGACCGATGATTGTTTATTGGATGTTTCTGAGCAGCAAGCTTATTCGTGGTTTGTGAGATAGAGAAAGAAATCATTTACGAATATCATTTGAATGTGTGTCTCACTGTATTGTTTGTACTGATGTAATTGTTTATGAGTTTTCTAAGAGGGAACCTTTTCAAGTGGCGACCGATTCGACTAATACGATATTTTAAAATAACAGCGTAAAGTGTGCGTTTCAGTACGAAATTCCGTCCGAAGTGAGAAAAAAAAACGTAACTGACAGACGGATCCGTCGCCGTGACAGTGGACGACGACGGTGTGCATTTTTCAGCGATTTTATTCATCCGTTCGCGACGAGCACGTCTGGTCTAATTGCAACGGGCGCAGCTATCGAAAATAGACCGTTAACGAAAATAAACAGTTCAGTTTCGAAAAAAGCGACCATGCACTCGCGGACGAGTTCGTTCAACTACGCGGTCTTAGAATTCGAACGTTCGACTGGCCGAGTCGCTTTTTGTTATCGGTGCTCGACTGCGAATCGATATTTTAATCGAACGACACTTGCGATATTCAGAAAGGGTCGATTGGTTGAACGGCTCTGTGTACGGGTAATACATGGTTGTCGCAGCCGATCAGGAATATTTCAATCGGTTGATGTGATTATTAAACTATTCAATTTGAATTAGAAACAAAAACAAATAAGAGTGGTTATATTTTTATTAATCATTTGAAGCAGGGCGTGGATCTAGGAATCCATTGATGGTTTCCAATAACTTGAATAGTGTTTCCAATAGAATGGGGTGTCTGATCATTTAATTTGGGAATTTCATTTTTTTTTGTGTTGTCTGAATATAGGTGTATATGCAGTTATAATTGCTGGGTGATCTTCAAATTCTAATTATGCTTTATTGGGTGGTTTACGGGCAGTCCTTCGGACAATTTCTTATGAAGTAAGATTAGCTTTGGTATTAATATCATTTATTTGATTGATTTCAGGTTTTTCTTTAATATAATTGATAAAATATCAAAAACTTATTTGATTTTTATCATTTCTTTGCCTTTACATTTAGTTTGATTAGTTTCTTGTTCAGATGAAACAAATCGGACTCCTTTTGACTTTCCAGAGGGTGAATCTGAATTAGTTTCAGGTGTTAATGTGGAATACAGAAGAGGAGGATTTGCTCTAATTTTTTTTAACTGAATGTGCGAGAATTTTGTGTATAAGAATATTATTTATTTTATTTTTTATAGGCGCTGATGTGTATTCTTTTATATTAAGTTAACAATAATTAGTTTTGTTTTTATTCGAGCTCGTGGTACTTTATCTCGATATCGATATGATATGTTCATATATTTAGCTTGAAAGGGTTTTTTTACCTCTTTCTTGAAATTATTTATTATTTTTTTATATTACAGATAAAGAAATTAAATACCCTTTAATGCGTTACAATAGTGATAAAATCAACGATACCTGTGAAAAAACATTCCTTGCATCCAAATCGATAATATTTTAAACTACCCTCGTATTTCCTTGAGAGTATAAACAAGAGTAACAAAGATGTAAATATGAAAGTGCCATGTTTATAAATAACTAACTATCCTTGTCAGAATTTTGTTAAAAAAATTAGTTGGCCATGTACTGCATATCAAGACAAATTAAATACATTTTAATGTGTCACAATAATTATAAAATCAGCGATATCTGTGAAAAAATATTCCTTACATCTTGGTCGAGAATATTCGGCGCACTCTCATGTCTCCTTTAGAGTATAAACAAGAGTAATAAAGATGTAAATATAAAAGTGTCACGTTTATGAGTAACTAACTATATTTGTCAGAATTTTGTTAAAAAGTTTAGTTGGCCATGTACTACAGATAAAAACAAATCAAATACCGTTTAATGTGTCACACTAGCTATAAAATCAACGATCTCTGTGAAAAAAAGATTCCTTACATGTAGGCCGAGAATATTTGATGCTGTCCTTGTAGATCTCAATTAATAAAATATTGATGGAACCCCAGGAAATATTTAATAATTAAAAACTAAATCGTAAAAAAATTGTAACTAGTGTTTCTGTTGTAAAGATTCGAAACAGGTGATTACATATAAAACCAGTGCTGCGAACATAACACACAACAAAACCCTACGAATATTCAATTACTGTAACAGTAATTAAAATCATCTTCGGTCAAATCAACTCCACTCATTTATTACTAATTGCTGTTTTACCGAATGGATGCGATACTGACTGGAATAGATTAATATTAATATATTTATAATCCTTCTACACGCCGAGAACGACCTTTCAGACGTTCACAAACACTCATTGAAATGTTTATATATATTTTTTCGTTATAATCGACGGTTTAGTAAGTTCCGGTATGTTATTACTTTCACGTCATCGATGTGTCGAAGTGGGAATTTAAAAATAGGTCATCTGTGGCCGTCAGTGCATGTCTGCGCGTTTTATAGTCCATGAGTCATGGGTGTTATGTGTGTGTGGATGTGTGGATGTGTTTCTTTTTAATTTAATTTTTCAAATGGCTGGGACGTAGATATGATGTCATTTTATATAACTTTTAGAGTAATTAATTCGGTATATCGAATAAAATAATAGACATTTTTATGTAATAATTCCATTAAACAGTAATTAAGGAAAAAAGTGTGGCGACAGCAAATTTTAATACGCATCTCAATGTTTTTTCCCGGAAGTTGAGCTTCGGGTACATGTTCTTTGATCGATAAACAGCTAGTAGCAATTTTAGTCCATAGATTTATTTCATATATTTATTTTTCTCTTTCATACATTTATTTTTAATCTGTTTTCATTTCTTTCGAGACTGGCTGAAATCACTTTCACAAGTGAATTATTTTTCACCACTTATACTAGGGTGGTAGGGAGGTAACTGTGATTTTTTTTTTTTTTTTTTAAATTCTAACCCTATTTTTTCAATTAAAGTGTCATTTCGTCTTGTTCATGTTAATATCATTTTAAAGTGGATTTTTCGGTCTGTATTTTGATAACATCGACTTTGTTTTAATTATTAATTTTATTTAAAATTGAGCTATTGAATTATATGTAGAAAAGAAACAAATAAGAGCAATTTTTTGCTCTTATTTGAGTTCAAAACCGGCGGCAGAGCGGCGGAAACTGCTCGTAAACTAAACGATACGATTGTCGTGGGTACTGTTAAGTAACGTACGGTGCAATGGTGGTTCCAAAGTTTCGTGCTGGCGACGAGAGCCATTAAGATGAAGAAGGTCGCGGGCGTCCTTTTTCAGTTCAAAACGACCAACTGAAGTCGTTAGTTGAATCATAATCATGCACGACAAGCTTGCACAAAAGTTAGGCGTTAGTCATCCAAAAGTACTGGACCACTTAAAACAACTACGAATATCAAAAAGCTGTCTATATATATATATATATATATATATATATATGTACATATATACGAGTATATATATATATAAGAATTTGAAGGTCATAAACTGCAATTATTTTTATACCAATCTAATATTTGTGATTTCAGATAAGTATAGACAAAGACTGTAGATAATTCTAACTCTGTTTTATTCATTAGTTATCCAACAGTTCTGGATCACTTAAAACCACTCGAATTAAAAAAAATGTACATGAAGTTGAAGCTCATAAACCGCATTTTTTTATTACAAATCTAATATTTGTGATTTTAGATAAGTATAGATAAAAACTGTAGATAATTCTGACTCTGTTTTAGACATTAGTCAACCAACAGTTCTCGACCACTTAAAATCACTCGAATTAAAAAAATGTATATGAATTTGAAGCTCATAAACCGCAATTATTTTCATACCAATCTAATATTTGCGATTTCAGATAAGTATAGATAAAGACTATAAATAATTCTGACTCTGTTTTAGTCATTAGTCAACCAATAATTCTGAATCACTTAAAATCACTTGAATTAAAAAAAATGTATATGAATTTGAAGGTCATAAACCGCAATTATTTTTCTACCAACCCGAGAAAACAGAGTTACGATCGATTCAATTTAAAGGCATCGAATCGATTTGTACACCTGACATATTTAAACAAATATAAATATATTTCAGAAACATTTTTTTCACAAATCAGACAGTGCTATCCACAAAACTACTTCACTGTTATTTACACAAGGAACGCTGTTAAAATCAGATCTGCTTCCAGGTACACAAAGGTAAAACGTCTATTCACAGGCAGGTGCATGTGTAGCTACAGTGAAATAATAAACGGCACAATAATAAAAAGGAATGTGACATTTTTTTCCTTTAAATATTTCTGTGCGACAATACACCCTTTACGACCACGCGACGCATGCGAAATATTACCGTTAGTCCGCATAAAAATTGTCAATTGCGAGGAAGCCACATGTGCACGCTCGTACACAATGAATCCGGTCGGTGTATTTATTCGCACTTTTTGAACGAAACCAGTGAATAGTGCGACGTTCTGTCGAATTCTTTTCAATTTTGCGAGACGCATGGGCCGGGTCGAATTACACGGCGACGCATGAAGGATGTCTTGTCTGTGGGAACAATATTGGAATCTGTTGCGTGCGGGTGTAGCACTACCGACATAGTGTCGCACTGAGGAGTGAGAGCTCCTCGACTCTTGTTCGAATTAATGAAGAGGAGTCTGTTTTGTGTTTTCAACGTTTTATTTTCCAGGATGAATACAAGATGTAATAATAATAAAAAAACTATTGCAGTGTTCAGTATACTGACTTACTGAGCTTCTGACTTAACAGTTATGTCTTCATAGCTAAAAATCTATTTTCGGCTACAAAAATTCTATTTTCTAATAACTAATGCCGTTTTTTCCAAAAAACGATTATTTTTAAACTAAACAATCGATCTATATTGAAAAAGGAGATTTATGGTGAATTTTGAAATTTTATATTTTTGGACCAGAAAAAAACGACGACCTACAGTATGCAAAATTTCATAGAAAATCGACATTCTTCAAAATCGATTTTTTTCATCTAAAATCAAATATTGGTTATAAAATGGTACGAATCGATGATTAAAATTAAATTTTTCGGAATAGAACGATTTTTATTTACAATATTTTTGATTTAGCCAAACCGACACAGTTTTACGTGTAAATTTCATTATTTTAATTTTCTGACATATTTTGGAAACATATTTCTAGTTTTTTCATTGAAAGTATTTACTCGTAGCTCAGTAATAAAAATTTAAGCAGTGTCGGTACATTTTCATGCATGTCAATATTTTTCCTGAATTTTTTAAATGCTGAGAGAAGAAGCAAAATTGTTAAAAATCTATTTTCGGGTATAAAAATTCTATTTTCTAATAACTAATGCTGTTTTTTCCAAAAAACGATTATTTTTAAACTAAACAATCGATCTATATTGAAAAATGAGATTTATGGTGAATTTTAAAATTTTAGATTTTTGGACCAGGAAAAAACGACGACCTACAGTATGCAAAATTTCATAGAAAATCAACATTTTTCAAAATCGATTTTTTTCATCTAAAATCGAAGATTGGTTATAAAATGGTACGAATCGATGATTAAAATTGAATTTTTGGGAATAGAACGATTTTTATTTACAATACTTTTGATTTAGCCAAACCAGCAGAGTTTTAAGTGTAAAATTCATTATTATAATTTTCTGACATATTTTGTAAAACAAATTTCTATTTTTTTCATTGAAACTATTTACTCGTAGCACAATAATAAAAATTTAATCAGTGTCGGTACATTTTCATGCATGTCAATATTTTTACTGAATTTTTTAAATGCTGAGAGAAGAAGCAAAATTGTTAAAAATCTATTTTCGGCTATAAAAATTCTATTTTCTAATAACTAATGCTGTTTTTTCCAAAAAACGATTATTTTTAATCTAAACAATCGATATTTATTGAAAAAGGAGATTTATGGTGAATTTTAAAATTTTACATTTTTGGACCAGAAAAAAACGACGACCTACAGTATGCAAAATTTCATAGAAAATCGACATTCTTCAAAATCGATTTTTTTCATCTAAAATCGAAGATTGGTTATGAAATAGTACGAATCGATGATTAAAATTGAATTTTTGGGAATAGAACGATTTTTATTTACAATACTTTTGATTTAGCCAAGCTGGCAAAGTTTTAAGTGTAAAATTCATTATTTTAATTTTTTGACATATTTTATTAAACAAATTTCTATTTTTTTCATTGAAAATATTTACTCGTAGCACAATAATAAAAATTTAATCAGTGTCGGTACATTTTTATGCATGTCAATATTTTTACTGAATTTTTTAAATGCTGAGAGAAGAAGCAAAATTGTCAAAAATCTATTTTCGGCTATAAAAATTCTATTTTCTAATTACTAATGCCGTTTTTTCCAAAAAACGATTATTTTTAAACTAAACAATCGATCTATATTGAAAAAGGAGATTTATGGTGAATTTTAAAATTTTACATTTTTGTACCAGAAAAAAACGACGACCTACAGTATGCAAAATTTTATAAAAAATCAACATTTTTCAAAATCGATTTTTTTCATCTAAAATCAAATATTGGCTCTAAAATAGTATAAATTGATGGTTAAAATTGAATTTTTGGGAATAGGACGAATTTTATTCAAAGAAAATCAAAAGTCAATCAGCCAATCACTATTTACTACAAAACGAAATTCCAATTTCCCTTCAGCCGTTTAATCAGCCGAATTTAGAATTTAATTCCGGAATAAAAAAGAGGACGATTTTACAAATTCGATTCAACCTGGTACCGTTTTCAGACGCCGCCCATATATCCAGTCCAGGAAAAAAAACTGAAACTGAATCAGCGACCGAAAGTAAACACAGTGATTATCACACAAGAGATGACTAGTGAAGACCTCACTTACCCGATAACTATTCAATTCCATTCTACAAATAACACGAGGAGAACAAATCGACCAGATAGAGTGAGACAGACAAAAACACGTGCATTGTTGCGACAATCGAGCAGAGAAATAAAATCATAGAATGAAAAAAACGTCGAACCGATGATCCATGTCTAATTAACAGTACACGAGGGAATTCGTCGAACGGGGTAAAAAAAAACACAAACACACATACACACACACAACTGACGACGGTGCCGTCGCCGTCCGTAACGGACAATGGCGCTGCAGTGTCGTGGAATCAAGGTTATTTATGTACCGGTGAGTACACCTGTCGTTTTTTTTCGGAACGTGCGTGCATCCCGAGTACGAATATATCGTCCGTTAATTCGCAACGAACAATCGGAATTAATGTCTCTAATAACATGCCATTAGCGTCTGTTTAAATAAATTACAGACGTATTATTTGAATAATTGGTAGTCGGATGTCTTTCATTGTTAACATTTGAATCGAACAATTGAATGTGTCAATAAAATGAAAGGATACACGGACGAAGAAGAAGAAAGAGACAGGACGGTTCGCATATGGACGTTACTTATATAATCGGTCGTTTATTAGAATCAAACCTTCCATCGTACAATTAATCACACACTTATTATATTGTCCTTTAGCATTAGTGAGTCATTATGCAAATAGTTATAGAGAATTATAAATGAAATATAGATAAAATAAATGAAAAATAGTGAAATAATAACTGAAAAAATTGTACACAGTTTCGAGTAAGAGAACAGGCATGAATCGTTTCTTTGCTGAATGAAATAAAATTACAAGTGGAACAATGTAATTTTTATTATTGAAAAAAGTAAACAAAAAAAATTGATTTTGCTTCAATACAGAAATATAAAAATTAAAATATTATCATTAATTAATCTTCTTTATCAGAGCATTGTTGAAAATCTTAGTCGCCGCATTTTTAATTGACACTAGTTGAAAAAAAGTAAAAATACAAAATAAAGTCTTATGAATAAATGACTGTCTTTATCATAGCATTGTTGAAAATCTCTTAGTTACCGCTTTTTAATTTACACATGTTGAAAAAAGATGAAAATATAAAACAAATCCTTATGAATAATTAACCGTCTTTCGTCACAGGATTGTTGAAAATCGTAGACAGCGCATGTACAATAGATAAGGATAAAGTAACTGTTCGTGTATGTGTCAGAGTAGTTACAAAGATATTAGTTAGAATAGTATTTGTTTTGTACAAAAGGACTGTCTGTACTGATGAGAGAGATGGATATTTGAAGTATCATTGAAAGTCATATCTCGCTTTCTATCTTACATACTTATTCAATCTATATCACTGAATTTATTCGATTAGCTTTCTTCTAAAAATATTTATTTATGAATGTTATATTGAAGTAAGACGAATCTGTATTTAATATTAAAAATCTAAACTTTCTTTTACATTTAAGCGTTTATATATACGAATATATATATATATATATATATATATATATAAGGGTGAGTAAAATGAAACCCTTATTTATTTTCTCTTTCAACGTGCATTGCGAAAAGAGACCATCGAATTGTATTATTTTTCAATATAATCTCCATTGCGTTCAATACAAGTTCTCCAATAATTCTTCTAA
The DNA here is from genome assembly GCA_034766995.1 of Acanthacorydalis orientalis. NCBI lineage: Eukaryota > Metazoa > Arthropoda > Insecta > Megaloptera > Corydalidae > Acanthacorydalis > Acanthacorydalis orientalis. Next base: position 2,021,149 of record CM068314.1, read on the forward strand.
AAAAAAGTATTCTGATCGCATGCGTAGGCACACATGCGCCATCCAATATAAGAAACAAAATAGCATCCTAATGAGTTGTTGTTATTTAGGGTTTTAGGACGCTTCGACAGCTAAAGCATTGTAGTGAGAATTGTGGTTGGAGATGAAACTTGGATTCACTACCACCAGCCAGAAACAAAGAGAGTGAGCAAAGATTGATGCTAAATCTCCTCGCCAGATCCAAAAAAGTTCTACACGCAGCCGTATGCAGTGAATACGACTCTGACTCTCTTCTGGGAAGAACGAGGTCCAATTTTGGAGCACTATATGTCTAGAGGGAATACCGTCGTAATTGCTACATATTCAGATCTCCTCACAAAACATCTTTGAACAACAATTAAGTCGAAACTACAAAAACGTTTGAGTCCTAGTGTTTTACTGCAATAAAACAAAACTCGGCCTCACATAACGGCGGCAATCTTCGAGTAACTGGACTTCGAGTGTCTTCCTCATCCACCTTACTCATCAGACAACGCTTTCAGGCAAGAAAACCTGGATTTACTATCACCAGCCAGAAACGATGAGAGTGAGGAAAGTGGCGCCACATTTATCTAAAACCAAAAAAGTTTCGTATGCAAGAAAAGTGAAACTGACTCTCTTCTAGGACTAACGAGGCCTATTTTGGCATATTACATATTGTGGGAACATCATAACCAGTTCCACAAATTCAAAATCCCTTAGACATCATCACTGACCAGCAATAAAGTCCAGACGTCGAGGACACTTCCAAGTACTGACATTTTGTTGAAGCACAACAACTCTCGACCCCATACTGTCCGTACAACGGTGGCAACGATCGAGGAACTGAACTTCCTCATTTACCGTATTCGCTAGATCTCGGTCCAAGTGATTACCATCTCTTTGTATCACTCAGAGAGGCGATAGGTGGAAAGACTTTCAAGTAAGATGAAGAAGTGTAATAGGTAATACATGAGTGACTGCGCATTCTTTCTTACTAAAGGAATCTAGGCACTAGTTAAGTGCTGGAAGGCTTATACTGACCCCAATAGAGACCATGTTGAAAAATGGTACAAATTTATGACCCCTTCTTGAAATACATGTTGAAAAAGATGAGGGATTAATTTCACTTACTCTCACATATATATATATATATATATATATATATATATATATATATATATATATACAAACACTTTAGTTCTATATACAAAATCTATTCTATTTGAGTCTTGAAAAATAGTTCATGGCTACAAAATTATTTTCGCTCTAAAATCTCACATGTGTGTGCGCGTGCATATTTGCAATAGTGTTATTTTAGGTTCCAAATAATTTAATCTTAATCAAGTCGATTAGTTAATAGAACGGCATGAAAAAACTTGTCCTATTTGGCATGAAAAAAAATGTTTCATTCGCGACGAACGTCTTGTGAGGCCATCCAGAACGTAAAAAGCCGAGAATGTGTGTGAATAAAATTCAGACTGGCTTTTCCCATCGCTCAGAAACAAGAGACCGTTCGGTCACAAGCACGCAGAAGTGATGTTTTACCAGTGGTAGTTAACACTTTTGTCTAGTAGGCTGTCGGCTGAACTGGTGATCGAACGCAAGCCTGCTATTGTGTTTTGTTATGTCCATTTCGTTATGATTTAAATGCGTTAGATCTTAAAAAGAATTTTAGGTTTCGTCGCATGAAAAAGAATTCGTCGTGAATGTCATGAAGTGTCAAACAAGAAGAATCTAGTTGCCATCGGAAATGATCGATTCGATTTCAATCGCAATCATGGCATTTGTTTCGAATAAACGTCACAGATGATCAGATAATGGAATAATGTATTAGTGTGCGTACATTTATAGTTCCTGCGCAGCCAACTATATTTTTTATACGTTTAAAAAATAATTAAATCTCAATTCTTGTATAGAAACGTTCTGAGCACTATGCTGCTCGCATAAATTTACATTTAAAAATTTACAGACAAAAATTAAAAGTTGACGATGAGTCATCGATTAACGATATTTCAAGCAATTATGGTAAAAAATAAAATGAATAGACAGAATATCAATTGTTTTCTTTAATTGTTTTTATATTTTCATATAGTTATTGTGATCATCTCTATACTGTTTTTTTTTAAAAAAAAATAGTTAAATAAAATCTTGCATTTAGTAAGAGAAACAAATACTGTATAAATTAATTATCCTTAAGACATGCGCACTTAGAAAAGTGTGAAAATGTCAATCACATGACATAAATTTTCATTTTTTTTAAAAAAAAACGGTGTTAATTATCCGATTGAACAATTGACTGATAATCATCGAATATAATGACACGCTATTAAAAACAAATGGTATAAAACAATCGTTCGATTAAGTAAATAATAAATAATTACAAGACATGCATGTCAGATTTTTTCTCTTATATTAATTTCACTTACAAAGAAATCGTTTTGAAACGGCGACGGCAAAAAAAGACAAATGAACGTACGTACGTAGGTAATCAAAGCACGCGAGATCTGTCTGAAGTTGTATTGTTGATTACAGAAAAGTGTACTTAAAAAAAAAAACAAAACATATGAAAAATTACTATTGTCTGCGCATAACAATTGATGACCTAGTCGTGCAAATGAAAACAGTAGTATATATTTATGGTATTAAAAAAATGACATGCGGAATATTTATAGCCTACAATGTTTGATATTATAATTACACGTTGTTGTTGTCTCGAACGCGAAGAAAATCTGAGTCGATTTTCGATCTAGCAAATGTAGATTTACACACACTGTTTCATTTGTTTTTAATAGAATTAATGATTACAGGGAATTATTACTGTTTTCATTAGCATTATCGGCGGTTAAATTTTATTAATAGATTAGATTGGACAATTTAGTCAACATATTAGGTGTACAAATTAATTCGATGCCTTTTTTATATAAAAAAGAATTTTCTTAGCAAAATTCAGAAACTCTTTCATTGGATACAGGACTGTATCGTGATGCATCTACATTTGTGTGGACTATCGAATTTTCTGAGCAAAATTTAGTCACTTTTTCATTAGATACAGGTCTGTATCTGGATGCACATACATTTGTGTGGACTCGGGAATTTTCTTAGCAAAATTTAGACACTCTTTCGTTAGATACAGGCCTGTATCTTGATGCACACACATCTATATGTTCTCTTAAATTTTTATAACAAAATTCTTACTCTTTTTCGATAAATAAGGGCCCGTATCTTGCTGCACATACATTTGTGCGGACACCACAATTTTTTGTGAAAATTTTAGACACTTTACTGTTAGGTGAAGGCCTGTATCTTGATACAAATACATCCATGATGACTTGCGAATTTTCTTAGCAAAATTCAGACATTCTTCCGTTAGATACAGGCCCGTATCTTGATGCACATACATCTGTATGTTCTCTAGAATTTTTATAGAAAAATTCTGACACTTTTTCGTTAAATATGGGCCTGTATATTGATACGCATACATCTGTGTGGACTCTCGAATTTTTTTAGTAACATTCAAACACTCTTTCGTTAGATACAAGTCCGTATCTTGATGGTTATAATTCTGAGTGAATTCTAGAATTTTTTAGCAGTACTCAGACACTCTTTCTTTAAATACGGTCTGTGTCTGGATGCACCTATATCTGTGTGGAGTCTCGAATTTTTTGAGCAAAATTCAGATACTGTTTCGTTGGATATAGGCATGTATTTTAATGCAAGTATGTCTATGTGGACTAATTTTACTCACTCCGATACCTAGATGTATTATCAAAGAACGGCACCGCGGTTCAATTCGAGCAGGCCTTGTATTTATCAATCGTTTCAATCAGGCATGCGAGGATATTTTTCAATCGCTTCGCGAAATTCTGCGCGTTAAGATGTCCGTCTAAATCAGAAAAAAAAGATAGTAATAATTCGAAATCGAACGTTCGTGTTCGTCCGTCGATCGAATTAAAAACATATTTCGATATTTCGTCCGGTGGTTATGAGGCGAACGCGGCAGATGAAAGCGGCCCGCCGTCGTGCGCATCCGTCGAACGTTTCTGTAACCCAACCGACGAAAAAAACAATTGATTGTTCTTCATGTGCGAAATGATTCGCACATGAATTTTTTCGGTCCGCCGATACGAATGTGACACGAATTAAATTACGCTCGCGGTAAAAAACCGCAGAGGATGCGAACGCATTCCACGAAGAGACAGATGCAGTTCGACGGAGACACCGTGTCGAGCCGATCCGTCGGAATCGGTGGGACGGCAGGTCCATTGATCGACGCGGCCGGCACTTTTCATTCATACGTTTGTGAGTGTCTCGAGACGTTCGCTCTCTTTTTCCCCAGTCCGTGCGGCGACACGATACCGAGGATCGGATTGAATCGTACGTGGTTGTTATTATTTGCATTAATATTTATGATTGGAAGTACCATGAAACGAATTCCGATCGTGGAGCTTGAAAAACGAACATGGAGTTTTGATTCGTGCAAAAACGGGATTCTCGGTCGGACGACTGGCTTCGGGTGTTACGAAACCGTCGAGATACAAATTGTGAAATCTTGGTGCGGAATAAAAATACAAGGCGGGTTTTTTTTAAGTAAGATCCGTTTTCTCCTCCTAAAAAAAAAAGAACTGAATCACACCTTGAATTCTGATTTTATCCATTTTGCACTTTCGCACGAAACACTTGTGTTGAAACAATTGTCAAACGAAGAAGTAATCACGGAATGACTTGCAATTTCACATGCGTTACTAAAAAAACTCTACTGAGACGTCGATCGCAATTATAGCTGTGTAGTAAGCTTATTTTCTACACCAGCATGAATCGACCAATGCTGACGTAATCGCCCACAGCCCGTGAATTCACCCTCAACCCTTTCCAACGAATGCAGATCCCTCAAAACTACTGGCGACGGGAGATATTTTGCCCCGAGAGACCTGGTCACGGCAAAGGGAGGATCGTGGGCAGCGGGCTTCACTTGCACTCCGAGCCGGCCACCCTCCCTCTCTTCTCTCCTTAGCACGACGATCAAGATTTAAATAACCAGTCAAGCTTAGCTCAACCAATGCATCCGCTACCCTATATTGGGCCGAGCCCCTGAACCAGCCTGTGTATAATAGTCCAGTATCTCGTATTTGTCACAGTACAATGGTCCTCAATGCGTAGAATAACCCAAATTTGACGTTACTAAAAAGGATGGAACTGTATGAAAACATATATATATATTTATATATATCTGCCCTCCTTTCCCTCAGCGAATACATGAACCAAGTTACTCTTCGAACCGCTCTTGTGTAATGTTTTCAAATGTCAAGGTCGGGATTTGAAAATTATAAAACGACGGGATATTTGATATTTAAAGAATAATTATGATTGATTCAATTTAAAGCCAGCGAATTAATTTCTACACCTAATATATATATATATAAATATATATATATATATATATATATATATATATATATATATATATATATATATACATACAGTATATCTCGGCGTATAAGGCGGCCTACATATAAGAAGAGGTCGAAATTTTAAGATAAAATTTATACATTTATCTTACATCGGTCGTATAAGACAATCCTAAATTAAACCCCTCTTTTACATGTTACAATACAATTTTATGTCCAAAATCAAGATTAGTGAAATTACATTTTTCGATTTAAACAGGGAATCACCTTGTTTTGACATACTGTGTATTAAAACATCGTGGACGAATTTGTGTCTAGAAGGGTGTGGATATGTATTTTATTTTTAAAAAAAGTTATTTAAAACGAATTTTATGTAGAAAGCTATCGCTATGTATTTTATTTTTAAAAAAATTATTTAAAATGAATTTTATCTAGAAGGCTATGGCTATGAATTTTATTTTTAAGAAATTTTTATTTAAAATGAATTTTATCTAGAAGACTGTGTATTTTATTTTTTAAAAAAAGTTATTTAAAACTAATTTTATCTAGAAGGCTATGGCTATGAATTTTAATCTTAAAATTTTTATTTAAAATGAATTTTATCTAGAAAGCTATCGCTATGTATTTTATTTTTAAAAATTTTATTTAAAATGAATTTTATCTAAAAAGCTATGGATATGTGTTTTATTTTTTAAAAAAAGTTATTTAAAATTAATTTTATCTAGAAGGCTATGGCTATGAATTTTATTTTTAAAATTTTTATTTAAATTGAATTTTATCTAGAAGGCTATGGCTATGAATTTTATTTTTAAAAAGAAGTTATTTAAAATGAATTTTATCTAGAAGGCTATAGCCTACGTATTTAATTTTAAACATTTTTAGTTGAAATGAATATTATCTAGAAGGCTATGACTATGTATTTTATTTCTAAAAAAATCTATTTAAAATGAATTTTATCTAGAAGGCTATGGCTATGTATTTCATTTATAATTTTTTTTATATAAACTGAATTTATGTTATATACCAAAGTTTAAGTTCCTTTTTATAAAATAAAATAATTATTTTCTATATAACCACAATAAGTTCTTTCTGTTACTTTAAAGGTTCTGTTTTTGTATTGGGGATATAAGACAACCCCCTATTACATAATATATATATATATATATATATATATATGCATATATATAATATGTATGTATGTGTGTGTGTGTGCATGTATACAACAGCCCTGTAAACATTACTCAGAGCACCGTGGAAAAGTCACAGCGTTCGCGACACGGATGTTTCGACGAATAGTCGACACGCCGAAACCAGATACTCCGCTGCTCGGCTTCGAACCTGAACCAAGGCAAACGACGGTGTCCGTTTCCGTCAAAACAAACGAGCATGTGAAACCAACCACCGGGCCGCGATGAGCGACGACGCCGACATAATTACGACTCGAGATAAGAGCGGTGTCGTATGACAGAAACCGATGCGTCAAACCGTACTCGGAACTGTTTTTCTTTTTTTTCCGCGGCCGTGTTTACTTTTCGTTTTCGTTCGTTTGTCTTATCTGTCATTTATTGACGGATTTATACCGAAACGTAATTAATAATATATTCGTGTACATAAACGCACGTGTGTTTCTCTCTGTTGTTGTTTTGTTGTTGTTTTTTCTGAAACGCAATTAATAATCATTGAACGCGTTCGACTCCGCAGTTGCATGTCGGATGTAACGGCTTTGTTCGATATAAGCTCACGGCGACCTCTGAATATTTCAGTATTGATAACGTGCGTTATTGTTAACAGAACTGTATCACTCAAGGCTAATATTTTAACGAGCGGAATTAAACAAATACCCGAAGTCGTGCAATTATCAGATAGTTAATGTTAATTTCACAATATTGTAGAATAAGGTGTGTACGTACGTACACACAATCATCATGTATACTCATATGCAAACATATATATATATATATATGTATACATACATACATAAAGGTAGGCTTTTACAAGGACATACGATTTTTTCCCGTAGATTATGAGTATTGTAAGTTACTTTATAGAACCATGTCTTGACATGTAGGCTTTTACAAGGACACACGAATTTTTTCCGTAGAGTTTAGGTACCCTAGGTTACTTTATAGACCCATATATAGACATGCAGGCATCTACAAGGATACACGATTTTTTTCCGTAGAGTTTGAGTACTGCCGGTTAGTTTACAGACCCACAAAAGGACATGTAGGCTTCTACAAGGACACACGAATTTTTTCCATAGAGTTTGGGTACTCTAGGTTACTTTATAGACCCATGTATTGACATGTGGGTGTTTACAAGGACACACGAATTTTTTCCGTAGAGTTTAGGTACTCTAGGTTACTTTGCAGAGCCATATATAGACATGTAGGCTTCTAAAAGGGTACACGATTTTTTTCCGTACAGTTTGGGTACTCTAGGTTACTTTACAGATCCGCATAAGGATATGTAGGCTTATAAAAGGATGCACGATTTTTTTCCGTAGAGTTTGGGTACTCTAGGTTACTTTATAGACCCATATATGGACATGTAGGCTTCTACAAGACGCATGAATTCTTTATATATATATATATATATATATATATATATATATATATATATATATATATATATATCCATATTTCCAACAAGGAAGATCTTTTTTAATTTGAAATAAAATCTGACAGAATTTGCGCTGAACTTTAATGTTTCTTTATTGTAAATAACAATCGGGAGTGTGCCACTTATAAATGAAAAATAATATCGTGTAAGTGACCACCGCTTGCTTCCTTACAAGTAACTATTCTTTTGTTAAAATTTTCAATAATATCACAAACACTACTGTATGTCCATCTCGTCAATCCCTCTTCGGATTTCATCTTTTAGGTCGGAAATTGTGCATTGAAACAATCAAACGCTTTTTTAAAACTGATGTTCAACAAAGCAACTAAAGTTATTGTGAAGAACGACAAAATTCCAAAAGAAGAAATAACCTAATATTCAACGGGATCAAGAGTTCAGTAAACAAAAATCGTAATTGTTTTCCTACCAACCTAATATATATATATATATATATATATATATATATATATATATATATATATATATATTTGTTTGTTAAACTTCAACCACTTCCTCTCAATTTGAATTGTTTTCCTCTTTAATTTTTTTTATCAACGTGACATTTAGCTGTGCGTATAAATAATTTAAATAAATAATAAATATTCGAGAGACGATGTCATAAAAGTCTATTAATTCACAACGTAGCCGACACGCATACAAATATTTCGAAAGAGGAGATGTGAATATCGGCAGAGTTGTAATAAAATGTTATTTGTTTATATATATATATATACATATATATATATGTATGTATGTATCTATGTATGTAACATGGTGTAATAAAAAAATATTTTTAGAATGTTTTGTGTATTCAATGTACATATGTGTACATTGAATACACATAATTAGTTTTTCGGTAAAGAGCGGAATCAATTGCAAATAAATTTCAATGCAGCGCAATAAAAGTCTCTGCACGAAAAATTATTTTCCCGATTATGTTTTTACAGATTGGTTTGTTTACATTTCTTGTCCTAAACTGAAACACGGTGCGGTTATATTTTATGTAAATTTGAAATAGTTATGATGAAAATATATATTAGGTGCACAAACTGATTCTGCGCCTTTAAATTGAACCAATTACATTCTGTAAATAATACGGTTTTTATGAATTCTCGATAGATAATTGAAATTTATATCGATACTCGGATAGATGATCGATTTGAAAAACTGTTTGTGTTCTCTTTCACAAATGAATTCTTAAATAATATCAGGTGTACGAATTGATTCGGTATCTTTAAATTTACTCAGTCATAACACTGTTTTAAATTAAAATGTGTCCTCGTCGTTTGAGGATTTTCAACTGGCATCCTTAACATTTAAAAATACTGTATGTCTTGGCCAGGCTTCTGTTCTTCGACTCGCGGTCAGGGAGACGTTCTGTAGAATTGATTTATATATATATATATATATATATATATATATATATATATATATATATATATATATATATATATATATATATATTGTTAAGTGAGGCAATTCGAACTGTACATTGTTAACAGTATATTTTTATTTCATATGTGGCCGACACTTTATGTTTCTATGGCAATAACAATTTTGTTGTTTGTTTATAGCAACGACAACAAAATGTTAGTCTGTTATTTGTCATGTATATTAACACAGTTCGCGTTCGCTAATAAATCAGACAATTTCTTTTACAAAAAGAGAGTTTTTTTTTCTTTTTAAGGCCCTCGCCCTTTATCCTCAACCACGCCTTTGACATATATATATATATATATATATATATATGTATGTATATATATATATATATATATATATATATATATATAAATATGTATGTATGTATATACGACATGCAACCGCGTTTCGCAAATGCTTCATTCCGCCATTGGTTTCGAACCGATCTGGCACGCGCCTTTATTCAAATCGTTCCACACACCGAAAACAAAACGAACAAAAAAACAACAATTGATTGATACACAAGGTTACGACGAACTCGCCCGAAACGTCGATAGTTCGAGAAAAAAAAAACAACGGACACACACACACACACACACAACGAAACGTTCGGTTTCAAAATCATGTTAAACGTTCAATTTTCACGCCCTAGTTGTGTTGATGAAAGAGCAACGTGCACGCTTCAATTATTATTATTTTATTTTTTAATATGTGTATACATTTTCGTTACACATTAGCGGATATTTAATTATATCACGTAGATATGCGAATTACGCAACGCAGTCGAACCGCCGAGTATCCTTTTGAGGTTATGCGACCTAGGCACACATTAATATCGACGTTCGTTCTTTTAGTTCGAGCTTTTTTCATGTTTCGTCCGTGTGTGTGTGTGTGTGTGTATGTTCGATGGTAATGTGTCCTTTGTAGTTTCTTTCGAATCTTTTATATTGCGATTCAATTATTGTGTAAATTATTTTAAATGTATGCGAAGCAAGGTTATTTGTGCAGAGTGAATTAGGTAACGAGTAGGCTTTGTTGTGTCGTTTCTAATGTTTTCATTTAATTGAAAACGTACGACATAATGTTCGAATGAACATGTAAATTAATAAATTCGATTTGAAAATTGTCGAATGAACAGAACGTGTTTATGAAAGTCAAGAAAGGAATAAACATTTCAGTATTCAGTTTCATTATTATTCACTTGATGTGAAAACTTGTTGGTAACATTTCAGAAAAATACTGATTTTATAAAAAAATATTGGGATATTCAACGATACTAAAGAATGAAAACTATAGACAAAGCTGAAATCGATAGTGCTAACTTCATTGTTTACAATGATGTATCACATGACTATAACAAGAGATAACGGTAACTAGAAAAATCTAAGCCAAACTCAAAATGATAAAGACTGCAATTATTTTTGAACCGGCCTTACATTTTCACAGCTCAAGAGTTTTTTATTCCACAAACCGTAAAAAAAAGTTTTTTCTCACTAAAAATGTTTAAGAAATCATTTTAGATTGATTCTTATGAGCATTTCGATGATGATGGAGCGTCAAGGTAGAGAAAAATCTGATTTTTTAAATCAAATCATACACACGATAATTATAAAATCGATGATACTGTGAAAAAATGTTCCTTACATCTAAGCCGAGAATATTTGGTGCTACCCTCGGTATCTCTGTTAGAGTATGAACAAGAGTAACGAAGATGTAAATATGAAATGTAATGTTTATGAATAACTAGCTATCCTTGTCAGAAGTTTATTAAAAAGTTTAGTTGGCCATGCACTGGAGATAAATATACAAATTAAATACCTTTTAATGTTTTACAGTAGTTATAAAATCAACGATGCCTGTGAAAAAAACTGTCTTTACAGCTAGCTCGACAATATTTGGCGCTACCATCATATTAACCTCTCTCCTACAATTTTACAAGCTGATTTCTCCCTTCGTACATTATCTGTATTTGTTCTATAAAATTTCACATCATTTCATTGCATTTGTTAAATAACTTCTTTGCCGATATATAACGATAAAAATATGAATACACACATCGACTTTTTACGGAACCAATTAAGTATTCAACTACATCAGTCAATGTAATTTATTTCCACCGTTATTATCAATCATACACTTCAGTTATGTACGAAAACACTCGTTATCACCGTCAAGGACGAACTTATTAGAATTTCAGAGCCGGTGCCCCGTTCTGAATTCCCTACTCGTTCGTTTTACTCTCTTCGATATGTGGAAAATGGCCGGGAGACATCATTTGTGTACAGCAATGGATACGAAACGTTACGATTAGAATCGTTGTCAGAATATAGAGTTAGTTTTCATTATAAAGAAAATGGTATTGCGGAAGCTTGAAAGTAATTAGTCAGTAATGTTGATGGAGCAAGATCTGACTGGAAAAAAACATGACAGATCGATTAATCATCGTGCGGTTTATTTATTTCCATATTTGAAATTAATTGTTCTCATCTTATATGAATTTATGTCGACAACTAGTACAAAATGTATTGTATAATTATATATATATATATATATATATATATATATATATATATATATATATATATATATATATATATTGTGGTATACGATATACAAACGGATTGTCATAGCTGTCTAAGCAAACAAATATCATAGAACAAATAGATTGTTCTAGAACAATCCAGCTCGATATAAAAAGGTTGCTTAGATAATTATCGACAGCATTTTGTTCAAACAACAACAAAAAATAATAGACGCATAAAATTAATCGATAGTATTTGACAATAAGACTAACATACGCATGAAATTAATCTACTGAATTTGTTCGACAACAAAACTGCATTCGTGCATAAAATTAATCAATTGTATTTGTATTTGACAACAAATTAAAAAATTAAATATAATACAGAACTTTTGGACAAAGTATAAATGTACCCTGGCGACAGCGGCTAAAGAATCAATCAAGATCGACCATCGGGCAGCGAAGGGAACCGTTCTGTCAACCAACGCCCGAGGGGCACGACAATATATATATATATATATATATATATATATATATATATATATATATATATATATATATATATGTATATATATAGTGTTAGATAAAAGTTAAACAACTGTATGTGTGGTATAACAGTTATTCAAATATCATGAACAAAATGGAAATATGAAAAAGAGCGGAATGCAGCGAATTGTAACACTTGAATCATGTTTGAAAAATATGTAAAACATTTCATTTTATCTCTATTCTTTATGAAATTAAATCACATTTTTACATTTTTGTAGTATTTGCGCGTAAAGAATTAAGCAACCCGGTTGCTAGAATTGTAAACTAAGGGGAATCCTACACAGTGCAGCTGTTTTACGCACTTCGTGGCATGAAATATCACATTGAACAACATTGGCACATGTACAGATAGTGTTGTGATATATATATATATATATATATATATATATATATATATATACGAACGAAATCTTATTTCATTATTTTAAATCATGGTTACAATTTAATTCAATATCAACAATTAAAATATACCATCTAGCCATATTTCCACGGTTGCAGAAATTACTGTTCTGCTATTTTCCAGCGATTTCAACAATTAAACTCAACAATCTATTTATTTACCATTATGTTCTTTCTTGTATCATTTTCAAAACTTACCATTCTACAGATTGACTCTCTCTCTCTCTTTATATATATATATATATAAACACAAATGCACTACGTTTTTTGACATTTTTCCTAGCAATGAAATGAGTTACCAAATAAATGATGTTAATAGATAAATAGATGTCAGATGTAAGGTATTCAGGACGTAAAACTCCCTGGAACTACCGATACAAGAAGAGCTGTTATTTAGCATGAACGTAAGATCAGATTTAAATTACTAAACTAACCTAAAAAGAACACACTAAAAAAAGTATAAATTTTTTAAAAATTTTCAAACATTCAATGAGTGTAAATTTTATTTTTTACATATTCTTAAACACTTCGAATTCCATGTTCGCCATTATTTATAACGTGTAAATTAACGGTACGGCACGACCGGTAGCGTTTGTGTTAAAAATAAAGACACCACTTCAAATATTTGCATTCTCGCTGTTTTTTTCTTCGTTTGTTTCAATCCAATTTTTAAGAGTTACAAGCTCTTTTACAAACCGTTTCAGCCGTGCCTCTTACATATAAAATGGAAAAAAATGTTCCTGTTACATGAAAATAATATATATATATATATATATATATATATATATATATATATATATATATATTCGACTTGATGACTTCTATTCGTGTTCTGATTGACTAATAATGTTTGTTTACGATTACGTTATCTTCTCTCTGATTGGTTAATGCGAAATGCGAGATCTGTTTACGATTACGTCATCTGAGCACTAATTGGTTAATATAAATGGCGTGATCTGTTTACATGATCGCTTTCAGTGAACCGCTGGAATAATCATATATTGTTCATTGTAAAATTAAAAAAAATTACACTATTCATAGTAAAAAATTGTGGTTATTATCACCCATTCGCATTTGATAACATTTATCAAGTAACGTGTCTCAAGGGGGGGGGGGAGACAAGCGATATCGAGCGGAGGGTCTTCCTCTCGGGGATGGGTAAACGAGCCGAGTAGAGGGTGGATCCCCCTGGTATATATATATATATATATATATATATATACTAATTGGTTAAAACAGATTTTTTCAAAGAATGCAGTGACGATATACAAAAATTCTTTAAATCTGAAGAAAACGCAAGCTCGATAAATTTAACTGAAGTGAACAGATAATATTTTAAGATAAACTCCATTACAAAGTTCGTTGCTCCACGTATGAACGTAAGCGTTCCTTTTAAACAAAGAAAAGGCAGTAGATAAGGGTCAGACGCACTAGACTTTTCTAAACTTCCAATAACGTAGTCCGACAGAGAAAAAAAAATTCCCACACGTCCAAATATTAGTAAATCGTGCAATCCTTTCTGTACTCCAGAACGTAATGAAAATTCCAAGAAAACCGGTCAATTCTGTCCGGAATGTTCAACCCTCATCCATATAAAACTAATATATATATATATATATATATATATATATATATATATATATATATATATATATTTATATATATATATATATATATACATATATATATATATATATATATATATATATATATATATATATATATATATATATATATATATATATATATATATAATATTTGGTTTACGAATCTGATCAATGTACAGAATCTTACAGAATGTTCAGTACCTCTGTTATATTTCGAGTATTATTCGTGGGTCAGTTTCGAAATTCTGACAAGTCTATCATACAATATGTTTATGTGCGAATGTGCAAAGATAAGAGTTTGGCGAAACGATGGATGTAATGTGAGACCGAGCCAGCGAGACAGCACGTATAGGTGTAGGCGTGTGGTTATTGAAACAGTACTAGTTCGAATCCACGATTGACACGGAACGATGCAGACTGATGTACATGTTTCTCCAAACAACACAACGAATTGTGGAAAGATGCATGTTGGGAATAACAAGAAGAGATAGAAAGAGAATAGAATGGATACGAAAACAAACAGGAGTCACAGATATAATAAGAAGAGTAAAGAGTCTGGAATGGAAATGGGCGGGACATGTCGCAAGAAGAGAGGACAACCGATGGACAAGAGAAATTATTGACTGGGAACCAAGGAATATAAAAAGACCCAGAAAGAGACCAATGAACAGATGGGATAAGGATATTAAAAACTTTCTTGGAAAACTGTGGAAAAGAGAGGCACTGAATCGAACAAAATGGAAAATCATGGAAGAGGCCTTCATCCAGCAGTGGATTAACAGTGGATGAAGATGATGATATGTATATATATATATATATATATATATATATATATATATATATATATATATATATATATATAAACAGATAATAGATTATTCGAAAACAATTGTAATTCGGAATTGCGAATGAGCCGACATGACAATAGGGCAAGATTTGCGTAAGAAGGAAATCATGCAACACATTTCAAGGCGCGTTTCTAATTTCGCTTCTGGATAATCGTCGCAGGGGATCGTTCCGTTCAATCGACGATACGTACGGCGACAACAACAACCACCACACTGTACGACGATCGAACGAACGGCGGAGTGAGTGGACGCGTCCGCAATAAAAAACCGGATATGTTAATTCAGTTGACAATATTAAATATCGTTCGCTACAATCTTCGGTCAGGTGTAACATCCGTGTATTCACAGAACCGTCCCGCCTTTCTTGCGAATTATATACATATGTATTATTTACACTTACATATGTGTGTATATATATATATATATATATATATATATGTTTATGTATATACAAGGTGGCACAAAAAGAACGAAGCGGCTTGAATAGTTAATGTTGTGATATGCGCGGCTGTCGAGTAATGTTTACTAGGATTACTAGCTAATCACCAAAGTATATTTCAAACAAATAAAACAATAAAATGCAGATACATTATTATACTTGTGTCAACAACGAGTGTTCTATTAGAGTCTAAGAGAGAGTATACATATATATATATATATATATATATATATATATATATATATATATATATATATATATTAGCATGTGTGAAATAGCCGCTTATCTGTGCTGCTATCTGCTGCTCTAAATATAAACATAAATTCAAAATTTTAAATTGTCTATTTCTCACAGTTAACGATTTTCTAGTTTAAATGTTTTCTGTTCTCTTCTCTTCGGAATTTTATGAATGAAACTTTGAGGAAACTATCATGGAAGTGTACACGACGGAACAACGCACCAAAACAATTGAATTTTATTTTGAAAATCACCGTTCGTCTGTTTCGACGCAGCGAACGTATCGTTGTTGTTTTAATGTTCGATCAGGACAGTCGGAGCCGATGATTAAGCATCCGGTTGCACGTTTTCGACAACCAGGTACAGTTAGTAACCGTCCGAGATCTGAAACGTATCGTTCAGGTCTAGCCGAGGAAAATATTCAACGCGCACAGGAGAGTATTGAGCAAAGCCCTGAGATGTCAACCAGAAGACGTACGATCTAACTTGGAATATCTCGGTGGTCGCTGCAAAGGATTTTGGACGCATTGAAAATGTTCCCATACAAAGTGGAGCAAATGGGCATCCGTTGCATGATGTCGTTTTTCATGTGTAATTAGGAAAAATTCCCCACCCTTACACTATATTTTGGGAAATAGAAAAATATGAAAAATCTTACAAAACAGAAAAAAAGCAACGTTTTAAACGCCTTCGTTCTTCTCGTCCCGCCCTGTACATAAATGTATGTATCTAGTGTGCGAAAACGCCGGTATTATTGTTATTATGATTATTTCACGGTGGTTGCGATAGGGGAGCCGATTAAATGCATGCACGTTTATTCGACGGGTAGACGTTACGACGAAACAAAAGATACGTTGAAGAGTGCAGCTGTTTCTACACTAACCCCTTTATGACAGTCGAGGTCATTCGTGATTAATACAGACGCGCAATTAATTTCGAGCAAGTCTCTCGTAGCACATGCACGGATATGATGTACACGAGAATATAGATCGGAATGATGTCTCGAAGAAGATAATTTAACGTACAGCAGGTGGTCTCTCTACCGTGGAAGTCGGAAACGTGTCGCTGTGGACACGGTGTCGATTTGGGAAAAGTAAGGATTGTTTCACACCGCGCGAACGACAGAAGGAATTCGTCTGTGAGATAGGATTTTGTCATAGTCAGAACTGCAAATTAACTCTCCTGTTTCGATGCAGTAAATCCAGTTGACAGACTGTTTTTATTTGCAAATATCTGTCATGATATTTTTAATTATATTCCTTTATTTTCTTGTAATATACATATTGATACAAATAGCTAGTGTAAGGATTGACCTTGATGTTCAACTAATTAATAATCATTCTATTCCTTCATAAATAGCAATCTTCATGAAAAATATTGACGGCGAACTGTATTTACTGCACCGACACGGAGAGTCTTAAAAAGGCACCGGACTGGAAGCGTTAACAGTTCGCCTAACGGATGCTTATTTGTAGGGTTTTTTTCTCCAGCCCTTATCGCCCGGCGGCCATTGACCTGATCGTCTTATCATTCTATATCAACTGCCTGTTCTTCACTACTAATATTTTCTGCTATCATCATGTAGATATTAAATGGAGAACAGACGTTCAGATTATGCAAAAGGACGACGACGACTCATTAACCGAATCGGAAGAAAAAAAAACATACAACTATAATATTCTACATTTGATTCAAAGTTTGTGGCGACTGTTCAAACAGACCTTGTTTGCAATCGATCCCATCGTCACGAGTCATAAACTAATTAAATGTTTGTATAATTTCTCTTTGTTTCGCGCGATTGCGAAACGTTCGGCATTGATGGGAACGAATAAAAACAGAAAAAAAAAACGAACATAAACATCAAAATAAGAATGGCGACATCGAGAAGGGTGAACGGCCTGCAGTTCCGTCGACATTCGCACGGTAGATCGTCAGATTACACGAAAGGAACAGAATTGTGCCGAAATAACGAATTTTAAGAACGGCGCGTGTCCATGGATTTGTACAAAAAAACGAGCGATGACTGTAATGAGTCAACCTTGCGAGTAAATTGGATTAACGGCGAATATTATTGTTATTTTATTGCCACCAGATCTAGTCACACTCGTAAACTTACTTTTAATAAGTTTGATAGGCAAAGGAGGCCATGCTCGTGTCTTTTGATAAATACTGCAGCTAGGTCTTGATAGCTACTAGTATTTTATATACCACTAGATCTAGTCGCACTCATATCAGTTTAATATTTAACTCTTAACCCATATGCGACTGAAAAGAAAAACACTTCTAATGACGGTGTAGATACCCGGGAGTACATACACTTTTTCATTGATGTTAACGATTACTTACAAATGTAGGTTTATTTTTTTTTGTTTTCTTATACACATTATATCATATATACATTACTATATTTATATCATATATTTATTACTATGTTTAAAATGTATATATTATATTCCGATATATGAAATAACTATATCTAATTAAGTTAAGAAAAAATGTTCACCACTAATGTGTGACATTATACTTATTTATACATAGTATTTCAAAATTAAGACGTTTCAAATTACCGCTCTTAGTAGAGACATCTGTTAGTCCCATCGAAAATGAATCATATACATAACAATGAAACTATCACTTATTTAAACATCCTGTTAAATATATACACAATGATAAAATTTTTAGTTACTATACGAAATGTATTTCCATTTGTAGCACGCAGGAAGTACACGAATTGTAGGTTATTTCAATAATGGATATTTTTATTATAAAGGTCACCAATAGTTCATGAATGTTTTTGTTTTCATAATCATCATTTTATTCAAATCGCATAAACAGCATGTATATTATATATAAATGTTTGTATATTTTTAAAACATATTTAGACACTTACCGGTTGCAGCTCTCTTTCTCAGCTTTCACTGGCATTTTGAACAGCTTTTTCTCATTTACCCCATTATAACAGTTTTCTTTTTTTAACAGTCACTTCTATGAATGAGACGAATATTTATTCCACTGTCTTGTAATGTTTCGAAATGTTTGTATTAAAAAAAAAAACTAATTGTTTCACAAAATAAACGGAGAGATTCGAAATATGAAGCGCGCTTGAAACAAACACAGGTTTCTAGATACCTAGAAAACAATGAACGTCCGTTTTCTAAAAAATACTAAATACATGTAAAGATTTTCAAACGGATACTTGGAATGATAAACGACTGGTTGTTATTCCAGAACGGATTTTGCACGATTTTTTCCTAATCAAAAATAAATTTTGAGGAGCTAATTGTTTGATTCTGACATTTTTCTCAACCAATTGTTTAATTCATGAATAAAAACAATCGACTGTCAACTGTTAAAATGTAACACAATGTTGCCAATGACAATATTAATTACAAAGATAAACATTGTGATTACCAACCTATAATAAACATGAAAATTTGAATGCCCTTTTTTTAATTACTGATGTTTTATAAATAGAATTTAATCTTCTTCTGTAACTAACTTGTTATAAAAACTATTCTTCGCTCATATTCCATACAAACTATTTTTTTTGTTGGAAAAAATAAACTCGTTTTCGATTAAAATCGAATAATAAATATTCTTTTTATGCATTTAAAAATATTTTACATTTATGATTCTGAATGAAACAGTAGAAAATTAGATGAGAACAACATATTTATTAAAATTGATGACTGGAATGTTACAAAAAACACAATAATTTAAAATATTAAATGCAAATATATTTTAATGTTAAAAATAAATTATATATAAATATATATATATATACATATATATATATATATATCGATATTTATTGTATATCTATGTTTGTAATATATTAATTAGGTAACATAAAAAATTCTATATTCGATATAGTTTCATAATTAGATTGCCATAAAACAGCATTGGCATATAAGTATTTTTTTCCATAGAGTAATTAAACAGCAGTCAAACAAAGAGAGTGTACTTTGTAAACACGGTGTATTAATATCTACAAATAAAGAGTGGGTGTTTTACAATGGATCCCATAACAGACTGGTTTCACGAACGTAGGATCTGCGTTCGAAGGTAATCGAGTGAAAAAAGATATAGGCGTATTTGAAACGCGTCCGTTACAGGAACCATCGATCTACGTATGCTTTTAAGAATTTATATACAGTCGTACATCTACCGATTAATCGAAAATCAACGATCGGAAGTGATATAACGAAAAGCGTCATTGATTTAACCGAATCGTTTATTACCTAGCGATAAATATGAACGAAATAAAAATAAATCTACTATGCCCTATGTCACTGCTATAATATCATTGGTGAGGCACGTGGTCGTGCCTCACTGACTAGTAACTTAACAATCACATAATATCTAATTAATGAACTATAGGCCGTGATTGAATCATAAGTATCTGTGTGTGTATTGAAATTTTCCTGTGACACCGTCGTATCAGGCACTGAAATCAAATCGGTGAACCGATGCCGATACGCATCAGCGATCGATTCCGTACTACGCCGAACGACACGTACGTTTCCCGGATAATTGATTTCACACACGTTCTCGCTCTTTACGAAATACAATAATAAATAATCGATAAGATAATATTTACTGGCACAACGACTGGCGACTTATAAATAAAAAGTAAACGAAACACGTTCTCGGATCGGCCTATCCGTAAGCGTTCTGCGGAACGAAGACGTCCGACGGCGCGATCGGCGATTCGAAACGTCTCTCGACAACGAAACCGAACCGTCGACGGCGATTTAATCTAGTCGTGACTCGAAACAATCACAGCCAACGTTTTGTATCTGAATCCGAATCGAACGCGACGAGACGTTCGATCCGTAAGTCGACGTCATTGCAACGAACACGTTACGGTCGTCATTCACTCGATACCGAAAGTGTTCGTCTCCTCTACCGCCAATAGCAGTTTCTCGTATAAAACTTCCGGCGTCGGATAAGGCGGGAGATCGAGCCGATTGAAACAAGTGTGCGCGCGCGGCAGGCTGTTCGGTTTGCCCCACTTCTCGATGCAGAACTTGCGAGGGCCGGTCGATCCTCGAAGCGCCGAGAAACCTTCGTAAGGGATGCTAGACGTACCGGTGACGAACTGCAGCAGACGTAAACGTTGTTCGTTCGTGAACCTGGAAACACAGGACGTGTCTTAGAGTTCGGGTGGAAATATCACTGAATAAAAATCGAAGATTTACCGCTAGAAGAGAAACACGTTTTCGAACGTTACTGACCTTTCGATCGCTTGCCAGAACCACTGGACTACAGGATGCTGGTCGTGATATCCGCTCCTGTACTCCGTATTATTTCTCCAATCGCATAAATCAATCTCGGCCGTACCGCAAATGACGAGTTCGAGCTCTTGAGCGTCGAAAACAGACACGAGTCGAGGATCGACCACTTCGTAAAATCCTCGAACGAGAGACTCGGTCTGTTCGGCCACTCCCCTTTCTAAACGCCATCTGACCACTCGTTCCAAATATTCCTGCGATTAAACGTACGTACGTAAAAAAAAACCTTGCGAAAAATCAGTAAGTCTCGATAGATTTTCGTTAAGGATAAATAGATTTCAAACTTAATGACCGACCTTCTTGTTCTTCTCCGTGACCGGCATATTCCTTCCTCCCGGCTTAAGCTCCCTCTCGAGCACTTGTCCGAATAACTCTTCCGTGACTGCGAACGTCAGGTCGAGTTCCCCCGCGGTCGAAACGTCGTGCTCTCTGATCCACTGGAGCGACTGGTGAAACTCCGAATCCAAACTTTCTAAATCGGATAACGCGACCGGCAGTCTCAGCAAGGCTTTATAAAACGGTCTCGTGAAAAACGCGTCGAGTAAATACTGATGCACGAGGGCTAATCCTAGAACTCTGCCGCTGAATCTGAACCTGTATCGAAAAAACAAGGTTTCAGTACCGTCTGCGTACCTCGTACACGGACCGAACGATCGAACGAATTCAATTACCAATCGTGATGATTGTCGACGAAGGCCGACATGGGAGAAACTTGAACCGTGTAAGTATCGTTAGCCGAATACTCGAAAAGTCCATAATACGGATTGAACAGTTCACGAGAGAGCAAGAAAAAGAATTCCCTAGACGGTCCGCCGTAATCCAAACCTTCTTCCTGTTCCCAGGTGACGACGAGCTTCCCTTTCTGCAACTCCTTCTTGCTGGCCGACATGATTCTTCGGAACGCGTCTTCTAAAAGATGATCTCTTCGGATATGAAGCCTGGAATTATAGGTAATTGATTTCCGGACGATTCGGCACAAATACAGATTTATCAGTTCACGAATTCGTCGATCCCTTACTTTAATTTTCCCGGTCCTTGTCCGTAACCTTTCGACTCGAGCTTCCTGTAAAAGTTGCGGAGTTTCGCTTCGAAGTCTCTTCTATACGGCGCCGGCGCCCTGTGCCGACTCAGGCCGGGAGAGGCGACCGGCGAAGCTTGCGGCGAATTCCGAGGGCTACGTCCGCCCAACGTGGCTCCGGTACCGCCGGGCCCGCCGCTTACGATAGCCGGGATGTACGACATTATCTCCTGTTCGAATAAGCTGGAAAAACCGACGAATCGATCGTCTCACTCGAAGAAAGAAACAATAAAGACGAGACAATCATCGTTTAATTTACCTCAATAGAATCGTAAGTTGAACATCGTGGCTGAATCTGTCGAGAGCCGTCGTTCCTTCGACCCTGATCGCGTTGATTTTATCTTTAAGCGCTTGAGAAGTGCCGACAGCCGGTTGACGTTCCCGTAATATGTCCAGGATATTCGGTTGGCGCAAGAACGCGACAACTTTGTCGTTGTACGCGACGGGTATTTCCGGTATCGTTAGGGATATCGAGTTTGTCGGCGGCCTCGGCGGTGGAATCGGTGCCTGGGGAAACATTTAAATCATATAACACCCCAGAGAATGCATTAACCTGTTATCTGTGTATGACGAGTATACTCGTCAGGCGAAAAAATAATTACAGTTTACTGTTTAAATTAAAATTTTAGTGAAAACTAAAACATAAATTTCAGAAATTTTAAATTATTTTGGGACGAACGAAATGCAATCATTTTTTCCACGAATTTGCTTTTTCTCGTTTTTTTTTTTTAATATGAGACTCATACATGTTTAAGTTTAGGGAAATAGTATTAGTGAATTTGAGCAATAAAATAGATTTTTCAAAAAAAATCGAATGCCATTTCGTTACAATTTAATTCAATTTTACAGCAGCTGCATGTACTCTGACGAATATAATCGTCATCGCTTCGTTTTTGCGACACAATGTAGGTAAAAACTTTTAAAATAGGGCTACACAGCCAACAGGTTAAATAAAAACTACTGTACTATATTCATACTAAATCCAAAATTTAAGCTGAGTGTCTTTGCGACACAGAACCGGCTTAAAAAATGATAAAATAAATCGACATATTCGAGATTTTGGAGAGAACTCTTTTTCAAATTAAATGTTTACCTGCAGAACAGTTTACATATAACAGTTAGTTGTTAGTGTAGAGGAAAGTGTGTTAGTCGTATTAATCAACTCACCAGACCGTCATCAGAAATGTTAGCGGCGAGCCGTCGACCCATCGCCATGCTATGAATCGAAGCTTGTGCGGGCGGAAAATGAAGCGGGTCGGTCGGCACCCGAGGATCCATGAACGTGGTACGTTTTGTTCCATGGTCGATGAAGAATTGCTAGTAAGGAGGAAGGACAGACCGTCACCGTATGAGATTATCAAAGAGAGCACACAAGAGACACAGAACCAGGTCAATTTAGCGACTTGCACATTTATGAAAATGTAAATTTTTTGTTGATAATGAACGCACTGAAAAGGCAACCAAGAAAATTTTTGATATTTAAAGAGCAACATTTTATGGACAAATATGCTCAGACTTACGAATTAATTTTTTCTTTGCTTCGCAAACCATAAAAAAGTCTGATCAAAAAAGGCCAATAATCGATTATTGATCATTTTTAATTATTGCTTACCTGTAAATGTACATTCATTGGCAATAAACAAGGTAGAAACAGGATTTTTTAAAAAAAAACTGTCTAAAAATATCTAAAACCATATTAGAAAAAAAAAGTTACAGATATGTTTGGTTAAAAAAAGGGTTAATCGATAAGTTTATAAATCAAGAAGTACTTCTCAAACTACCGACTTCTTTGTACTTTGGCTCTTTGAGAATGGCGTAGCTATCGAAAACCGCATAAGTAACAATTAAAAACGATCAACAGTTGAACATTTTCGACCAGAAACATTGTTTATGGTCTGCGGAGTGAAAATAATAATAAGTTGTGAAAAAGTCATTGAAACATCAAAAAATAATCTCGGGATATTAATTTATTTGCGGGGATTTCTTAACGGAGCTCGTCGATTAAAATAACAACTGAAATTTAAATTCGAAACAACAGAGATCGAGTGGTAAGGTAGCTAGTAAAAACTGTTATTTTTCAACAATCAGCATGCATTATTATTAAATTGGATAATTTCCGATTGTTAAGATAAGACTAACAGAAAAAAGAATATGAACTTACTTTTCCGTTACGGTCCAGTTTCGTCTCCCAGCCGTGCGGTAAATCCCGAACGGTATCGGCAAACAAATTCACTAGAGTAACTAGATCACGGTTATGTTGATAACGCTCGAACGTGGTCACGTCTCGACGGATCTTCGAAATCATGTGTTTCAGCGAACCGTTCCTGTTGTACAGGGATAACGCCTCCTGAAATGGATTCATTCGAAATTATCAACTTCGCATATGATTCTGATCTCGTACAAACATAAACACCTGATATTTGGTCAAACGATTAGCAAAAGTCATGATCAGGTCTACTATGGACGTTAAACAATAAAAATTATTCATTTGTTAAAGTGAAACAGAACCGTATAATATACATTGTTTAACATGTTAACAAGGAAACGAATAAGTACAGGGTGTTTGAACGAACGTCAGTCGATTTTGTTCTTTAATAATTTTTAAACAAAACTTTTAATTATTTTTTATGGATTGTTATTTGAGTATGAAAAATGATATCGACTAAATGGCCACGCTATCAATACGGGCTCTTTCAATCGCATTTTTCATGACTTTTCCACATATTTCCGGTGTTACTTGAGTGATTTCTTGTCGATTGTTGTTTTGAAGCTCTTGAATTGTTACTAGATTGTTAGCATAGACCAGGATTTAATCTGGGAGGATATGAGAGCATTTTCGCGCGATGATTTTGTTTTATTTTCTACTATTTTTTTTTATTTGGGGAGAAGGGGCGTCATGGCCGCTTACCCTCCCCAGGTGTACCACTGGCGTAGGCCGTTTTTTTTTAAAAAATAGCCCCAAAGAAAAAAATCTAGCCCAGTCAAATCAAGTAAACGAGGTGGCCAGTAAAAATGATCAAATTTTGAAATTATTCGGCCAGGAAATGCATCGTAGCGAGATCTCTGCGCGATGTGGCACCACCCTGTTGACACCACATGTGCTGTAGATCCTGTTCATTAATTTCAGGCACAAAGAAGTTTTGTAGCATCGCACGATATCGTTCACCAGTGACAATAATATTTTCAAAAAAAAAATGGTCCAATGATGCCACCGGCCTAAATTTCACACCAATCAGTCACTCTACGAGGGTAAAGAGGTCGTTCACGAATCAGTTTTGGGTTTTCCGATCCCAATAACGACTGTTTTCTCTGTTTATATATCCACGCATGTTAAAATGAGTTTCGTCACTCGTGATTATTTTTTTAAAAAAAAATTACAAAATGTTTTAATTACTATAACACGTTGGTGTGGCGTTAAACTCTCCATAATTAAATGCCTGCGTCCGAACTACACCACTGTCTAATTGCAACCGACAGCTATACAACAAACAAAAATGGCTGCAAAACAAAATCGGCCGGACTTCGATCAAACATTCCCTGTATATGTGACTGTTCATATACAAATCACAGCTGACTAGTATTTATAGCGCCGCAATGAAACAAATTGTTCTGTTAACATTTTAATAGCTTACCGTGGAAACGAATAAAAACATGTGACTATTCATACACAAACCACAGCTGACTAACATTCTATGGCACGCTAATGGAACGAATGATTTTGTAGTCAGCTATGCTCCAAAATCTAACAGTTTATTCTTACCCGCCAAACATTAATGACATAAAAACAACATGCGAGATGAATCGAATTGCATTAAAAATCAGATCAACAGAAAAAAAATAAATGTATTTATATTCAGCCGAATTATAAAGTCATCTGTTGAACTTACCTGATTCATGTGTAGTAAATTGAAGAAGTCTGGTCTGGTTATGAACTTGATGGCAGGTAGTTGTTCTTTCTCGACATTGTTATTACTTGTGCCCGTGAGGGTCGTCGTCGTCGACGGTTCCGCCGATGCGACGGAAGGGCCGTTATCTTCTAGTGGCTCCAATAACCGTCTCGATGTTATTGTACGTCTTATACTTTGATATCTGTTAAATAATTTAAAGAAATCCGTCAAAAACCAAACCAAACAGATGTTCACAAATGAATTACAACATCATACATTAAAAAGTACAAAAAAAAACTATTTTGGTACAGTGCTGGACATTTCAATGGCGACACTGAAATCTTCCCGACAAAGACATTCTATGTCTATGCTATGAGAATGCCTCCATCGACATTAAAATTCGGATTGTTTACAACTACATTCAAAACAGTTGATCTTCGATAAAGGGGCTTCGAATATTAATTCATTTGTTAAAAGTCTACTTCAATGTCGACCTGTTCTTTATAATGATCTATAAACATTCTATTTCTATTAATCCACGCACCTTCTGTCGAGCTGCTGCCTTTGTATATCGTTACTGATAGGCCGATGTCTTATCCCGTTTGCGGTAGACGACGGCCGTTGCCACGTGGTTGTCCGGTTGACGTGATCGATATAAAATATCCTTCCGTGACTGTCCATCCTTGCTTCCCACGCTGCATGCAAAACGATCATATTAACAATCGAAAGTATATGTTTTTGTCTTAGAAATTTATAAAAGATGTGCACGGATCCAGGCCCGAAGTCAGGGTTTTATTCACATCTTACATATTTTTTTTAAAAAAATTTAAACCTACTTGGATTTATTATTAAATGTATAAATATTATATGTGAATATACGATATTATTAATTCTATTTGCATATATTTCCAATTGATTTTTGTTAGAAAATTCTTATTAGTTCTTCTTATCAGTTTTTGAATTGGCCTGACAAATCAACACTCTAGCAGTCATTGATTGCTCTGACATACCAATGACAGCGAACCACGATTCTTGTATACAATAGAGAAACGACAACTCGACGAATGGAAAAATCTTCATACGAGTTGACCGTCTAAATGTGTGGTAAAGTCAGTTGAAAAACTTTTTAAGAGATAGTCAACACCCTCCTCCCTTGGTTGCTCCATTCGCCACCCTAACAAAATCTGCGATTTTGGGAGATTTGAAAATAATGGAGAATCATTGGGAGAATCTTCCTAATGGGTTTATCTTGATGATTAAAAACGTTTCCACGCCCAAAAACAATCGTTTCTATGAGCGCGCTTCCATCGTAATTCTGACAAAAAAATTTTACCACTCAAAAATTGTGATTACTCTCTTTAATATGACGGTCTGGCTACGGGCCTGCACGGATCTAAGTTAATGTATTATGTGAATGTTATTGAGGAAAATTCACATGCATCTCCTCCCCCCCATATATATATATATATATATATATAGAGAGAGAGAGAAAGACAGAGAGAGAGAAGAGGCGAGAGAGAGGTCATTGATTACGAATTATTTAAATAAAATAAACGGGCTTAAAGCACTGTACGTTTGTAAGCGTAAGACAGAGTTTATAAATAAATAAAAGGGTTTCACAAGTGCATTATGAGAATCTAGGTCTGTTCTGAACAAGTAACAAGTGAACTTAAAAGCTGGGCACATGAGACTCAAACAGGTTTAGTTACAGACATTAGTGAAACAGAAGTCTTTTTTAAAATTTATACAATGATGGAAATAATTGAACTGATACTGAAATTATCTACATATCTAATTGAAATTTTATCATACAATTCATTATATAGTTAATGTATCTATTATCTATAGATATTAGATAATACCATATACGAAAAAAATTCGTACCGTTTTCATAAATGAACTATTTTTTCAGCCAAACAACGTTTCTCGTCAAAAATGTTCGATAAATCATTAAAGATCATTTTTGATTGTTGCTGGTGCGCATTTCGATTGAAGTGAAATCATTTCAGAGCGTCGAAGTAAAACGCTATCGAAATACGTGCAAGAAATAATCAATAACGAGTTACTTAACATTTTTGATCGGAAAGTTTTTTTGTAATTTGTGGTATGAAAGCGAATTCATTTATTAAAGTTAATTTAGTATTAGAAATGTAATAATCCTGCTGCTTATGCAAC
This sequence comes from Acanthacorydalis orientalis, assembly GCA_034766995.1. Taxonomy (NCBI): domain Eukaryota; kingdom Metazoa; phylum Arthropoda; class Insecta; order Megaloptera; family Corydalidae; genus Acanthacorydalis; species Acanthacorydalis orientalis. The sequence continues at coordinate 2,049,629 of CM068314.1, forward strand.
CTAATATACACCAGTGTTAGGTTGTTATATACAGACAATTATTTTATAAAAAAAATGATTAAGTAACCTTGAATAATAAAACAATGAAATTAATATTTTGCTGACTAAACCGGATCAATAGCAATGAGTTGTCAATTGACGATTAAATAGTCGTTTCTCCAATTTATAAATTACACATAGATATTTAAGTAAACCAGGATGTCAACAAGAAAACAGATCAATCGATTCTTGAACAATTTTGCAAAATTCTACTCAGAATGATGGCATCACGTTCTCAATAAAACCATGCACAAAAAGTACAGGAAAAAAATAACTTTCATTGAATTTATGTTAATGTTGACCTGCATTAATTTTCTTCTGTTTCAAAATGTAAATTTGTTCTAAAAAGAGGTTTAATTGCAAAATAACATCAGTGAATCCTAGCTACAACTGAATTAAACGTTAAGTTTCTACAAAATGGTGGTTGATATTTGGCTTAATCTCCCAGTTTGGCTAATTTAACTATAGAGCGTCGTAATTTTGTGCTTTAAAACACTTGTTCCAATCCAAATGGTTGAGAAAATATTAATTAATTAAACAGATAAGAGAATAGGAAAAAAACGCTTACATGGCGGCAGCGGTTCGTCGAGCTCCCCTTCGACCAACGTATGAAACCGATAATTCCTTTCCGGGATCGACGGCAGCCTCGTCGTCGGAATATGCCTCAGAGGTAACAGAATACCGCCTCCGCTCGCCTCGGTCCCACTCTCGGATCTCACCTCTCTCGCGCTCATGTTCAAGCTCGGCCTCGCCAAATCCTGCGACCTCAACTCCGGCGATCTCGTGTCGATGTTCGCCAGATTCGGGATCCGGCACTTCGAGAACTGGTTCGACTGCGTCTGATCGACCGGCGACTTCCCGCTCTGCAACGTGTTCGAGTCCGACTGTCTGCTCGCGTCGAAGTTATCCGATTCTGTCATCCGGTCCGCGGCGGCGCCACTGCTCGCCCATCCGTCCAACGTGTCGATCGATCTGATGTCCGCGTGCCTGATCTCCGGCGACGTGACGATCTCCTGCCCGTCGAGCCGGAAGTCCTGCGTGCGGTCTAACGATCTCAGGTTCGGCGGACGCATCAGGTCCGGGTTGTTCCTTATACGCCTCGCATGGTGCGTCGGCGTCGGAGGACATACCGGCAGCGTGTTGCTCACGCCGGTCACGCGGGTCAACGCTCTAGGATGAGGTCGTATCGGAACAGAGGTCCTTTCGCCGTCGTTCCGCAGACTCTGCGTCCGTTTCAACGGTATGTGGACTGGCGTGTGGCACTTGTCGGAAGCATTCGATTGTGTACGGCTCAAGGATCTATGGATCGGTGTACTCTTCGACGACGACACTACATCCGGGTTGTTCGACGGCGAACAACAAGAAGCTTCGCTCGTGCCTCCCTCCTCGAGCGGACTGGTCGCGCCGTTCGACGCGTCGTCGTCGTCGTTCAAACGCAGCACCGTATCGTCGCTGGAGACTATGAGCTTCGCTCCGTGGTTCGACGACTGTCTGGTCAGCGGCTTGTGCGGTTTTATTTGGCAATCTTGGTAGTCGATCGGCGCTTCTTGAATGTCCGAGTTCCCGCTACTACAAACAGAGACCGAACTGTGGCTGCTCTGCGAAATCGAACTGCTGCTGTTCACGAGTTTCGTTCCCGACGTGTCGCCCAGCAGGAACGACTCTCTGCTGGTCGACATTTTCGCCGAGACGGGTTTGGTCAGCGTTTTATCTTTGCTGAGCACTGCCGTGATGTAATTATCGCACCCGATCGTCTTCGATCTGACGTGTCTGGTCTTGACAGGCGTCGCCAGTAATTTCTTCTTCGGCGTGCACAGCGATTCCGACAGACTGCCGTCGGTCTCGGGCGTGGCGAGCGGCGCCGGACTCGACTCGACGAACAGGTCCGGTCCCGGTTTCGGCACTTGTTCGTCCGTGTCGATCATCTCGAACCCGAACGTGTCCTCGGGCTTCTGCGCGACCTTCCTCGGTTTCTGGTGTCTCGGCACCGCCGGCGGCACGGGCAGCGCGTGCGACCGTTCGAGCGGCCGGTGCAGCGACGCCCTCGGCGGCAGCGGCGGCGCGACGTCGATCGACTCGACGGCAAACCCGTCGTCGCAGTCCGAGCCCTCGTGCAGCGGGTACACGGATCCGAAACCGGTCGCGTCCCTCGTGTTCGACATCCATATCGGGAAGTACTCGCCGCCGAGCGATTTCAGACTCCCGTTGTGCCGTATCTTCCTCTTCGTGCCGCTCGACGTGCCCTCCGCGTCCGAGCTCGACTCCGTCACGATCTTCGACTTGCGTCTGACGCCGGCGAACGGTTTCGACGAGACGCCGAAGTCGGTCGGCGTCGTCGGGAAGTTCGGATTGATCTTGTCGGCGAGCTCGTTCTTCAGCGCGACGATGTTGTCCTCGGACTTCGACGTCATGCGACGCGACGACGGGACGTCCGTTTCCGTATCTTGGAATGCGGAATTGTCTATACCTAATAAGCGTCGGTTTAAAACCGTTGAGCATTTCTCCGGACTTATGTTCCCGTTCTTCACTTTCACGTACTTCCTCGGTTTGCTGATATGGAAGGTCGTCTCTTCGAGTTCGTCGGCGGGTTCCTTTATGATTAACGGTTCCGTTTGAGCAAGGCATGAGAGGTCGTTGCCGCTGTAGTAGCGGAAACAGAACAACTTACTACATCCTGAAACACAGAAACGAACACCTGTTACATTTTCACAGATGAGTTCCTCTCTCTTAACACACACCATGAAACGTTTTTCTGATCAGAAATGTTCAACGAATCGCTACTGATCATCGATTGCGCCAAGATACATAAAAATCACTCCACTGCTCTACAAAAAAAAAACGTCTTAACATTCTGAAGACAATGGCAGTGTCATCGAGATGCGTACAAGCAACGATCAATAATGATTTACTGAACATCCTGTAATCTTCTTATTATTGTTTGTGGGGGTGAAAAAAGAATGTCCAAGCTTGTGAAAGTGATAAAATAAGTTGCAATTCTCAATCGTTTTGAAAATAGCCCGTCGGCGACTCGAAAATCGATGGAATCTAGTTTCCCATGGCAGTTTTAACTATTTATCCCCCGCTGCCGGGAATTGCAAATACTACACAAATACACATTTTCAAAAGTGATCTACACGATTCTAAGAAAAGTAAATTTCCGGCCACTTACCTGGATGACTAAAGTGAGGTTGCGGTAAATCGAGGAGCCACATTGTTCCTCCGTTCGGTGAAGAACTTTTCGGTAAATATTGACGAGAAAAACAATCTTCTACGTTAGTGCAATCTGGAAAAATGATTAACATATTTAATCGATTGAAAACAGAGACACTTTCAAATATAAATAATTGAATTACAAATGATTCTATACTGTAAATAACACACATGTGTTACATAAATTATACATCAGTAAAACAGCTGAGGGAAAAAACAGACTTTGGCAAATAAGTCATTTTTTCACCCCACAGATTTCTTGCCAAATATTCTCGTTGATTATTGATCAAGTTTGTAGATTTTTTCTGCACGTTGGCGCTCCGGACATGATGGCAACGTCATCGAAATGTGCACAAGTAACAATCATATAAAATTTATTGAACATTATCGACTAGAATTTTTTTTATGGCTCGTGCGGTAAAAAAAAAGCAATTTGTGAAAATCGTCGTTTTATTAATAGTTTATCGAAGACGTTTGATGAGAGAAAAAACTGTGGTCTATGGAGGGAAAAATAATTCATTCCTGAAAGTGGATCTAGTTAGTGTCAAAACTGTATCGAGAAAAAAAATGATTTACTATCTCTACTGCACTTTAAAGACGACAACAGAGCTGTTGAAAAACATATCAGTGGATCAAAATAGATAATAATTAATAACGCAACATTCTGGTAAAAGAAAAGCCTGTGCTATGGTGTCCGAGGTAATATAACAGACGTCATACTATTCTATTGATTAATCCAAAAGAATTGACTCCCCCGTATACAAATTACAAGCTGTATCCATACTTCTATGTAAGGTTATAATAGTTAACACATTCCTTTAGAAAAGCAAGAAACGACGTACAATTAAGTCATTACATTCAACGTGTCATTCAAACGAAGGACGGCACGAAAACTGATCTGCGCGCATAAACAAATTATGCAGGGAATGAAAACAGATTTATTTACGTTCTTATTTTACTCTCGTCCCCCTTCTCTCCGCCCGCCCGCGCACGTACAAGAAGACAGACGGCAAATAAGACTATGGAAATAACGGGCACAGAAATAGCACATAAACGCGCGCGCAGGCAGTACTACTAATCGTAAAATACCTTTTGCATGACACAAAAGACGCCAGCAGCACAAATGACGGCGAACGCTTGCCGCCAAATGTTTCCATTCTCTGATTTCACCCCCTATGTCGTTGAAGTGGGCGCAGTGGCGTGCGGAGATTTGCGATGCGGCGGTGGATTTGCGGACGTCGCATTTTATGTTACGTCCCATATATAAAATGATCCAGTTCTCTATGCATATGTATCTCTCACGTAGATATAAAATCAAAAATTATCCACAGAGAATTTTCGATGACGTCGACTTATTTAACTACTTTAAAACTTAAGGTTTCTATGGTACTCAAATATGTTTATCTCATAGATGAAATAAAACGTTGCAATCTGTCAGCGATAATGATTATATGAACATAATGTGTGTGTGTGTATATATATATATATATATATATATATATATATATATATATATATATATATATATATATATATATATATATAATAGCAACGTTGCAATATATCTGAGAAAATAATTAAATAGACATAAATGAGTTTTAAAAAATATGTTTCATATTTTTTAAAACACAAATATTATATTTTTTAAATCTCAACTCTTTTTAAAACTCCGCCCGCTGCTCAGCAAGCAGCGGGCGAAGCCCTCTAGTGTATATATATATATATATATATATATATATATATATATATATATATATATATATATATATATATATATATAGATAGATAGATAGATAGATAGCTGTGACAAGACAGTCGAATATATATAGCAGCGGTTGAGAAAAAAAACAACTAGCACGATTTTAACACACGGCCAACTTTGTCTGCACATTAGGAATGTCCGGAGCTATCCTTTTCGGTTTAAAATTTGATCTGGACGTGCCGTTTGGTGCTGGTAGCTGACAAATGGTGTAAACGAGTACAAGAATTACGGTCTATGTTTAGAAACACAGCAGCTATAGGAGTTCAGGTTTGAACTCACGACGAATGACGATGCGATAGAACGTTTACTACGATCACTAGATTCAAATATTGCCAATACATTTATTTTTAACAAATCCATTAGTCGAATTTAGATCTAGTGATACTTAAAGCACTAGTAACTAGCTTAACTAGTGAGATCTAGTCGTTGTATTTAGTGCAAGTTACTGACACGGCTCTCTATGTTTATTAAATCGATTGAAATCGATTTACGTGTACGACTAGATCTAGTGATATATAGAACACTATTAACTAGTATTCAATGAAAGAATATGAGCATGGCCGTCTACGCTTATTAAATATATTACGAATAAATGAAAAAGTATGAGACGGTTACGACGACTAGATCTAGTCGTACATGAAGCACTGCTTACCTAGCGTTGTCTATCACTTTGTACATCCGACATGAAAAATGAATGAAGCGTTCGTTCAGTATCGAACGAAAAAGAAAACCAGTGACACAAGTCGTCCTGCGGATCACACAAACGTTTTACTACGTCTATGCTGTGTTCGGCAACACAAATTCTACCATAAAAGTAGTTCCGGTCTAAAAATATACGCACACACGCACGGACAATAAACGTTGTATGCGTGTAAATACGATTGTTGTTGTGCCGGTTAAGCCCGGACAACTGTGTTGAAACCACGTTTTGACAGCAAAAGGTGTGACCATACGGAAATAAATGTTAATTTCAGAATGGCAGGGGGTTCGTCCGTCCGTCCGGCCGTCCATGGCCACCTTGCGACGATGCACACACACACACACACACAATACGACGACCGGATATCTTTTTATAGATTCGTTCATTTTCGCCTATAGATTTTATAGCAAATAAACGATCAATTATCGGTCCGTGTGGATGGACGATCATATGCGTAGCGGGATGCGGGCTGAATTTCAATAAACTCGCGATTTTATTGAGGAAACGCGACCGGTAAAATCCACGTAAATCATCCGCGCGTCGTCCACGTTTACGCTCTGTCGTTCTGTACCATCGATGGATCAGTTAGATACAGTCGGACGATTGAAATTCTTCGCGGACAGTGGACAGTTATTTTTTTCAATAGCGTCGAACAAGTGTACACATGTTCGACGCAAGTATTTGAATCGTGTTAGATTGTGATTCTGTAGCAAAGGTTTTTAACATTTTCTGTATCACTTACTACTGACATATCGTCTGAGGAGTCGTGATCAGACCCGGTTTTATATATTTGGGTTGTAAACAGAAGATTTATCGATTGCCTCTTATAATTTCCAAATATTTAAACCCAGCAACAAATCTTTAATGCATAGATTCTTTTATTAATAGTTATACAATACAATAAGGAAAAAAAATAAGAAATTAAATTTTAATACATCATAAACGCAGCAATTTTCATTCAAACTCCAATTTATAGCTATGCATACTAAGCTCGATTTGACTATACCATATTTTTTTACTAAAAATATTTGATCGGAATAAAATAGCAAGTGTTAAACCGAAGTTTTAAATTTTAATACGAAGAAAGCAAATTTGTTTCGTTTTTTAGACACAGAGAGAGAAAGCAAATAGAAAAAATAAACAATGATTATAAAAATTGTATTTATCGATAATCAATCTCATTTTTACTGTAAAATCGTTATTCTGAGACTAAATAATCGAACAAATAGAATTATAACACATTTCTCAAAATTCGATTTTTCGACCTGAAAAAAACGACGACCTATACTATGGAAAATTTCATGAAAAATCGACATCCCTAAGAATCGTTTTTTTTTCGCCTAAAACCGAAGGCCGGGTGTCAAATAATAGAAATCAAGGATAAATATCCATTTTTTTGAATGAGGAACGAAATTTATTTACATGAAACGTTGATCTAGTCAAAAAGTAATTTTATCAATCAAAACGTTAACATTTTATTTCTTTGGGGATTGATAACGGTCAAAAATGAATTTTAATCTAAAATTTGTCTTTTAATTAATTTAATTAAATTAATTTTAATTTGTTTTTAATTTAAATATCTTCTTCCCTTTTTTAAATCTTGAAAGAAACGAGAAAAACATCAAAAATCGACTATGAAAAGTGTATTTCCTAATAATTAAAGCACTTTTTGCTGGAATACAGACATATTCTTTTTTTAACATTTTTTAGATCTAGAGACGAAACGTTACAAAATTTAAAAATCGGATTTCGAGTATAAACGTAGTGGGCTATGCTCACAATCATTAATTTTCCTAGCGAGAAAGTCAAGATATGACACACTAACAGCAAGATTGCTACAAACACAAGTTAAAGTCTAGATAATATGGATTCAATCGCAAGGCTCGACAACTCGCCACAAGAATACAGAGAATAATCAGTCAAGACCAGACAAAATCCTACAACTGTAAAAAAAAACTCATTGTCATTCAATAAATAGTGCAGTTAAGTTTTTCTAGTTAATAATGCTTTATATATACCACTAGATCTAATCATGTTCGTAAATTGCTAATAAATTAAATAAATATTTATAGATCTAGTGGTATATAAAACACTACTAACAAGTGAGATCTAGTTGCAGTTTTTATCGAAAAATTATAAGCATGGCCCACTATTTTCTAATAATCGAAACCTACTGTCTGTAAACGATTGTTTTCTGTCGATATAAATGATTTAGAATTTAAAAAAAGGGTCATTCATGTTGAAATTTCAAATTTTAAAGCAATAGATGATCGAAGACTGAACGGTATACACGCACACACACACACACACAACAGGTATACAGATCTGAGTGCGTTTCTCGTCCGTTAGGGAATCGCATTATAAACGGTGATTGCGTTACTGGTGGCTTCTGTAACGTCCGCCTTTAGGTACAATTGTATCCGGTATTTAAAAAATTTTTATGGCCGGAAGTCGAACGGAAGTACAATGCACATACCAGCTGTTCGTATCTCGTGTCAAATTCTGTCATATTGGCACGGTCGATTTTCGCTTAATAGACATACGCACGCACGTATATGGAAACCATCATTCCGTTCCGGTTCTGTTTCGCCGATGACGAAATAATTGTCGAATTTATATGCACGCGTCATTTAGTGCATACGTAAAAAAAAACGTCGGATTTATATTCACGAGCGCACACGATTGCGTTGTAATTTTCAAACGAGTGCAATTCTTACATAAAACAGAGAGCGGCAGCGCGGATTCCATTCACATGTTTTCGTACAATCGTCCCGTCGACTTGATTCTTTCGAAACAGTTACGTTATTAATGAAACGAGCCGTTGTATGGGAACAAATATCTAATCCTGCTTTTGTAACTGCGTCGAGTTGTCATTCTTTTCAGACTATACAATAATTCGTCCGGAATGTTGACTCGAACATGTTTTTCATCGTATTGTTACATAGGTTCTAGTTAAAAAATTGATATATATATATTTTAAATTTTATAAACATCAACTATATCCAGTATGGAACATGTCTCAATCAACAGTACCCGTCTTCTGTTTGTTTGCTTGGTTCTAACCGTTGTTATGTACGTTCTACTGTTTTGTCATAACTTGCTAGACTACGGTGTATTTTTTTAAAAAAAAAAACTAACTCAAATATTAAATTCATACATATTGAAAAAAATCGATTAACGAACACTTTTGTGTTTCGAACAACATTTAATGAAATTTTCATAAACGTATGTACAATAGATGTTGATATATGTGTATAGAAACTGGTCTAAAATAGTGCATGTCGAGAAAAAAAAATACAAAGACAATAAAACCGACTTAACGAATTTCGGAAAAGGAAATATTTATGAACCATTATTAAAAATAGCCGTCCTTTCCGTTCTTTCGTAGACATTTGTTACTTTTGGCAATTTTACAGATTTATATTTGTATATTTGGTTTATGACCACAGTGTGAATGAATGCATACTGCGAATTGAATGAAAATGACCATTAAAATCTATTACTGTCCTTCTGTACAAATATATATATACATACAAATATATATATATATATATATATATATATATATATATATATATATATATAGGATGTTTGGTTGAAATTCGGACGATTTTGTTTTACCACCATTTTAGTTGTGTAACTGTCAATTATAATTTGATAGTGGTGTAGTTCGGATGCTGGTAATTCATTATGAAGAGTTTAACGACGCAATAATAAAGCGTTACAGCTTAATATAGACGACTCCATTTTTTTTTGAAAATTTAATAATGATAAACGAAGCTCATTTCGACATGCTTGGATATGTAAAAAAAAAAACAAAACAGTCGTTATTGGGGATCGGAAAACCGAAGACTGGTCCATGAACGACTTCTTCACCTTCGTAGAGTGACTGTTTCGTTTACAATTTGGGCTGGCGACATCATTGGACCATTTTTTTTAAAAAGTGCTGTTACTGTCACTGGTGAACGATATCGTACGATGCTGCAAAACTTCTTTGTGCTTGAAACTAATGAGAAAGGTCTGCAGGACATGTGGCTTCAACAGAATGGTGCCAGAGAGCATACGGCTCTCGCTACGATACATTTCCTGACCGAATAATTTTAAAATTTGTTCTCTCTGACTGGCCGCCTCGTTTACCGGATTTGATTGCGCTAGATTTTTTTCTTTAGAGCTACTTAAAGAAAACGGTCTAAGCTAACAATCCAGTAACAAGTCAACAGCTTGAAATAAGAAATCACTCAAATAACATCGGAAATATGTGGAAAAATCATGAAAAATGCGATTGAAAGACCCCGCATGGTTGCGCGACCAGAAGCGGCCATTTGGCCGACATCACTTTTCATACTTAATGCCACAAGGTAAATATAAACGATCCACAAAAAAATAATTAAAAGTGTTTGATTTAATAGTTATTAAAAAACAAAACTGTCCGATGTTTGTTCAAACATCTGTATATATTTATACATATTTGTTTGTTTATTGTTGCGTAGCAACAACGTCTTTTCCATGACAACGTCTCGTTTATTATCTAATTATAAATGCTTATGAAGAGTGATTGCGCATAAAATGTCAATGAAAACTGTATTTTGTGTTGTACCTCTTATAAATGTAATAATCATAATTGAGTTCTATACTTCATTATTATAAAATTCGTGTCTTGAATGAAACAAGTACTAATCGACGTCAGTCGTTCCAATCGTTGCTATAAAAATAATCAATAATAACAAAATTCTGATAAACAAATTACAGTCCGTTCACGAAACATGAGACATATGTAGTCAATCCTATATATTAAAGTATGTAACAATTTGTATCTTACAATTGTAAATAAATATAAATAATATTAACTAAATTTATAAGAATATTTCAATTTATACAAAGTGTGTAAGCATGGTCTCAAAACAAAAGTTGACTGAAAATTTTAGAAGAGAAAATAGGCTAATTTCCATTAAAACGTCTTGTTTATTGCCCGATAAACAAAATCAGAGTTGAATTGTATAAAAAATGTCAATAATAACGATGTTTCGTGTTGTATTTGGTAATTTATAATTTTAATAATACAAAAAACTTTTAAATTAACATAATTCATTCAATCGCACACATTCACTTTCCTGTTCGTAATTTTATAAAAAAAAATCGTTTCAGTTCAGTAATACTTTCATTCATTCAACTAATTCATCCGTTGTTTCTATACATTCTTTTATTTTTAATCGTTCTCAAAAATAAAAAAAAAATGCTAAATAATAATATGAAGCCCAGTGCAATTCAACTCATTGCCAGTGCGATTTTTTCACAAGCACTGAAATCTTTAGCATGTCAAACTGATATTATGAACGATTAACTAATGAGTTAAATTTAGAGATTTCTTTATCGAAAACGTGTCTTGGCGGCCGAAGAAAAACCGAATCGCGCGGTCAAAAATCTTAATAAAACTAATATCAATATTTCCGGTGTTTCCTGGTCGAATTTCCCGACTAGAGTAAAACAGATATACAGCATGTTAAAAAATCAGACTGAGAAAAAAAACAGTAACCAAATGATATGATTTTCATACCGTGCCATTTCCATAGTAACGTATGTTCAACGAATCAACAAACTAGATCGAATGTGTGCGTTCCGTCCTCTTTTTCCACAGCGTACAGTGCCGTAAGTCCGTTCCAGTCTTACGGTAAAATCTGTCAATAGTATCGATTCGATTTCGAGAAGATCGGTGCGAATTATCCCGTCGCACGTTTCCTGCTCCCGACGCATCAATCGTAGACACTCCATTGTTCCACAAGACATAGCCGGTCGCTTCTCGGCCGCGAGCTGTGGACATTTACGCGGAACGGATTAATTGTTTTTTAATGGATCCGCTCCTTCTCGGATGATAAATGCGGCAGGGCACGTGCGGGACCGTAGGTCGACAACCTTTTTTTTCCGTCGTGCCATCGTTTCGTTTTATTGTCATCGATTCGACGCAAATGATTTGAATATGTCGAAGAAAGCGGCAACCGTTCGACCTCTTTAATCGAGATTCGGGTGACAGATCGGCAGGAGATCACATGTTTGATTGACACGAATCGCTTCGTTAAGATCGACACGTTTGTCAATTATGGTTTGTGTATTATGAATCTTCTGAGAATTTCTGACAGGATATGGCGGAAGGCATTATAAAAGTGCCGAAAAATGTGTAATCAATGGATGTGAGAAATCATTAACAGATTTATAACTATATAATTCTAGGAAAATAGATAAATGCGTTGAAGTTTTTGTATAGATACTAGAAACGCAGCTGGTAAGCAAGTTAAAAAATGATTAAATCTAATTAATCCCACACTCGAGGAACTTTTATATTCTTCTGGGAAAAAAACACTCACATTTTACACGCTTGGAAAATAAATAAAAACATGTTAGTTTAAAATAATAAAAAAAATATATTTCTTCATGAATGGTATACAGGCTGACACTTTTATCTTCTTACGAATATCTCTGGTAATTGGAAGAAATAATTTGTCAAATACTTCAAATAAAAGATTGAACAAAAATTTCAAACGTGGTGAAACGTAAAGAATCAAGATTGTCTACTGACTTTTTATTACAATATCATTTTTGTCAAACATTTTTCGAAATAGAAATAAAAAAACTAAACAATTCAGTCAGAAACAAAATATTACCGAAAAAAATCAATACAAAAATATCTCTAAATATAAATTAAAATGACAATCGTACCGAAATTGACATAAAAACGACAATTAATTTCCCGCGCAAATTTAAAAAAACAATCAGGCAATGTTTACCAATCAACTTTATAAAATTAAAAATGTGTGTATTAATAAATATTAAATGCATTATTACAAACTACACTAACACACTTTCAGCATTAATAAAGAAAAATCATCTGTATGAATATCAAATATAAAATTGAAAACTTACGGCCAGAAGAAATACAAACAATTACAACAACACACTGGATACATTTATCATAACCTCACTTTTTGTTAAATATCCACTTGAAATAAAAAAACTAAACAATTTAAACTTAATCATTAATAAAATACAACATATTAAACTTAATCATTAACGAAACAAACGTATTTAATACAAAAATATATCTGAATACGCTTTAAAACGACAGAGTGTATCGAATTTAATTAACGAGTACAGCAATGACAGCTTACTTCCCGCACAAATTTAAAAACAAACGAACGTTTCTCAACCAACTGTATAAAATGAAAAACACTCATACATAACAACAACATCCACTGGAAACATTCTAAATGTGTTATTGACATGTAAAAATATAAAAAAATGGCACGAATATACGTTAGGAGTAGAGTTTTTTTCATATCAAAATTACGATCCGAACAAATATACACTCATTAAATCATCTGACAGGTAAGTCTGTATCACTGACCTCATGAGTTCAACATCTCAATGTTCTGCATTAATAAGTGATTCATTCGAATGATACGGAATAATGTTTTCACAAATCTTTCAATGGAAAATACAATGTTTGTCGAATAGGAAAGAGAAGCAAACGCATTAATACAAAACACACGGACTACTTATGAAATTGGGTTGTTATTCTCATCGAGATTATTCTTGTCATTTATCTATTATTAGGTTGGTGCAAAAATAATTGCTGTTTTTACGTATCGGGTATAAAGATGCATATATCAGTTAAAAATTATATTTATTAATCAAAATAAAAACCATTGGCCCGCACACATTTCTCCCAGAGCGAAACAAGTTTGTTTATTCCTATAAGATAGAATTCTGGAGCCCTGGAGTTAACGGATTCATCAAAAGCGAATTGAGCTGATGCTTGATCTTTGAAAACCTTCTCTCGTAGGAAATTACTCAAACGTTTTTTTTTTTTTAAAAAAAATGATAATCTGCCGGGGAATAAGGTGGGTGAGATATGATTTTATAATCCAGTTCATTTATTTTTTTTAAAAAATCATCAGCTGTACGTTCACTAATTGACTCTTCACTAAAACCAAATTTAATATTTCGAGCAGTTTCTGTTGCTTTACAACCAAATCGCGCAAATTTGCTTTTTCTTCCATGATAAATTTAAGACCTTATATCCAACAATACTAAAGAATGAAAACAACAGACATAAGCTGAAAACTAATTCATTGTTTACAGTGATGTAACACATGACTATAACAAAAGATAACGGCGGCAACTAGAAAAATCGGCGCCGAATTTAAAACGATAAAAACTGCAATTATTTTCGCACCAACCTAACATTAACATCGACTGCTTAGTGAAAATTCATAGAGAATGTTTTTTTTTAAAAAAAATCTGTAATATTTTACAATGACTAACATTTTATTCCATCTCGTTTCACGGACATGCTCCCTCTAGAGAAAATGCGTACGGTTGTATAATAAAGTACTTAGCGGAATCGATATATAAAAAAAAATTGATAATGGCTTTTTCGTTCGCCGCGATATTTCACGGCGCTGCTGGTAAAAGCCGGCAGATGCGCGTCTTTTGTGAACTCTGAATAGGAGATCTTCGGCTCGGAAAAGTTATTTATTAATATTGCACAACTTGCGCGATTCTCTTTTTTTATCACTATTATTATTATTATTATTACATATCGACAATATCCAGTGCACTGTACAAATAAACGATTTCCATGGTTACACAAAGCACTCGATTTTTTTTTCACTCGAAACAATGGCCGATCAGTGCGATCGTTCATTATTTATTATAGCTGTTTGTTTTTTGTTTGTTTGTTTTTTTTTTGTTTTCGCTCTCGGCAAATTAAACGAGGCGTTTTCGAAAAACGAACGGAATATGTTTGATCGAAAACGGAATTAATTGAAGTTCATGGAACGTAGTTAACGACGGTTATAGAACTTGGAAAGTGGGTCAACACTTATGTGCGTTTTTATTTCAACTTACGAACTCTGACGTTGGCGACTCGTTTTATATTCAGAGAGGGTTTCGAGAATGTTCCGAACTTTAGTGTTTTATGAAGTGTGTGCGCTTTGTACGGGGTAAAAGTTAAAAATTAGTCACAGTGAATGAAAGAAAACATGCAGAAACCACCGTCGCGCTAGTGCAGACATTAAAAACGGATTTCGTTCTTTGAAAAAGTGTTTATTTTTTTTTTTTAATCACCGAGCATACTTTTTAATATATTATTATTATTATTATGTTTGGTCTGTTCAAGTACAATCAGAATAATTAACCGAAACAACACTTGATTTTTTTATAACTTTTCCATTTCATAATTTCCTTCTCTCAGAAAAAGTGTCTAAGAGGAAACACATTATTCAAGAATTCGGTTAAATAACTATTACAAAAGATATAGGCAAACAATCAGGTTTTATAAAAGTAAAGAGCTGATAATAAAAAAGTATGATATAAGAAAATATTAGAAAGTTAGAGAGGATTTTTGGGGTAAATTTTGGAACTCCGCTGATCAAAAAACATTTCGGCTTATGAAAAATTGCTCTATCACTTCTTGAAGCAATCTTCGATTCGTTTATCCTAAGCGAGTCACGAGGTATGTGTGCTCGGCACTCAAAAAAGATCTAATAATCACGACGGAGTGTTTTATTAAATCAGTTATTTCGGTCAGAAGCGTATAACGACGCTGAAGACGTATGGAAACTTTACGCGGTCTGACCGCGACGAAACTTTCAAAAAGTAATTTCTTTTTTTTTGATTTGATTCTTTAGAGGAGATTTTTCGCTGAAAAACATAACAAATTCTGGAAAGATGGTATTATGAAACTGCCTGCAAGATGCCAAAAAGTCATTGATCATAATGGTCAATACAGTATTTAAAAAAGTTTTCTGTATTAAAAAAATTGGTAGAGCAATCCGACATTACTCATCGTCCAATCCGATATTTACATTGACAGTGCCTTAATACGTTTAAATATGTACAAAATAAATGATAAGACAGATAGTTGGCTTTGAAACAACTGCAATGTTTCCTATACGTATGTACACATTTGTCATCATCTAGCCGACTATGAATGCTCAACGCGTTATGAAATGACAATCGAGTTATTAATAATAATAAAAAAAAACAATCGAATACGTGTAAACGTCAACGTCGATTCGTGATTTATTAATTCCACGCTCGCTTCTTTATCGGCTCTCGTGCGTTTTTGCATCAGAAACCGTGCACCGGACGACTCGATCGGCGAACTTCCTACTTTCGGTGCGGCCGAGCCGTCCTCCTCGTCGATCTGCTCGCAGGGCGATACTTAATTACGGAATAAAATTAATAGGTATCGTTGTACGCGCGGCATAAACTACCGTTTCTGAATAATAAAGACGAATCGCACTGGCCAACGGTCGTCCGACACAGAGCCAGTGTAGAGGTCGACGCGGACAGGAAGCTGGTGGGCGATCTCATAACATTAAACACAAACACACCGAGCTGGGAGATGCACACGGACGTACGGACGTGTGTGTGTACATTTAATGTCCTTGTGTGTGTGTGTGTGTGTTCTTTGTCTACATGTCCGTTTACTTACACACGACCGCGTGGTTCGGAGTGACTGAAGAAAAAACAACGTGCGATCGATCTACCAGCCACCCACCATTCTGTACAATAAACGATGTAGATGATGAGCAGACGAGCGTTTATAATTAAATCAACCGTACGCCCCCACCACGACGACGCACAGATTATTATACATTACGGTTGTTTAATTAATTTATGTACACACACAAATAGTGTATATATATATATATATATATATACATATATATATATATAAAGTTGGTGCAAAAATAATTGCGGTTTTTATAATTTTAATATTAGTTTGGTACAGATTTTTCAAGTTATCGTTATCTTTTCTAATAGTCATGTTATATATCATGATTGTTGCCAATAAAATTAGCACCACTGGTTTCGGCTTATATCTATTGTTTTTGTTCTTTAGTATTATTCGATATAACCTCTTAAATTCGTCATGGAAAAAAGCAAATTCGCGCGATTTTGTTGTATGAATTAAGATTGAGACATAGAGCAACAGAGACTGCTCGAAATATATATATATATATATATATATATATATATATATATATATATATATATATATATATATATATATATATATATGTACGAATGGACCGGCGCTTGTTTCACGTAAATTCTATTCATAAACAAGATTGTTTACTATCCGTACGTTTTTTTTGTTTACTAATCCGGGCGACTCGATCAATTAGTAACGTGTTATCGTCGTTTAGCGGTGCCCTGTCAAAAAGATTATTTTGATGTTTCATGTCGTCTGATTACCGGACACGTTCTTCTCGACGATAAGCGTTATACGTGTGTATTATTCGTGTGACGTGTGGCGGCGGTGGACGATGTCGCAGTTATCTGAAGGTCGCGAGATGTAATGAACGTAACGTATGTACAACGTTCGCGATAACACAGTTTCATTCTACGCTCTCGAATCGCTGCACAACGGCGAGTACACTTTCTGTTTTCTGTGCAATATTTTTACTGATGTTTCGGATTCGTTTCGTAAACCGGAACAAGAATGAGATCTTCTTTCTCTCTAACTATATCTCTGTCTATCTATATCTATCCATCTCTCTCTCTCTCTATATATTATATATATATATATATATATATATATATATATATATATATATATATATTATATATATATATATATATATATATATATATATATATATATACAGGAGAGAAAGTTGTTTTCGCTTTGTTGTACTATAGAATACATCATTACAGGCTTCACTTAATACTATTTTCTATTTTAAGGGGAGTGTCTGGTCTAGAAATTTTAAAAAATAGATTTTTTTGAAGTGAAACTTCTTAAATCGTTGCGCGCCACGAACCCCGAGCTGTAATACCCTTCGTGACGAACGTGCAACGGAAGTAACGGTCAAGGAGGGAGATGAAACGACGCATGCGCGAAGCGGCGGGAGAGGAACGCTGCTAGTAGAGCAACGAGCACCCGCTAGTACAATGTATTGAATAATAGCAACTAAAAAGTAGAGTCATGTGTACGTTATTGAAGAGAAAGAATATAATTATTTCAATAAAGATTCGGTTCCGATTTTTCGATATATATATATATATATATCGAAAAATCTGATTTCATAATGAGAAATGATTATTTCTTGCTTCAGTCTATTGAAAACTATTTTGTAAATTGAACAGAAGTGGACAAAACAATAATTTTATTGACCTACAGAAAATCTCATCTATGTTATTACCCTCTCTCTATCTCTTTCTCTCTCTGGAGATATATATATATATATATATATATATATACATATATACTGAATGAAGATTTACAATTAGCACCGATGGCCGTAACTCGGATAGAAAACAAAAATTCCACGCTCGGCGATGAACTGCACCGGCCGGCCGGATGGACGCTCACGAATCCGGACGTAGACGTGTAAATATTTATGCGGAATGGCGAAACGTGGCGGCGCTCACTCGCCGCGCGAAAACAAACCGGCGTGGAAACAAAAAAAAAATCGGCCTTCTTTTCGGAAAGACGTGACGCACTCGAAAACGTAAACAATCCGAACGAAAATAAACGTCCGAGCGCGAGTGCGTCCGACAAGGAAACATAAATCGTCCGTACGCGTTGCGAAAATCAATTGTTTATAACGAGATGTCGACGGTTCGGACGACTCGGGCGTTTTTTTCCTTGTTTTTTTTTTACTTTATCTCTCTCTCTCTTTTAATAAGAGACGGACGTTCGATGATGTCACAATAGTTGTATAAAAATGACGTTCGAACAACTGAATTTCAGAGGTGTCTTATTGTTTACATCTGCGACTGTCCTTTTTTCAAATCGGATAAATAAATGACAATGAATATCAAGTGGGCATCTTTCATTTTTGACAGGAATGTTTTCAGTAGTAGGCCATGTACGCAGATAAATCAAAAGTTAGAGTGTTTTTAAGAAGTAGAAACTCTTACTATACATAAACGACTTTTATTAAGGTCATTTTTCTATATAATCTCTCCTGACTTCTATGCATTCAGTCCAATGCTCAATGAACTTTTGGATTCCGTCCAAGAAGCCACTACTGCACCGAATTTCTCAAACGGAAATAGAAATCCTGTGAGGTGAATGATGAAATTTCATATCTGTGTTAGTTTAAGGAGCTTTCGAGTGTCCCGACAGTACATGAAGCGTTAATGCGTGCCGCATGTAACATGAAAATTAAAAAAAATGTAGCATTGAATCTCATTTCAACAGTGTTTGGTTTGTGATCTGAACTATGGACAAATGTTTATATTTTTTATGATGAACTAAGTGAAATGAATCATCGGTCCAGGTGTAAAATCCAACCAATAGAACGAGGAGAGAATCGTCCGAACGTGTGATGAACTCCCCTCGAGCAGAACGGACCGACGGCCGCGGCACATTAAAAAAAAAGTACTTTCGTTCGGTCGACGGCCACCAAACGAATAAATGAGATGCATGTAACAGCAGATGTGCCTTTTTTGGAATCAACGCTCGTGTAACTCGTGGAGTGTGACCATAATAAACTGTCGCGCACTCTCAGGTAGGTGTTCCATATTAAATATTATTCTTTGTGAAGCCCACAGGCCGTTTCTTTTCTCGATTCATTCGATTTCGGTCCCGTAATGACGACCGTTAAATCACAGCAGGTGAAGTGAACGCGAACGACGACAACGTCGAGCGCGCGACATATTTGGACGGATCTGTGCGTCGTGTCGGGGTTTCGATGCACAAATGTCGTTTTACGTTTCTGAAACAATCGCCGTGCCCACGCGGTAGACATTTCTGTTCGTCTGTGAAAAAGATCTGTGGTGAGGTTGGACGGTTATGTCGAAATGATAGAAAAATGACACTGGAGTGTTATTTGGCAATGTTTCGACGAATCTGTAATTCGTTTCTGTGAAACGGTGCCTGGTTTTTTTTAAAAAAAATCTCCATCTGTTCCTAAATTATGAATAACAGAAAAGACTCGAAACAGTTTTAGTACATTTTTCATTAAAAGCACATGAAAACGTACTGAAAAATCTAAATGTAATAGATCTGAAACGTACAGCGAATCGATTACAAAATTTGCATATAGATGAGAACGAGAAAAAATCTTATAAATTCAACCGACTTGTTAATATTTTACAGCCCTCCCACGCATTTATCGTTTTAAATTTAATTGGAATTATATACCTTATGAGTTTCAGAAAAGATAAACTCACTCACTCCTTGTATTAAACATTCGCGTTCAGCAAGATAAAACATTATCTTAACATGGCCTACTACTGAACCATCCTTCGATCAAATATCGTGCAATAAAATAAAAGACGCACACTTGATATTTACTTATCCGATTTGAAAATGAATAGACAGCTGAAAGTATAAACTACAAGACGGCTGTGAAATTCAGTCGTTCGAACGTGATTTTCATACGATTTATCACAGCAGGCTAAACGTTACTGTCGATTCTTCCGAGAGAGATTTTCTGTGATCTATGTAACAAGTGACATACGCAAAAGATAGACTGTCGAGCTCCTTGTATTAAATATTCGTATTTGTAAAGATAAAACATTACCTTAACATGGCCTACTACAAAGACATTCTTTCATCAGCTATCGTGTAATAAAATAAAAGACGTTCACTTGATATTTGTTTATCCGATTTGAAAAAGAATAGACAGTTGAACATCTAAACTCTCGGACGGCTGTGAGATTCAGTTGTTTGAACGCGATTTTCATATCATAGCAGGCTAAACCTTACTGTCGATTCTTTTGAGAGTGATTTCTATCATCTATGCAACAGGTTATCTATGCAAAAGATAGGACATTACCTTAACATGGCCTGCTACTGAGACATTATTTCATCAACTATCGTGTAATAAAATAAAAGACGCACACTTGATCTATTTCGATATTTATTTATCCGATTTGAAAAAGAATGGACAGTTGAAAAACTAAACTCCAAGATGGCTGTGAGATTCAGTTGTTTGAACGCGATTTTCATATCATAGCAGGCTTAACCTTACTGTCGATCCTTCTGAGAGCGACTTCTATCATCTATGCAACAAGACATATTGTTTACAGTCACTATTTCTTTCTCAGGTCAAAAATTAATATTTGTGAGATCCTTACAGTGCATGTAAAACATGGAATATCGAGTACGTATACAGGCAAGTTGCTCAAGGTTCAGGACCAAAGACGATTTTTATCGTTTTCATTTCTTTGTACACTTTTTTACGATCATTGTGTGCTGTGTACGTGTGTTCGGTTCTTATGCTCATAAGAATTTCATACGGGTGTCTGTATGTGTTGTGTAGCTGTTCAGATGGAACATTTCCGAAAAGTGGTTGAGAAAAATTGCTCGTTCAATTTTTAATACATTCAATAAACCCGAGCGCCTAAACGATGAAAACTGAGCGGTGTTTTGGATGACATAAAGACTCTTGAATATCGCCGGAATAATGTATTGAGTCAAAAATGAGAGACTATCTCGAAAAATCAAATCATTTTATGCACAACATGTTGTCGTTTTCCTTCCTAGCCCGGAAACTGTTCATCCAATCCTCGCACTGTACGTTTTCGTTTAAAATATTAGAAACTTCCACATCTTTTTCATCTTCATAAGACCACCCACCGATTATTTTGTATCGATCGGGCACATTTTCTCAGAGACAGCGTCTTTCGTTTGTATCAACGTCCGTCCACCGTCGAGAATCCATACAATTATACAACTCTATATCCGTGTTCCTTCACATACTTGTATGTCCCAATCCGTGAACGAAAGTGAGTCATATCTAATGACCGACCATTATTGTTTTATAGCGTGTGTACCATTCAAGATACAAACTGACAACATTAATGTGTTTCAGTCGCAGATAATTTATATACATAATAATTACATACTTCCTGTGATAAAACTATCCGCGTAGAATTACTCACAGCGCTTTCACAACTGTGGAAAACGAATCGGCGATAAAAAAAAATGTACTGATACGGAGAGATAACACGCATCGATCAATTGCGTCGATGTCGGTGTTTTCGGTTACAGTCTCCGGCAAAAAAACACACGTACCTTTTTAATCTGTGTATTACATGTTCACGTGTACAGATACATATATATATATATATATATATATATATATATATATATATATAATAGACGAAAATATGATTATAACATCTGAACTTCTTTATTAAAATATTGAAAAACACTTTAACAACGTGTCTGACAATAAAACTATAAGATGGCTGTGAAATTCAATCGTTCGGATACACACTTTTTTTCTTTATTCTATGTGGCTCGATTACTTTTTGTTTAATAATGATTTTTTTTGCAGTTGTTGCAGCGATTATTTTATAAAACAAGAGAGTACTGTCTCTGACAGTTCTTCTTTTACAAATTTAGTGGATCTGATACATAAATGTTATCATGTATTGTCACAACCTACTTGACTGAAAAAGAAAAAAATATTACCGAGGTATGAGCTGAGAAAGTGTTTCTACAATTTTGTATCGTCCCTGTGTGTGTGTTCAAGATTTACAATTTGTTGCATTCCGCTTTTTTTCATATTTTCATTTAATTCATGATATGTGAATAACTGTTATACCACTCATACAGTTGTTTAACTTTTATCTAACAATATATATATATATATATATATATATATATATATATATATATATATATATATACATTTATTGTCGTATCGCTCGGGTGTTGGTGGCCAGAACGGTTCCCTTCGGTGCCCGATAGCCCGATCTTGATTGATTTTCAGCCGCTGTCACCAGGGTACATTTATACTTTGTCCAAAATTTTTGTATTACATTTAATTTTTTAATTTGTTGTCAAATACAAATGCAGTAGACTAATTTTATGCGTATGAATATAGTTTTGTTGTCAAATACAATCGACTAATTTTATGCATCTATCAGTTTGTTATTGTTAGAACAAATGCTGTCGATAATTGTCTAAGCAACCTTTTTATATCGAGCTAGATTGTTCTAGAACAATCTATTTGTTCTATGATATTTGCTTGCTTAGACAGCTATGACAATTCGTTTGTATGCCGTATACCACACAATATATATATATATATATATATATATATATATATCATGGCAGTAGATTCTTTTTTGCAACCTTTTAGTTTTTCGTTGCTAAATACTATTTTATATATATAGAAAGGCATATATGTATGCCACTGATAAAAAAAAAGTCTACAATTTCCTCCGCGAGCGTTTCAATTTTCGTAAAAGGCGACCGACGCTACATCCGCCTCCGCCGTCATCGCAAACGCCCGGATTTTTTCTCAAGTACAAGTCGTCCGCAGCGCCGACACTTTAACGAAACTACAAAGTACGAAAATAACCGCACCGCCGTTCCTCCTCCGCCATCTCCTCCACCCCGCACGTGCAGTGCGAGAAAAGCGTTCCGGGCGCAAGGTCGCGCGTCAAAAGCGACGGACGGACGGACGGATCCGGTACCCGAACCGTTTCCGGTCCACTAGCGCCGCGCGCTACAAATCGAAAGATTAAACTGGAATTCTGTGCGATAATAACTTATCCGCTCGTCTAATTCGCACGATTGATTATTTCTGTTCCTCGAGTTCGGCCGCGTACGGCATTAATTCTGAACGCGGCGCACGTCGTCCCGGTACGACGCTCGTTCGTGGTCAATCGTACGTGAAATCCGTTAAATTTTCAATGGGAAGGAGCGTACCTCGACGGACGTTCGAAAAACGCGCGTTTATTTATTTGTTTTCCGTACGGGAAATTATCGAGCCGGCTTGTTGTTTATTTCTGCTAAGGTTGCTACGTTCGTTTCATACTAATTCGTATATGGGCGGCTGTGATATCGCGATTTCTCTTTTTTTTAATAAAACAATTATTTATTCGCATACGTGGGCGTATTTGATATCTTTATATTTAATATAACTAATCTGTAATAACAACCACAATCCAAAATGATTGATTTGGTGATTATAGTGAAAATGAATTTCAAATTCACAAATGATGACAAATATTTTATTTCATAGCAAATTGTCTAAAAAATAGAAATGCCTTCAATGAGACAAAATAAAATAATAATCACAATAGAAAGATATTAATATAAAATTATATTTAGAATAAACTAAATACATAGAAGAAAAAAAATCCGAAATTATATTACAATTATAATCTAGGTATGAATTAGACATTAATAAACTTGATAAAAAATTAGATAGTGCGATAGATATTGTTATCAAGCACCACACTATATATATATATATATATATATATATATATATATATATATATATATATATATAGACAGAAAGAGAGAGAGATATCGTGATTGTTTAGAATTAAACAATACTCTCTTGTTTTATAAAATAATCGCTGTAACAACTGGAAAGAAAAAACATTATCAACCAAAAAGTAATCGAGCCTCCTAAGATAAAGAAAAAAAATTGTAAACGAACAATTGAATTTCACAGCTATGTTATAGTTTTATTTTTAGACACATATTGTTAAAATGTTTTTCTAATCATGTAACAGATGTTCATATGTTATAA
The DNA here is from genome assembly GCA_034766995.1 of Acanthacorydalis orientalis. NCBI lineage: Eukaryota > Metazoa > Arthropoda > Insecta > Megaloptera > Corydalidae > Acanthacorydalis > Acanthacorydalis orientalis. The sequence continues at coordinate 2,073,858 of CM068314.1, forward strand.
ATATATTTTCGTCTCTTTTTTAATGATAATTTTAATAATATATATATATATATATATATATATATATATATATATATCGATCCTCCTAGGATAAAGAAAAAAGTGTGTGCGAACAATTGAATTTCACAGCTATCTTATAGTTTTATTTTTAGACACATTGTTAAAATGTTTTTCTAATGATGTAATAAAGATGTTCATACGTTATGAACATATTTTTGTCTATTTTTTAATGATATATATATATATATATATATATATATATATATATATATATATATATATATATATATATATACATATAAACATAAACATTTAATTCTCTTATAACACGGTACTCTGAAAACACGGTTTAGATAAAACCGATGCAGATATTACGACAGCCCTTCTATAACACAATATTCTTATGACACGGTTTCCGTACAGCACTATTTAATAAACTTGGAGAACTTCATATAGCACGAATGTTTCCATCACACTGTTTTGCTGACATAAACAGGTAATTCCCCTCGTATGCATAACAATCCACTCAGTGTGCGCTGTTCTTACTGAAAACTAATTCAGAAGACGGTTTCTTGTTCATAAGTTCAGACACATTCAGAGAACACGTTTCGTTACAACACGCAACGCGTTCCTCTGATTTGTATTATTTCTAGGTTTTGTTTAACACGATTTCGATACAACACGGAACGAATTAACAGTGTTATAGGAGGGTTGACTGTATATGTGTGCATGTATGTATGTATATATATATATATATATATATATGTATATTATATTATTCTGTCTTTAACGATCCATTGCTGAAAAAAGTAATCATAAAAATGTATACATGTGTACGTGTAAGGCAAATCATATTGAAAAACGTTTGCGTTTCGGTTGGGGTTTTCGTCCACGTGTGCTCTGTATGAAAAATCCATTTCGGTCGAGATTACAGACGAGCCGTGATTTAAAAAAAAATACCGTGTCCGAACCGCCGCACACGTCCGCCCGTCCGACAGTAAATTATTAAATCCTCGTTAGTTGCGCGAGTTCCGTTCCGTTCTCTCCGCAAACGTTATCATCGAATCTATTTACACACTTTTCGTTATCGCCGGTCCGAGCGACCGCAGTTCGTTCCTAACACCGACTGTGATTCCGCTGCGGTCGCATGCAACACTTTTTTCTCCACTGTCCGCGCGGTTCACGGCACATTCCGCACGGCGAGGCATTGTTCGCCGTCATAAGTCGGTTACTAAATAAGGAAACGGCATTTAAACGCGGCATCCGGTGGAAACCGTCCGGCGATAAATGAGTCATTGTGTCAACTGCGCGCGATCGACGGACGGCGACGGGGCCCGTCCGTCAAGACAATATCGGCGCTGGTCCGTGAAAACGGTCCCGTTCGGTCCGCGGTGTCGCGAGACGCGCGTTTCACGGGGCCGGCGTCCGTCGAGGTGGAGGAGGACGAGGAGGACGGACGCGTCCGCTTGTTGCACGGATCGATTCGGAAGTTCGAACCGTTGCCAGTCGAGAAAGTTTCCTAATCTCGGATGATATAATCCGACTGGCAAGACAACGGAGCGTTCGTGCAGAACGGCGCGGTGAATCCTTTTGTTCCGGAATCTTATCGAGATCCGCAGAACGATGAGTCGAATTGGAAGCTTTAAACGAAGCATTAACACCTGTCCTCGACAACTTTCGCACGCTTTTTTACTACTATATTCGGTATCCAGCAAACGTGTGAAAATACACTGTGTTTGACATCGAACACAAAAGTCAAATAAGAGCAGTAACTTCATATTTTTAAATTATCACTCACAAGGGCAAGGTAAGCCCTCGGAAATCGAGTTTGGGACCAAACTTCGTGTAGTGGTAGGGTACCCCAAAGGTATTAATATAGTAACGTGCCAGCTCGCACTATCCGAGAAAAAAAAGGTTTCAAAGTTTCCGCATCGGGTTATAAGAGAAAGATTTTTAGCAACTGTCTACTAGCTTGATAGCTACACGCTAGTGCGCCGGCATCCAGTGTCTGAGGTACGAGGTTCGATTCTCGCTCAATCCATGCAATTTTTTTTCTTCACCGGAATAATTAATTCGTTCATTTAATACATTTTATTAAAAACATTTATTTAAATAATGACGAAGTAACATTTCTTTGCAATTTTCTTTCGAAAAATACTCTTTTATTTCAGAAAATGATTTTTGCACGATTTTTTTTAATTTTTTGCATTATTTTGCAAATATAATTGCATATTAGCGTCTTTAAGCCAATCGTTTTTATGCCATAGATTTTTAACCCGTGCCTTGTCATCTAGTTTTTTATCTATGGTAGCAAGTATATTGGACAGGACATGTGAAATAGTACACTCTATTATTCTCTTTCCCCAACACAAATTTACTTGTACTGCACTGGTATAAACCAGTTTATTGCAATAGAGTCGAGGAATCGGGCACGAAAATTATATTCACATGTTTTGTTTTTATTTACGAAAGTAAATATAACAAAAGTGTATGTATGTGTGTGTATATATATATATATATATATAAGTATATATAAATATAAAGTATAGCATTTCTCGATAATGTGTCCATGTTTTTGATACACGGCATAACTAATTTCAAAAGTATTTCTCAATTCTCGGTTGTCACTCTTAAACACATTCTGTATTCTTCTGAATATTCCGTACCAAGTTCTCTTGCAAGATCAGCGAACGCTCCTCTTGCGCATCTCTCCTTTTAATCCAGTATTTTACCAACATTCTTTTTTTTCCTCTAAAACTATCTAGATTCATATGACAAAACACCTGCAATTGTTATTCGTGTGTGATGTCGTATACTGTGACGTTCATTGCGAAAAACCTGAAACTCGACTCTATCAAACCACTAGATCCGTGTAAACGGACCAAACTGTAATTTCTGGTAGAGTAGACGACTAGTGAAAAAGTAGGCTAGTACACTCTACCGCTCGCTATCCAAATGTGAGCAGTCCAGCCCTTAAGGACAGAACAGAAATGCGGTCGGAAAAAATCGGATTCATTTCAATTATATAACAGCGCTGCAACGTGCCAGAATTGGAATGTCGATAGGCTTGTAGCGGCCACTCACATCGAACGCGAAAAAAACAACATTCATGAATGTAAAACGATCTATCGTTTAATATGTATTGTGTTTCAGTAATTCAGAATGAATTAGAAAGCGGATTCATTCCTACTTAAGTCATACATAACATATATACATATATATATATATATATATATATATATATATATATATATATATATATATATATGTATGTATATATTTGTGTATACAAATATTTTTGAATGATGCAAAAAAGCATGAATGAAGAATGTAGTGCAGAATATTCACGGCACGTAGCCATACAGTTGAAAGAAGAAACAAAAACAGACTGCGAGCACGTAAACGCCAGCCGTAGAGGTAAATGCACGGCTGTCTTCGTCGTCGTCGTCTCACACGTCCGCACGTTGATAATTTTAGAAATGGATTCGTGTGGGTACATGGGCGTGCGTCGAACGGAAGTTTGTCGAATCGACGTACGGCCGTTTCGATCCAATTGAACGGGACGAACGGAATGTACACACGGAACTACTCGTACTCTACCGCTTATTGTCATAATGTAAACCAGCTCTAACGCCGGAAATGACCAGCCGAGTGATGCGAAACTTCAGAAATCGACTACGAATGTGTACCGCGAATGGGGTGAGGACCCTCGCCCCGTTCCGGACGATATCATATTCAAAACCAATGGAAAATAAACCGTATCCCATTCACTTTCAGATTATATAATAAAATTCTGAATAGCATTCGTCGTGTCTTTTTTTTATAACCTTTAAAACCTGTGAATTTTTTTACTCCACCCTGTGTATTATATTCCAATTCATTTCACCGGACGAAACGCTCTTCATCTCTGCACGTTCCGATCGAAGTACATGTAAATGTACTTGAAAATCGCCACACAGGTCCGATACGAACATACCGTCGGAGCGGGCCGTGCAGAAAAATAACGGTCAGTTTCGTGGGTTTCGCCCGCCTCTCTGCACCTCGAGCGATCCGGTCGCCCGCGAGAAAAAAAAAACGAAAACAAACAACAATGTTTTCATCCGATCGCGTTCACTGGTGCCGTTCGCGACAGTCGACTGTTCGTCGCGTGCGTCGCCGCTGAAACGTTTCAAGGATCTCGTTCCGTGCTTCCAGCGAAAACGTATCCGGACCGGTTGCACACAACGTCGAAAAATACCGAGAAACTGTTCGTTTTCGGCCGAAACCGTGCCGCATATGATAAATAATTAATGGCCAGTTTCGTTGCAATGATTAATGCCGAGGTGTTGTTTTTTTTTTGTTTCACTCCTCTATGTAATTACGTGTAATGTCGCAACAGCGCGCACATAGAGAGCCTAATCGCGGATACAGGTGCGCGCGTCGTCGTCCACGCCGGCCAACCGGCCGGCGATGACAATCTGCTTTCCTGCGAACAGTTTACCGATTCCGAACGAAACGGCAAGGTTTCGTGATTCAGAGATGCACCTGGGTTCCGAATAGAGCGCGGTCACCGTATGACGGATGTGACTGTCGAGAGCGCGGTGATCTAATCGAAACGCTATTACGTTTGTAACGTTTTCTTCTTCTTTCCTTTTCTCTGTTCGAGAAATTCCAAAAATGCGTTCTGTATCACTGCGACGACTGTGTCTACGTACATGCGTGGGCGGGTGTGTGAGAGCACGATTGTGTGTGTGTATCTCGAGTACATGCTTTCACATTGAGTGCTGATCGATCAGACCAATTTCAGTTTCATCGGACGTCGTCGAATCTGAGAATAAATCGTACATTCTTTGTTTAAATACATCCGTTTTTCGATTACACTCGACGATCAAGTGAGCGACAGAATATTTATCATATAAATTGTTTATTTTTGTTTATTGTTTGTTTATCTATAACGTTGGCTTTTGTTTGTATACAGTGACGTATTTATCACTCGATAAAATCGTCAATTGTCAATCTCTCTCTCTTTCTTTTTTATGGTGTCGTATTCGTTCCTCATATAGTTATTTCATTATACTTTTTAAGATTCGGCGTGCACAAAAATGTGGTTTTTTCAAAGTTTTAGTTTTTTTTATGGATTTTTTTGAAAATCGACAATTTTCGCGTTTGAAAAATGTTTATATAAAAAAATAATTGATATGTTTAATAATGAAAATCAGTTTAGCCGCTGTTTCGTCATATATCACTGGATCGAATTTCAATTGTTTAGTAATTGAAATATTCATAGAGAGTGAAACAAAGAATAAAAAAACATTTTCAAATAAAAGAATAGTATATTTTGTTTATTTGCGATGAAACTTGTCTTAATTATTATTAAATATTCGGATTGTTTTTGTTTTTTTTTTAAAAAAAAATATAAATTTTTGAAAATCAACAATTTTCACCTTTAAAAAATACATGTAATGAGTAATAATTAAAATCAGTTCATTGGCTGTTTCGTTATAAATATCTGAACCGAATATAAATTGTTAAATAATTGAAATATTCATAGAGAGTGAAATCAAGAATAAGAAACATTTTCAAATAAAATAATAGCCTATATTGTTAAAAACAAGAACGAACCGCATTTTCAAATAAAAGAAAGTCGTTTTTATGATTATTAAATATTCGGATTGTTTTGTTTTTTTTAAAAAAATAGAAAATTTCGAAAATCATAACAATTTTCACCATTAAAAAATCACCAGCGGGTGAAAACAAGAACGAACCGCATTTTCAAATAAAAGAATGTCGATTTTGTTCAATTTTCGTCGAAAGTCGTTCTTATCGAACATTTTGTTTCTGTTTGCTTTTTTTTTCTTTCGTGATATGGAAGCGCGTTCGGCCACCATACATTTCTGAAACTGAACATTTTATAATCCAATCATTGTAAACGTTTGTGTGTGTGTGTGTGTGACATCGAGACGGTTACATTCCTCGTCGAAAATTCAGAACGGACCGTACGAAATCCTCGACGTGCACGCGCGAGACACCCTCCCGCCCGCATGCAAATGCACCATAAATCCAGACAGATCGTCGGAACTGACGGTTTTTTCTCGCCGTCCTCGCAGTGACTCGAAAGCGTTTCATCGCACGGATCTGCATTAGCATAATTTCAGCGGACGGCTTTCGGGTCGTCCGCATCGGTTCGCCCGCCGGCGGCCGAACGGAGAACGGTCGTTTCAATCCGAAGCGTGCGCGACGTCGTGTCCCGTGCACGCCGGACCGGTCTCCCGATACAAAGACGGCCGCGTTCCGTCCGTCGGGCGGCGGGTTTTCGGTTCGGATCGATAGCGTCGACATGACGGGAACCCTCTTCGCCGCATTGATGCCATTCCGTACCGTACGCTCGATGCACGCGCGCACCGGGTTACGTCGAGTTCAATAAACGATATCAGATGTTTTAACTGCGTGGGTACGAACTGTGGACGACAGGTCCGCTCGACATCGAGTGCCGAGGAGTGGGCGCCGTCGACGGCGACAGAGCGCGGGTCTGTTTTCAGTGGGCGAGCACCTCCGGCTCGGCTCGCTCGTCTCGCCGGCGGCAACCGCCGTGCGCACACGCGCGTGCGAGACGCACACATGACCAGATTCGATCGTGACGGTCTGATCGGGAGAGCTGTCGTTCGTTTCGACAACGTCTTGACTGAACGTCGGTCTCGGGCTGTGAAGAAAGTGAATGATTCGTCGCTCCACTGTGGCCCAGATTCACTTTCACGGATCGATGGAGATCATCGAACGAAGATCATTGAAATTCGATCTTCATTCATTCGATCACAGGAAAAATGTTCCGGTCATAAATGTCTGATAGATCAACTATTTATCGTTGCTTATGCGCATTTCGACGACGACGCTGTCGTTCGCAGAGCGACAAGGTACGGAAAAACGCTCAGGCCTGGGCACAGAAAGATTTGAAACTGAAAATCAGTACCTTGAACATGACTGTACTTTGACACATGACTGGATCGTTATCTAAAAGCAAAGAAAAAATAGTTGTTTGGGTGAAAATTGATGCGTGCAGCCCCGGCGTATTTTAACTGACTGACAAGGGGAGGATACGACCTAGGAAATCGAGTTCGGGACCAAACTTCGTGTAGTGGTAGGGTACCCCAAAGGTATTAATATAGTGACGTACTCGCTCGCATTATCCGGCCATTTTCGAGAAAAAAGGCTCCAAGGTTTCCACACCTTATAAGAGAAATATTATCTTCAGCGGCCGACTGGCTCGATAGCTACGCGGTACCACACAAGCTCCAAATATCCTATATTCCAGGTTCGACTCCCGGTCTGTGCGCCGTTTTGTTTCTTCTTCACCCAAATAGCTATTTAATGCATTTTATTAAAAAAAAGTATTTAAATTGTTGAAGTAAAACATTTAAATGTTCTTTTACAACATGTTAACAGTTAATAACGCTGCCTCACTTTTTACCTAGTTGCTAGCAAAGATAAAGTATGTTGTTAAGGTTGATAGCTATGGTTCTATTGATAAGACAAAACTAAGATACACTGTCGTGCAGATGTCTGGCATCGATCAGTGTGTGATATTCACTCGATCTGTTCCTAGTTATGTAGATGCTAAATTTGTTAATAAACTATTTTCATGTTAATGAATTTGTTCAGTTAATTTATACACCTGCAATGCATCGACACAAATGAAGATGCGTCTGCGAAGATCCTCCATTCTAGTCTATCGTCCGACGAACGCAGATGAGACACGCACACACAGTCGATCGATAAAAATCAAGTCGACCGTCGCCTCTGTATTATGTATTGTAACGCTCTTTTGTCTATTTCCGAATATCCGGCCTACTAGATTTCGCAACGCTCGCGCCGCGTGCGTTCGGAACGTCCATTCGGTCGGCCGCCCGTCTGTTTATTTGCTCGCCGAGATTCGAAAGTCGACTGCGTTCCGTGTGTTACGGTCCGTTCCGCCAACGAAAACATAATCAGGAAATCGAACCTGCCGACTGGATAATATGTTCGCGCGTAACGAGAAACAACAGCGCAACGCAAATAAACAAACATGTATCTCGATCAACTGTGAACGACGACGGTGTTTGGATTGGAGACGATCCGAACGATGTGTGTTTTGTGCGCGAGTGGGTACGAACGCTTGCGTGTGTGTGTGCGTGTGTGTGCGAATGTGTGCGCGTACACCTATTGGACGTTATCCGCACGTCGCGGTGGCATGTCTAATTTTATCTTTTGCAGCGTTGGCCGCAAATTATAAGCGAGCATGATTCCCGCTTCCGTCAAAAATAATCAAATTAAATGCGCATCCTGTCGACGGAAACGATCGATCCGAGACGGAACGGTACGAACGATCTCCGCTATTGTGGCATGCGTTGACGTAGGTCGCCTTGGCACAGGTTCATCTTATGATTTATGCATCTCGCACGCTGATGTTTAATAAGAAATACACACACACACACAGATTTATATATACATATATATATATATATATATATATATATATATATATATATATATATGTATGTATATAAATATATGTATTTAAGAATCATGTATAGATAATAAGAGCCAGGAAGTGAAGTGCTGTTATATATGATTAATGTGATTTATGATACCTTATGAAGCTTAAAATTAATATGTCGTTATATACATATTATATATATATATATATATATATATATATATATATATATATATATATACATGTATATATAAAGTGTATAATTCGGAGAAATCTCCTATAATCTGTTCTCCGTCGCGGCGCGACCGCGCACGAGACATGGCGGCAGTCAGATGAAATTGTTAAGTTGGATTTATGTCCGCGTGCCCACGTCAGGAGCACGGATGACGTGAATAAATAAAGTGCGGCCCACTCGCGTCGAAAATTCAAATGATTCATTAGCTGCACCGACCGGAACTGTTTAATTGTGCGGTCGAGAGCGTGGAACGCTCGCCCGATCCTACTCGGACGTTCCGGAGACGTCCGTTCCTCTCGACCAGCTAACTGCGGAATCCGGTTTCAAGAATCCGTCGCGGCGTGCGTGATCGAGATCAAGCAATGACGAGTATACGCGTCGAGCGCACGGTAAATGCTCACTTGTTATAAATTTTATCAGAAGAAGTAAAGCAGAACGAAGAAGGATTATAGTTGTATTCGATGAATGATGTACGATTGATTGTTGAAAAAGTTATTGTCATTAAAGACTCAAAGATTGCTAAAAGATAATAAAGTAAGTCTTACAAGTATCGCCTTCTTGCAACGAACCAGAAATTAGTAAGCCGGGTCTGCAAAAAGACGCGAGGTCAAGCGTTGTCTCGGACGAACTGATCCAGGCGGTTTCTGCAAGCTTGCAGGGAAGTGGAATTCTTGCCATTGAGGGAAATATTTAAGGATCGGAACAGATGGTAATCTGAAGGTGTAAGATCGGATGAATATGGCAGGTGAGGTAGGAGGTCCCAGTCAAACTGGACCAATTTCTGCCAGGTCTGCAAGCAAACGCGAGGTCAAGCGTTGTGTTGGAGGAAAATTATATCCGTCCGATTGACCAATTCTGGACGCTTCTGACCGATGGCCGACTTTAATTGGTCCAATTGAGAGAAACACTTCTCCGAATTTATCGTCTGATTATTCGGGAGAAGATAATTCACTGGATCGGAAATATTCACTAATCATTCATTGGACATTATTGATCAGAAAATGTTTTTGTGAATTTCGAGAGAGTGCGGTGAAAATTAATTTGTGAAAACAAAAATCTTGTTAAAATACAGTTTAAAAGGCACACTTTTATTATCTGTATTCATTAAGACACGATTGTTAATCCCCGGTGATTTTCCAATATTGGAAAAAAAATTAAATAGAACCTATTTTCATACATAGATTATACATGGAGTACAATACTGATCTGTCGCCAGTAAATATAACAGAGAAACAATGAAATCCCAGGAATGAACTGTCATGGGTTTTTATGCAGGAAGGCCGTGTATTTTTTCATTCACTTGTCATTCTTATATACGCTTGTTTTCTTTTATCATACATAGCACACAAGTACATATTTTTCATGAAACAGCCGCCTGTGATGCTCGTACAGTTAAACGTGCACGTATAACCATAACGACGGCTTGTTTATTCTGCGCGGGTAGCGTTGAAGTGAAATTTATATCTGTGAAATATCTTTAATGCGCACTATAAATTAGCGCCGAATTAATGCCGGTTTATCGCACGAAACGACTCACTCATGAAGTACTTTAATGTATATTATAAATTAGTCCTGGTCAGACGCACGGAACGATTCCGCCGGGAGTTTCTGAACGATGCTTCACTCCCGCGCACTAGTCTCCGGCGCGTGGAACGACCAGAAAGTTTCAAACCGGGAGACTTACGGGCCTCCGCGCCCGGGCGTTGGAAAATCAGTCGGAATTACGTCCGCGAATGTGCCGAGAATGTGCTGTCCGTAAGCGTGACGAGTTCAGTCCTAAAATAAATCCTTGCCGATGTCGTTTGTGAGATGTTTAGATTTTTAGACAGACGGAGCAGCGTCTTCTCGTCCCATAAATCACTGAAAATTTCTCCGGTCGAAGACGGTCAATAAATCAACCGACGATTGAGCGATTGAAACATTTTTAGAAAATAAAAACAGAGGAACGAACTTTATTTTCAAATAAAAGAATGTCGATTTGTTTATTTATAAAAGTTAGATATTCACATGTTTTTTTTGGTTCTGCCGATCTCGAAGAACACGCCGTTACAATACAGTTCCGATACTGATGCTCTCTGATCAAAAATGTTCAGTAAATCAGTTGTCGATTATTTCTGATTGTTGTCTTGTGTGCATTTCGATGGCGATTCTCTCATCTTCGGAGCGTTCATGTTCAGAAACATCTTGTTAAAAATCGAGATTCGTCTGTACGTTGGCGCTCTGTGGACGATGGAATCGTAATCGAAAGCGATCAGTAAAACGATTCACAGGACATCTTTGACCAGGACGGTGTTTTATGGTCTGTACGATCTGTGCGAGTGAATTGAGTCAGACGACCGGTGCTTCCGGCTAATAATTACACGAAAACAACGAAGATCAACCGAAATTCTACACCGATGACGACGACGACGGACGAGTGAGTAGCTGGATGACCGACCGTCGTGAATGCGACGTTTCATGAATTCATGAATAAATTAAATTACTCATACGATCGTTGTAAGTTGACGCGCGGCCGCTGTAAACTATTCAGATGTAATTAAATTAAATTGTTCGAACATTACAGATATTTACATACATACATATATATATATATATATATATATATAAATGCGCGTGTGAATAAATTAAAGAGTATCGTAGAACACAAGTCATCGGCAGAAAAATCAATTAAATACTAATTGATTTTTTTTTCGGTGCGTTCTATGCAAATCTCAAGGTCGTCCGTGTGACTCACGGCTTATTGTTCGGATCGTACGAAAGTGTTCCACTGATTTTTTTTGCCACTTTCGATATAAAAAGGTATTTTTTGCGGACGGACTGCTGTCGATCCGCGTTTCGTTCAAACGTCGGTATTGCATCTGTTCTGTATCCATCCTCGCTACTGTCATCATCATCATCATCATCTTCAGCCCCTGTTAATCCACTGCTGGATGAAGGCCTCTTCCATGATTTTCCATTTTGTTCGATTCGGTGCCTCTCTTTTCCACAGTTTTCCAAGAAAGTCTTCAATATCCTCATCCCATCTGTTCATTGGTCCCTTTTTGGGTCTTTTTATATTCCTTGGTTCTTATATATATATATATAGTGCGCATAAGCGCAGGTTCGGTCTGCGTTCGGCTCCAATGTGGATTTTTCGGCTCGTAGCGTGCTGTGTCCGCGGCGACGCGACGCCGTCGGCGCCCTCTTTTCATATTAATTCTCGTTTTATATGAAAACTCGGATACGATTCCTTCTTTTTATTGTTATTCAACATGTGTGTTTATTGAAATGTATACATTCTCATATGTATATATATATATATATATATATATATATATATGTATATATATATATGTATGTATGTATGCATGTTTGTGTATGTGTATATTCCTCGGTTCCGTCGCTACGATACGATTTTTTCGTTATCTGTTATGTATGTGTGTAACGGGAACGCTTTGTTCGCCGTGCGTATCACATGTCTCGAAATGTGAGCCAACAATATCCGTTCTGCGGCCGTCGCGTGCATTTATTACGTACGCACCGAGCCGACTGACTGATTAAAAAAGTATTCGTCATGTTCGTCTCATCTGCGACGGGCCTCTTCTTCATGTTCGGTGCGTTTTTTTTCCCGCGTCGGATGACGATACAGTCCTCCCGTACGGAAACGGTCCGCACGCCAGCCAGACACACACATGCAAACGACGCGCGGATATCGAAGATATCGAAGACATCTACGATTTTCCACTGCCGTATAGTTTGTTGACACGTTACCGTGGAAACGGTTCGTCGACGAACGACGATCCGACCGAGATGAATGGTTTTTCGATAGAGGTGCGACCTTTTTAAGGGGTAGCGTTTCAGCGATGTTCAGTAGTTTTGTTCGAATCGCTGATCGTGTCCCACTTCTGTAATTGTTAATTTCATACGACTGTCGAATAAACAGCAACATTATTGAAGTGAAACTTCTGTGGGCGCGTTAACGACGGGTAAAATCGTACGGCGTGTCACGAAAAACGTTACCACGAACGAGAGAGATGGAACGAAAGTTGACATTCACATGTTTTTTTGGTTCTGCCGATCTCGAAGAACACGCCGTTACAATATCAGTTGTCGATTATTTCTGATTATTGTGTTGTGTGTATTTCGATGGCGATTATCTCATCTTCGGAGCGTTCGTGGACAGAAACATCTTGTTAAAAATCGAGATTCGTCTGTATGCTGGCGCTCCGTGGACGATGGAATCGGAATCGAAAGCGATCAGTAAAACGATTCACAGGACATCTTTGACCAGGACAGTGTTTTATGGTCTGTACGATCGGTGCGGATGAATTGAGTCAGACGACCGGTGCTTCCGGCTAATAATTACACTAAAACAGCGACGATCGACCGAAATTCTACACCGATGACGACGACGACGGACGAGTGAGTAGCTGGATGACCGACCGTCGTGAATGCGCCGTTTCATGAATTCATGATTTTCCGGATGAAAAATGGAATCATACGTGAAATTACTAGCCATTTTTAAAAGAAGACAATACGTTCGTCCTGTTTTTCATTTACCGGATTCGATTTTACGCGGACAAGTGAAACAAACGCGTGTCAATCCAGTCTACTCGATCATCAAACCGCACATTATCCAACTGTGTATTTTTGGTGTGTTCTGAGCTGACACATTTTCGGATGTACAGGAGTTTGAGCACAGACCGACCGACTATCCTTTCTTCTTACACAATCGATTCGTTATATCCGTAAAAACCCGACCATAATCTAATCAGCGATGACGGAGCTGTCATTCCATTGTTGAATAAATCACCGGATATACAGCCATCGATTTGTACTACATACTAAATATCTGAAGAAAGAAATAGGAACGAAATTCCTAGAAGCGTATTTTGACACTAATCGAATCGATCCGTTAGATTTTATTTACTGAACTATTTAATAGTTTCTCTCTCTTTCTCTTTATATATATATATATATATATATATATATATATATATACGTATGTATGTATGTATAAAAGCAGTAAAGTATGTGTTAATTGAAAAAAGTTTTACATGTTTTAAAATAAACGTACTTTACGGTGTAATTTATCACAAATATTTATACTTTTTAATGAATTAACTGGTATTAATGGACTGTTAAGTGTTTTAAGATCCATAATATGTGTATATATATATACAGAGAGAGAGAGAGAGAGAGAGAGAGAAATTTTAAACACTCAAGTCAATTGATTTTTTTTAACGCAAGCGAGTGTGAAGAAATGTCTTTTTAACACTATTTTCTGTTGATATATATATATATATATATATATATATATATATATATAAACTTGATAATTTATAATTTAAATTAACACAGAGTTTTGAATAGTTGATATTTTTTTTTGTTTAAATGTAGTGACAACCATCAAATATTAATTATTAACCATTTGTGAACAGAAAAAATAACGTTTTATTGTGATTTGTGTTCATTAAACAATTTTTGATTGTTGATTAAAAAAAAAATATATAAAAAAACAACAATCGAAAACGATTCATTGAACTTCACACTTCACAAAATATTCTTTTTTCGAATCAGACATATTTATTGATTCTTTTTTGATCGGTGCTCAATAAAATATAAAAAATAACGGCAATTAAAATTCTGAGTCTGTAAAAAATTCAGTATCTATTTTTATCAAATTGTCGATAGATTCTGTTTCTGATTTAGGTTTGATTTTTTAAGAATTTTTTTTTATTGTTAGAAAAAATATTGGAATTTATTCAGATTTCCTACAAGTTCTGTGGACAACTGCTCGACCAGTTGCCGTACGAAAATCTAGAAAGTTTGATCTGGAAGACAATTAAAGTAGCTAAATTTTCCAATAAAACTGCATATTTTTTCTGAAAACACGTTACATGTTTTCAGCACAACGATTCGTCCATAATACTTTAATTGTAATCCAGTTTGTTGGAATACAGTTCTGGCACTGATCTAACATTCACAATTTTTTTTTTAAAAAAATACATTTTTCTGTGCCTCGTCGCTCAGAGGACGGCAACTCGATATCGAAATGCGCACGAACAACAATCAAAAATGATCAATAATTATTCATTCGAACATTTTGGATCATGAACTGTTGTACGGTTTATGAGATGAAAAAATATGCGTTTGAGAAAATCTACATTCGAGTTTACGTCTCCAGCTATGATTTGTCTTCTCCTATTCGAAAAATGCAGACATTCACAAATTTCGAAATGTGGCTACACTTGTCCGAGTCGAATACACCTGTCCAAGATAAATCAATTACAGTAAACGATCCTATAACGCGGAGTAAAAAATTGCGGCTGTCCTCCTATAACGCGGCACTATTATTACACGGTTCCTATATAATACAATTTAATTAGCTTAAGCAGTCTCTCCTTATGGCATGCATTTTTCTATCGATTTTACGATTGAAATTAATGGGGAATTCCTCTGTTTTTTCATGCACGTACATCACTATTTTTCAATAAAAATTATTTTAAATTTGTCCACATTTATTTATTGCCTTTTGTATCTATAAAATTTTATTTCATAACCGTGCTCATCGTGACATGGGTGCATTGAGAATGCAGTTTTCATATAATTCAGAACGGATCAACCTGATTTATATGTATTTATTTCTGAGTTTCACTTAACGCGGTAAGAAATAACCGCGTTATAGGAGGGTTGATTGGTGATAAACGCATTAACGACAATCAAAAATGATCGATTTAATTATTTTGTATATCGTTAAAACGGATGGAACAGGAATTCACTTGTGAGAGCGAATTTAGCCAGTGTCAGGACTGTATTTGCACAGATTTTTTCTTTTAAAGAAGCAAACATTTAGCGATTAAAAGCGGATCGATAGAACAGAAGAGGTGTGTGTAAATGAATCATCTAACTCTCAGTATCGACCAAAAAATAAAATAAAAATAAAATAATAATATCACTCAACGTACCGACGGCGCACACAACATACTGACGGTGTGTCCCTCGCGACGTTGCACATTGGAAATTCGTACGGTGCGGTGAAACCAGTTAGCCGTGATCGATTCCGGCGAGGAAAATCTGATCGGAGCGGCCGCGACGATACGAAAAAACAAAATAAAACAATCGGTACGCAAAATACAAAAAAAAAAACAACACAAGAACGTCCGTCTGTTGTACGAAACGACTAGTAGCACATATGTGTCGGTGACAGCAGCGGCGCACGGAACGACGCGGTGCGACGGGGCTCAGCTAGGTAAGCGACACGAAGCAAAACTGATCGGATAAGTTGCCAGACTGGCAATTCAATGAGTCGAGTGTACGGGAGTGGGGCGGGAGTTATGCGGCGGACGTTGGGCGAGGGACGCGCGCGGAAGGACGGCCCGTTTCATTCATAATCGTTCGACCTTTGACGGAACGTGGTGGGGAGACACGTCGGACACGCTTTATGAATGAATTTGTAGGCTATTTCTTTTCGATGCTCTCTCTAGGCGGCGGCGGCGGCGGCGCAGCTCGTGCATTGTATCGAAACTGTGACAGATGTTTTTTTGTTTTTTTTTTCTTTGTTTTGTACAGAACTTTCTGTTCTGCTCGGCTGTGCACTCGGATATAAACAGTACGCACGCAATTACGAATTACACGTTCCTGTATACATTATTCCGCAACACTCGGTTTCCAGTCAGTTTCGAATTAGATGTATCCCTTCTTCTTCATTGCGAATATCCATTTGGATACAAACTAAATTATGAATTGACAAAGTCCGTTCCGAAAACGATTCCAGACAGACTCTTTCATTAGGTTGGTGCAAAATTAATTGCGGTTTTTACATATCCAGTATAAAGACGCATATAGTTGAAGATTATACTTATGAATCAAAATAAAGATCATTGGGCTGCGCACATTTCTCCCAGCGGGTAACAAGTTTGTTTATTCGTACAAGATAGAATTCTGGAGTCCTGGAATTAATGAATTCATCGAAAGCGATCTGAGCTGATGCTTGATCTTTGAAAACCTTCTCTCGTAGGAAATCACTCGAATGTTTAAAAAAATGATGATCTGTCGGAGACAGGTCTGGAGAATAAGGCGGGCGAGGTAAAGTTTCATAACCCAGTTCATTTAATTTTTATAAAGTCATTTGTGAGACGTGTGGTCGAGCGTTGTCATAAAGAAGAATCGGCCCTCTTCGATTGACTAATTGCTGACCGTAAACGATGTAACTTCTCACGATTTTTCCAATTTCCTGACAATATTTTTCTGCTGTTATTGTTTCACCAGGATCGAGAGTGCAGAAGTTTTTATTCTTATTTAGGTAGACACGAACAGAAGAAATTATTAAACGGAGCAAAATCAGAAAAAAAATATAATTTCAAAAAATAAGCGTTATAATAATAAAAATCATATGTGATTTTATTATTTTGTTGAATAAAATAATTTCTGTTTTCTTGATAAAAGATAAACGTTATACATTTATCATATATCGGTCGTATAAGACGATCCTAAATTAAACACGTCTTTCGCATGTTACAATACGATTTTATGTCCAAAATCAAAATAAGGGAATTATATTTTTCGATTTAAAATTTCAAAAAGGAATTATCACCTTGTATTGACATACAGTGTATCCTTATATTGAAAACGTCGTGCACTGCTTGTATCTAAAAGGTTATGGTATTAAAAAAAATATATTTAAAATGAATTTTCTCTAGAAGGCTATGACTACGTATTTTATTTTTAAAAATATCTATTTAAAATGAATTTTCTCTAGAAGGCTATGGCTATGTATTTTATTTTTAATTTTTTTTTATTTAAAATAAATTTTATCTAGAAGGCTGTGGCTACATATTTTTATTTAAAAACATTTATTTAGAATGTATTTTACCTAAAAGGCTACGGCCTATGTATTTTATTTTTAAAATTTCTATTTAAAATGAATCTTCTCTAGAAGGCTATGGCTACGTAGTTTATTTTTAAATTTTTTATTTAAAATGTATTTTACCTACAAGGCCCATGTATTTAATTTTATTTAATTTAAGATTTAATTTAAGATTTTATTTAAAATGAATATTATCTAAAAGGCTATAGCTATGTATTTTATTTTTAAAAATTTCTATTTAACATGATATTTATGTTATATATACCAACTTTTCAGTTCTTTTTTTAAATAAAGAACTTAATTTCTATATAACCACAATAAATTCTTCACGTTATTCTCAGTTTCTGTTTTTGTATTGGGCGTATAGGACGACTCCCTCTTTTTTGAAGAATTTCTTGGATTTTAACAATCACCTTATACGCCGAAATATACAGTGAATATATATATATATATATATATATATATATATATATATATATATATATATATATATATGTACATATATAAAATCAAAATTATCCACAAAAATTTTCAATGACGTCGGACTTATTTATTTGTGCCGTCGAGTTTCATGGCACCCAAATATGTTTACCTCATACATAAAACAGCAACGTTGCAATCTGTCTGCGATAATCATTATATATACATGAATGAGTTTTAAAAAATATGTTTATTTTTTCATATTATTCGATATATATATATATATATATATATATATATATATATATATATATATATAGGTTAGAACGGCACATTTTTCACTGTTTCAAAACTTATTTTTTTTTAAAAAAAACCGCATTACTTATGGGATGACCCAATGGTTACAGATCAGCGCAATAGGTCCGATCTGGTCTTTCGGAACGGCCGCGTCCTCTCCGTCTTCCAACGAAACGCCGCCACTGCACATCAACATCAACATCATCATCAACAACAACAACAACAACAGCGCAACAGTGGTGACTGCCGGGCGGCGGAGCGGATCGCCGCATTAATTCAATGACATTGGATGGTATGTGCATGTCACGAACGCGAGGTGCATAATGCCCTCCACGTACTTGTCACTGTAAATCCGGTTTCGTCGTCGCCGCGCCGTCCACTCGACTCGAATCGAACGGGCGCGTCTTCTCCGCCGTTTTGTTTTTTTCCTCGCTCGTTCTTTCTTTCCGATTTATTAACGACACATGTACGTACGATCCGTGCATTCCGAACGAGAGTCGAACGTGCGTTTCGCATCTCGAACGGATCGTTCGCACGGTGACCGACGATGGGCGTTCGGTCGTCAGCGCTCACGATGCAAATCGATGCTGAGCACGCCGTGTCCATCCATCGTTCGTACGACGATATCGGAATTTGATTATCGATCCGTGTAGCTTCTTCACTGTTACCTTGAACCGCGCCGAACGACGCTTTTTGTTTCGTTCTGTGCCCGCGTTAAACGCTTTCCGGTCTTTTGTGCGGTCGCGTCCGACCCTGCACCGTCGATACTGTAACCGGACAGTTGTCGAAATGTCATTTGTTCTGTGTACATGTTTTCAAACAATTTTTTCCCATTAGAATTAGTCATCGCGGATGTTTTATCTGTGTCGCGACAATGCCTCGATTTATTTGTCGGACTAGTGCACAAAACCATAGACAATCCGCGCCGTATATCGGCTAGGCCGGTCACTTTTCATTCCATCCCCGTGTACAAAGAAGTTCAGCCCAGAACTCGCAGGAACTTGATTACAGAGATTCATATCTACGCACGAGCTGTAATTTCGTATCGACCGTTCGATTTTTGAAGTGAAACCTTTAAAGCGAGGATAAATCCGTCTGCACGCGTCACAAAATCTGTAATTCCAGCAAAACTCGGCGGATGAATCTAAAAATGTTTATTTGAAATGTATTTTACCTGGAAGGCTATAGCCTATGTATTTAATTTTAAACATTTTCAGTTGAAATGAATATTATTTAGAAGGCTGTGGCTATGTATTTCATTTTTAAAATTTTTTTTATTTAAAATGAATTTTATCTAGAAGGCTATGGCTACGTATTGTTATTTGAAAATATTTATTTAGAATGTATTTTACCTAGAAGGCTATGGCCTGCGTAGTTTATTTCTAAAAAAATCTATTTAAAATGAATTTTGTCTAGAAGGCTATGGCTATGTATTTTATTGTCATTTTTTTTATTTAAAATGAATTTTCTCTAGAAGGCTATGACTACGTTTGTTATTTAAAAATATTTATTTAGAATGTATTTTACCTAGAAGGCTATGGCCTACGTATTTTATTTCTAAAAAATTCTATTTAAAATGAATTTTCTCTAGAAGGCTATGGCTATGTATTTTGTTTTCAAAATTTTTTATTTAAAATGTATTTTACCTAGAAGGCTATGGCCTATGTATTTAATTTTAAACATTTTTAGTTAAAATGAATATTATCTAGAAGGCTATGGCCTATGTATTTTATTTCTAAAAAAATCTACTGAAAATGAATTTTCTCTAGAGGACACGACCTTTTCCACGGTGTTATTTCGAGAAATGTAAATTACCACCCATATTATTCGCTGACCACTTTCAACAAGACATCCAGCTGCACATACCTCACCGACTGGTGATTTATCCACAGGTACATCACGTGTTTGTTGCAACGTCCGGTTTAAATGAGGTGTGACTACATCGGTCCAGTCATTTGAGTTCTGGTAAACAGCTACTCCAGCAGCTCTAACCTTGGGCGTTGAAAACAAGTGATACGGTGAAAACTTGGAATCGTTATGTTATCTCCATCGTTGGGCCAGGTTTCTGGGAGCAGTAAAATATCAGAGCGTCGAAGAACGGGATCCGCGAGATCTCTGGTGCGGCCATTCGAAGTTTAACAAATCCTCTCCACTTCGCAATGAAACCAATGAGTTGTCGGTCTGTCGTTTCTAAGCGATTCAGTGAAAATCGACGAAATTCTTCTTGAAGGCCGCCCACTGATATTGCTACTCTTCGACAGCGGTAGCATATTTGGTCATTATGAGCTGTCACGGTTGTAGAGTATCTGGACGGTTGTCACTTGCGATGAAGCAACGTACAACTGTTAAGTAAACAATCTCATTGTATTTTTTTTGTGACCATTCACGCTGTTGCTTATCGTGATACGAATAGAGGAGCCGTCGACGTTGTTACCGTCCTGGGAGTCGTCAGAGACCCGATAACCAGTACATGACAAGAAAGTAAAATAAATAATCGTGGAATTGCAACGTGGAAGTCAAACATGACACTCGGTCATAATCAGGGGAAAAAATCTCACTGTATGTTTCTCCTTGTGATTTATCGACTGTCACTCACGATATCCCCTCCTTAAAAATTCCGTGTCGCTTGAAGCATTACAGATCTCGTGACGCTCATACTGTGACGCAGTGAGGGTACCTCCACCACTCCCCACCCCCCGCGGCACGATTAAGATTTCGTGTCGCGTCGAGCCATTACAGATTTTGTGACGCGTTCAAAGCGGTTCACTCTCGCTATAAAAGTTTCATTTCAAAAAAAAAACGCCAACTATCCGAATTCGGATAACGCGCGTTCGTTTCCCGTCGCGAATTATTCGCACGCTTAACGAAACAAAGCGCCTGTCACACGAGTTCCAATTTCCACCGACAGAAAACTATTACACAACGAATGTTGTACGACCGTCGCGCACGTGTTTCTCGTTTCCGTCGAACAAAGAACGACGACGGGTCATTAATTGTATCGCGCACTACTCCCATCTGATTAGTCACCGTCCGATGTGCATTTTTTTTTGTCCATTCGGTGCGAAATGAATGTCGTTCCGAGAAACGGACACCGCATTTATCGATAGAACACAGTCACATGTTTCAGTTATTAATGCAACGAGACGGGGATCGTACGATCGATGTTGATCCGTTTCCATGATAACTGGACAGCGACTTGAATTGCGAATGTACGAGTGGGAGAGTTACGTCTGTTTGTTATGATAAAGGGTGCGGGTGTTAAAAAGAAAAAAGAATGTCTCCTCGTGTAAAAGCAATTGTCTGATTTATTAGCGGACGCGAACTGTGTTAATGCATGACAGATAACTAGCATTTCGTTGTCGTTGCGTTGTCTGATCACAAGCATAGAAAATCAGTTATTTTATTTTCTCATCTTCTTTCAGATTTATACATTCTCTGTTAAACTGGTATTGTAGACTGGACACTTTCCGGACTGGAAACTAATATAAAAAAGATAAAAATGACATGATTTCAATTGTCTTTTAAAACAGACATATTTTTACAAAACTCATAATTGTCTTTTACTTAAATATCACATTAGTAAAAACGAATTTTTCAGTAAGGAACACAAAAATATCAACGTGATAAAAAGACAGAGTGTATGGAAACTTTTACTTATCGTTGTTTAACATAACATTAATTTTTAAATAACATATAAATATGTTTAATTTCACGGTGGCCCATTCAAGTTACTGTTTAGGTCACAATCGACGATAAGAAGTTTAAAAAATTCAAACAATTCAGAATAGAAAAAGCGAAAATCTTTGTTACAGCTGGCCGTATCGATACTTTTTCGATCCAGCGTGCGTTGAACGCACCGAGTGCCGTCTAAAACCGCACGCGGCGCGCTCGGACAGATTTTCGAAACAGATTCCGCGGACCAATTACCCACGTACCGTATCTATTTTCGATGTATCCGTTGTTTAGAATAAAAACGGCGCGCACAGGAAACGTTTATTTATTTAAAAGCGTTCAACCTTGCGAAAGGCTAGAGGTCGGGATCGATCCCCGTCGACGACGACGGCGACGTACGCGCGAGCGGGCCGTCGGCTTCGAAGCGGACGGCGTTCAGGAACGAACTGTTCGAGTGCGGTGTCGAGATTTCGTGCAACGCGCACGCGCGATCGATTTGCATGCGCGTCTATGCGGTGTGTGTCCTCGGTTCGAGGAACCGCGCTCGTTATGCACGGTAAACGTTTTCGCGGAATCGACCGAGAATCAGATATGGATTCTGCATGCGGCGGATCGGGTTTCGCGAACGATCGATTCGGAACCGGTGAATCTTGGAAGCGGCGTGTGTGTGTGTGTGTGTGTGTCTCCTGTGTGTACACTACGGACATACACCGTCGTAATTGGTTTATTTACTACTGTACAAGCGTCACTGGTAAAAAAATATAGTTAATTCTCAGATCAGACGAAATAATGTATTATGTCAAGGCCGACTACGATCTCAAAACAAAACACTTGTCACGACCAGCTCTATACCTGTTTTAAACGTTGATCGCAGTCTACTACGATATCAACAAACGATTTTTTTCCTTGAAATAAGACAGTCGAACGTCCACGACTCGCACGTAACGAACGGACGGCTCGTATCTCGGCACACAGATGTCTGGCCGGCTTGTGATTTTTTTTTAGCGAAGCTCGCACACTTTTTGGAAGTTTCGGTCACATACCTCGACTTGAAGTCATCCGTGCGGACTCGAATTTTTTTTTCAAAATTTCAAACAACCTAATGTAAGATTTAGGCCCATATCTCGACACGCAGATATTATAATGTGATCTCGTGGATTTTTTTTAAGATGATTCGGACACTCTTGTGAGATAAAGGTATGTACCACGATATACAACCATTTGTGCGGACTCGAGAATTTTTTTTACCGAATTCCAGACATTCTCATGTAAGATTCAGGCGAATTTCTCGGCATACAGACATTAATGTGCCCTGACGATTTTTTAAAAGGCTCGAGGACCTTGATTGTGAGATACAGATCCGTATCTCGATCATTAGATATCTGTGCAAGGTCAAGAATTTTTTTTTAATGAATTTCAGAAACTCTATAGTAAGATTCAAGCCCGTATCTCGACATGCGGATATTAATGTGATCTCATGATTTTTTTCACGAGAGTTCAGATACTCTGTTGTAAGACGCAAGCCCATATCTCGACATATAGATATTAATGTGTTCCGGTGATTTTTTCAAGATGATTCAGACACTTTATTGCGAGATGCAGGCCCATATTTCGGTATATAGACATCTGTCAGGACTCTCGATTTTTTTCAGTATACTTCGGACACTTTACTGTAAGACTTAGGCCCATACCTCAACATACAGATATTAATGTGACGTTACGGATATTTTAAGAGAGTTTAGACACTCTATTGTAAGATTCAACCACATATTTCGACATGAAAATATTAATATGATCTTAAGAACTTTTTAAGAAAATGAAGACACTAATGCAGACCCATATCTCAACATACAGACATATGTGAGGGATCAAGATTTTTTAGTGAACTTCAGACACTCTCATGTAATATTCAGGCACATATCTCGACTTACAGATATTAATGCGAACTTGCGAATTTTTTAAGAGAGTTCACATGTTCTAATATGAGATGCAAGCCCATATCTTGACATATAGACATTTGTGCGGGCTCTCTAATTTTTTTTAGTGAACTTCAGGCACTCTCATGTAATATTCAGGCACATATCTCGACTTACAGATATTAATGCGAACATGCGAATTTTTTAAGAGAGTTCAGATGTTCTAATATGAGATGCAAGCCCATATCTCGACATATAGACATCTGTGCGGGCTCTCTAATTTTTTTAGTGAACTTCAGACACTCTCATGTAATATTCAGGCACATACCTCGACTTACAGATATTAATGTGAACTTTCGAATTTTTAGGAGAGTCCAGATGCTCTAATAAGAGATTCAAGCCCGTACCTCGACACACGGACATCTCTGCGTACTCACGAATTTTATCAAGGCTCAGATGCACATCAATTCAGACACATACTCAACGCCTGTCTGCACCCGAACGCTCTAAGGATAAAGGCGTAAGCGACAATCGAAAATGATCAATAAATAAATATATTTTTAAATAGGAGAAATACGTTTGCGATCGAGTAAAGAATCGGCGGCCCGTACAATATTTATGCGCTTCATCTGACTTGTCTGGGAACTGAAAATTTCGATTTTTTCTCATCGAACGTGCCTCGCACATGCGCGGAACTGTATTCGAATTCGATATGCAAATGCGACATTCGGCCGTAATTGCTCGAACAGACACCTCGTGTGTGCATGACTCATACACAGGCCATTTTATAAATGACAGGAAGAGCAGACCCATTAAACTGATTCTCGTTTTGCGTAACATGTGAAGAACACCTACTTCGGTGAACAATTGAAACAAAGACGACGGGGATTCGTACACGACGAAACAAAAGGTAAACGTTGGCAATAATTATGTCGTTCCGCTCGCCGCGATTCCCATACAAACACACACACACACGTATGCATACGGAGTAATCGAACCGGCGAGTAAGCACACACGCGCGCACACAAGCAGATTCCTCATCTCCGCGTTCACACGTCGCCGTTCTCTTCCTTCCGACATTCGAGTCCGGCCGCGGCGTCAGCAGATCTTGTCGAAATCACGATGCAGTGTTTTTTTTCTAAATATCTCGCCGATTGTTCGTTTCGGATGTTATGTAAGAAGAGACTGGGCCGATGCTGCAGTCTAAGAGAGACTGAAGAAGAAATTGCGCGGTATCTCGTTTGTATTCTGTCAAATGTCGATCCGGTCGCATATTTCCGATAATAAAACCTAAATACAAGGAGGAAGTCGGGGAGATTCCGTCTTATACAGATTTCTTGACTTTTCAATCTTCTCAACATGCGCATATTAATACTAGAACTACCGACAGTTAAGACGGAGCTGTTCCTATCAAAGCCGGTCAAAATGATTTGTCTTTAAGAAATTCGTTATAATAGAATATTTTTATATTTATTGACTTGTTAGTTTCTTATAAAAGGAATCCCATATTATGTAGTATGTATGATTTCATTATGAACACACTGCATCTTAATTCTAACTATTCAAGGTTTCACGTCGACGTTTATAGAATGAACATTTGTTTTCATTTTCCTGTACGATGCGAGAAAACGATTAATCGACCGTTAAAAGATTAGAAATCCGTCGGACGAACGAGCGGACGAGATAGTTGGCCGTGTAACAACTGAACGATTGTGTACGTTTTTCATTTTCTAGCCAGCTCTGGCATACCTGACACAACTCCATTTCTGTAACGGCGGCCAGAGCACGCCGCGATTTACATGTCTCGCTGCGAAACGACCGCAGCGGCCTGTGCACGCGACGACAGTTGCGCAAATGTGACAGTTGGTCCGAGAATCGTTATACTGCGATGCATTTTACACGACAGCAGTTTCCTGACGGTAACTCTTATCGTAGAACGAAAACAGTGCAACAAACGCATACACACGCTGTAACATAACAGATAGTTGAGAGTGTGTGAATTATTTTGTAATCAGTTTGTTCGAATGTAAACCAGTTGACATAAAATTAATTGATTTTGAGATAAAATGAAGACAATTTAGACAGTGAATCAAGACAATATCAGACGATCATCAATATATCACACAGAATATCAAGAGAATTCAGACAGTGAGAGTTGTTTGATTCCTTCTTCTATGTAAGAACAATCGAACTGTCCTACAAGAATAATTTTCCGTTTATCAGAATAATCGATTAGTCAACATTTTGATGAGAAAAGACTGTGTGATTTGTGGCCAGTGAACATTCATTTATGAGAGTGAATTTAGTCAGAGTTCCAAAAACTATAGACGGCAAAAAAATCTTTTCATTCGATTAGTTTTGAAACATTTCCAATCAGAATTTTAAGACATTTTTGTGTGACTTGTACGGAAGCGAAACGTTCATGTGTGAACATGAATTCAGCCACAGTTCCAAAAACCACAGTGTGGCATAAAATGTTTTCATTCGATTAGTTTTAAAACATTTCCAATCAGAATTTTATAACATTTTTGTGTGACTTGTACGGAAGTGAAAAGTTCATTTGTGAACGTGAATTTAGCCACCATCACCCAATTCAATCACCCAATTGAAAAAAGATAATTTGGCCATCGCCAATTTAAACAAAAAATTAATTATTGTGACAGGAACTTCTTGAAAATTCTCAACGTAAACAAAAACATATAAAAGACGATTCGAAATGACCGAACTACTGGAATTTCTTTTCGTGGCAGGATCGACGCCCCACCCTACATCTGACTGATTCTCAATTGTATTTCGAAGATATCGTTCGAGAAACAATTGAGAATCGTTTCTTTTTTTTACAAATAAAAATAAAAAAACAAACAAAAACATTTACACGGAAAAAATAACAACTGAATGACGAAACGAACGTTCCAGCGCATACTGTCATCACGTATGCATCGATAGATTTCACTATTGTTACAGAAAAAATGTCGAAATTATATGCGCACACATGTGTATGTGTGTCCATGTGTATACATATATATATATATATATATATATATATATATATATATATATATATATATATATACACATATATATGTATATATATATTTATATATGCATATAATGACGAGTTAATGAACGAGTTGTTGATTATTTATCACATCCGTTCTACATAAGGTGCACGTCCACACGAACAATACCTGTACTTACACATCGATCAGCATACGAAGTAGTAGCTCGGAATCATAATAATAACCAGTTACATACCGACCGACGGAACGAACCACTCTGACCTATGCTCTGGTATCATTCTCTCCATGTTTGCTCGCCACTCGTCAATCATAATTAGTCACTTGTACTTACTGTTGTTTAAGTGCAGATTGATTGCGTTGACGGAACGCAATTGCGAGTTCTATTATTATTATTTTTTTTATTTTTTTTTCCTATTCAACAATCTATATGAGTCAGACGGATGGTTCCAGTGTGAATGATTGCACTTCAGCGCCGACATCAATGTGTCATTTAGTGGTCGCGTCGAATGTGACACGACCACCGAATGACACATTATCATTAGGAGGTTGCACTGAAAGCCGCTGTTCGCGTGCGGATGGCTCACATCATTTTTATGTGTGAACATTTCCCACTAAAAAAAGAAAAGTCACTCGAAATCCCATAGAACATTTATGGGATTTACTTAATCGACGCTTCGGAAAACATCAAACAAGCACTGGGGAATCAGTGAAAACTGCATTATTGACTTGAATGGAAGAAAATAACGGGAGAAGATGCAGAAAACCTGGTTCTTAATATGACAAGTCGTTTGGAAGCAGTGGTGAAATCAATAGGCTACCGAACAAGATACTGAAAATTAGAAAAAAATACAAATCAGCTTTACATCTCAACGTTTCTCTTTGTATGAAAACTCTTTTGATACAAATTTGAGGTAAAATTTTTGTTTATGTTTCTTTTTATGTTTTTGGATGCATTTGGATTTAATTCTGTTATAAGTATATTCTTTAATATATATATATATATATATATATATATATATATATATATATATATATATATATATATATATATATATATATATATGTGTATATATATATATACACACAATTATATGGTGGAAGTATTTACAAAATTGCATTCATGGATTTCTATTTTTAAACAAAAATATAAAGTGTATGAAAACTTTGTTGCCTCACTGTAGCAATAAAACATTTGCAATTCTAGTTCGACCGCCGATTAAAGCACACTTAGATATATAACAGATCCGAATAGAAGGCGGACGTTTCGAATTTCTGTTTTATTTATAAAATTTCGATATCGATCGAACAGAACATTAAAAACGAACAGACGAGTTCGTTCGAAATATTCAGTCATAAAACGAACACGCTGTATCCTATACAGCAGCTCAGATGATAATTACAAACGATATTAAACATTTGTGTTTGTAAACAAATATTTAATTCCGGTCGAACGAACATGTTGTCGTCGCCGCGCTATCGTTTTTCAAACGCACTCGGATAGAATTCGATGAGCAAAACACGACCGTCTGTTTAATTAATAACTACTAATTGAGCAATTTCCTGTTACTAATGGATGAGGAAATGTCAGCTCACTTAATATCGAAACACTGACAAGTACCACATATCGACAATTAATATCATCTTTACGAAATGCCTATCTGTCTTTCGGTACAAATCGAAGCGTTAGTATTTAAGTGAACGCGTATGTTTTTCACACAGACGTAATAAATGTAGGTGATTAATTTCAATATAAAAATTCTGAATAGAAGATTAATTTTAATGGAAATGCGATTATTCGTTCTAATAGATCTTATCTTGTGAGTGTGCACAAGTGCGACAAAGACGGAAATACGAAATGTAATGTTTATGAATAATTAACCATCCTTGTCAGAAGTTTGTTGAAAGGTTTGGTTGGCCATGTACGGTAGATAAAGATAAATTAAATGTCTTTTAATGTGTTAGAATAGATACAGAATCAACGATAACCGTGCAAAAACAATTGTACTTACGAGCGAGACGGAGATATGATATTGCGTTGAAAGACCAATATCGCTCTCTGTCTTAACTGAACAGTTTGTGTATGCAACGCTGCCTTCATTCAATTGAATCGGCGATTTCAAAAACTACATAAGTCAAAGAATTTAAATTTTACAGGATTCAATGAAAAACGCGTAACATAAAAATAATAAGATTTTCTGAAGATTTTCTCTGTTAATACGTTTTTCAGGCCTTCAATCTGTCAGTTGCTTAATAGTTACTGTCCTGTGAAACCGTTAATGTAACCAAAAACCTTAACCGAACTTCTACATTCCAGTCGGGATTCGCAGAACGTGAGGTGTGTTTTTCCGCTTGCTCGATCTCCAGGTTCGAACAAGCGTCCACGGACTCATCCGGCATTATCAATCTACGTTTATTACATCCACGCACGGCACACAATATTCACACACGTGCGCGTGGGTTAACATCGAAACATTTCATTGTTTGCGTACATCGATAAACATCGAATTTCATATTCGATTTCGTTCCCGTTCCACTGTATCGACGGCGCCGCCCGAATTTTTCACATATCTAGAAATCGCTGACGGTTGTTTGTTTTCGAATTTGATTTCTTCGAATGGGTGGCTGGGTCTGCGTCACGTTCCAAGAAACGATACGAAGACATACAATTCTTGACGGAATATTTATATGACATATATATATATATATATATATATATATACATATATATATATATATATATATATAAATACAATAAAAAAATTTAAAAAACAACATACTGGAATTACAAATACGCAAATTATTCAGATGTGCGCGGACAAGTGAATTAATAATGTTCATAAATCATCTACAACGTAACTTTCAAGTTGCGGCACGGCTGGCTAGATGTGCTTTTTCTATGCGCGCCGAGAAGAAAAATGAGTTTAGGAACATCGCACAAGTGCACAAACAACTGTATGTATGTGTGCACGTGCACATATATATATATATATATATATATATATATATGTGTGTGTATGTATCTTATGTAATAAAGTCTGCTTGTTAAAGCTTTAGTGGTCTAGACGTTCACCTTTAAAAATCCCGATAACCTCACACAGACATTTTTCAACAATGGATATATATATATATATATATATATATATATATATATATATATACTGTCTTTGAGACTGAAAAAAAACTACACGTTTAGTACAAGCAGGCATCTCTCCACGTCAGAGTAAAAAAACTGCAACATCTAAACTTTCAACAAATTTTAATAACTTTTGATAGGTAGTTTATGACAAGACACTAGCTATCAAAATATATATATAGAGAGAGAGAGAGAGGGAGAGAGAGAGAGACTCAATTTAGGCCTCTACAGGAAATTTAAAAAAATCGCAAAAAATAAAAAAATCAATACTTAAATACAACTGAATTAAAATACTGAAACAAAAATAAAATGTATTTTTTATTATTTCTGCAATTTTTTTAATGTGGAATCTTAAATTGAATCATCTGTATATATATATATATATATATATATATATATATATATATATATATATATAAATATATATTTAATATATATATATATATATATATATATATATATATATATACCTACACATAATATATATATATATATATATATATATATATATATATATATATATATATATATATATATATGCAAACAAAGAGAAAGGGAGTACATAATTCATTTCGGAATCCCAAAATAAAAAAAAAATCAAATCAGACAGTCGGTGCGGTCGTTTGTCCGAAACTGAGCGTTCAGTTCTGATCGAGTGGCAAGAGCACTGAATTCGTAATCAGCTCAATGGGCCGAGGCACAGCCAACTATTTAAATTCAGTGTTTCAGTTTAACGTATTTTAATCGATTTTTGTTTTTTGTTTTTCTCATTTCCTTGCGGTATAGTTTGAAAAGCAGGCGTGCCGTTATCCATTTTTGTCTCTCTCTCAATCAATATATATATATATATATATATATATATATATATATATATAATGTGTGTGTGTGTTAACACTTAATACATTTTGGAATCCTAAAATGAGTACTCGGTAGGCTGAGCACAATCAACTGTTTAAAATCAGTTTTCACGCATTTAAAACGACTTGTTTATTTTTCTCTATTTCATTGAAATATATTATAAAAAGAAGGCGTGCTGTAATTTATTTCTGTTTTCCTCTCAATATATATATATATATATATATATATATATATATATATATATATATATATATATATATAATGTATGTACATATATAGACATAAATTAATATCGATTGTGTTGACCTTTAAGTCGTCGCAGTGTTATTTTTTTCAGCCGCTCGCCGTGTCGATTTCGTTTCTGTATAACGTGACAATAATGGAAAACTTCACTTTCACTTTACAGATAAGAAACTGGATACGTCTTTTTTCCGATCTAGGACGCTTTTGACGGCGAACGTGTTTTTTTTTGTTGTTATTATGACTGTGCCGAGAGATCGATCTGTTAATGAAAAGTGATATGGGTTGGAGTTTGCACTCTGTCACGCATATGATCCTTGTAACATTATTCGTTGTTGTGTCGTGTGTGTGCTGTGTGTGTGTGTGTGTGTGAACGTGTATTCTACGTTCCAGGTATCCGAATACGTTCGCTAGATTGACGGTGATTTATTCAAAACGTTCGAAACGCTATATTCTGCGTTATTCTTTTTTTTCTGTCGATGAGACCGAATGCGATTTATTAAGACGGGATTCGGAGAAATCTCCTGTTATTTTTTTCTTTGATTCATCGCGTGATTTATTTAGTTGAACTGGCAATGGGAATTTGAACAAGTCTTTCACACGGTACCGATACTATAATAGTATATATGGTGTTTTATATATATATATATATATATATATATATATATATATATATATATATATATATATATATTGGGAAACAAGAACAGAATACAATAACGGCACGCTTACTTTTTAAAATATACTTCGATGAAATGAGAGGAAAAAAAAAACAAAAATCGTTTAAAATATGCGCAAAACTGAAACACTGAATTTATATAGTCGGCTGTGCTCAGCCTACTGAGCGCTGATCACGAACTCAGTGGCCATGCCACTCGATCAGAACTGAACGCTCGGTTTCGGATAAACAACTGCACTCACTTCTGATTTGAAATTTGCTTTATTTTGCGAATCCGAAGTAGGTGGCTGCGCCCAGCCTACTGACTATTTTTCGAAATCACGCTCGAACGAAAATTTCGAGGTACAAGAAAGACTGCGACAAAAGATAAAACGTCGATTCGCGGGTACTTTGAATCCCTGGCATCGATGTACACCGGCTGAAGATTTTATCAACTTCAGAACGCCGGAATCTTACACTACCGGAATAACTGAACTTGAAAATTGATTAGTGAAAATGTGTCGATTGTAAATGATGCTCACTATTGATAGAGTCGATCGTTAGCTGAGAAAAATGTACATGAATTTGAAGGTCATAAACCGCAATTATTTTTTTCACCAACCTAATACTTATTCTGTTGTTGTGTCTCTCCTGTTATTATTTACCAGCTAGCTAGTTAAAAACTATTGATTGCTCGAATAGGACACATTGTGTATTGTAATGAATATGTCAGTGTTTCAAATGTATTATTAAATAAAATAGTCGGTAATTAAATATTTATTTAGTTTATCTGACAAGTATGTAACTGTTTATATGTAAGAATTTGACAGGTGCATTTTAAATCTATTTGTATCCGTATATATAAGATCATGTATTACATAAATACCAACCTCCTGTAATGAATATTTTATTCCAAATACAGTACTTTACTTAATTATTATCATTATTATATATATATATATATATATATATATATATATATATATATATATATATATGAACCATTGTTGTGTCTCTGAAAGACTGAATAATCAAACGTAGAAGGCGTGGAGACGGTTGCACCGTCCGTACGGTCTAGTAAGAATCGACGCACCTCGCATAGCACTCTGTCCGACCACAAAACATTCAATTTATGAATGAATTCGGCAAGGGCTGACGGTGTTTGAATTTCAATTAGCGTTCGTATTTTATCCACAACTGTACGTTTCAAGGTCCGTGTCGTCTCGCACGATCGAATCAGTGTGCGAGCGAGACGGAAGGGAGGACGAAACGGAGAGGAAACACACACACACACAACGAGAATAAATCTCGTTCGGTGTTGCGATTTTATATTGATTGGACGTCGTCGAGGGATTCCGAGAAACGGATAAACATTCAACGCCGGAACGCGAATCTCTAATTAATCGTTCGATATTGTCGCGCTCGTCGGTCACTGGCATTGGGATTTTTTTTTTTAATGCGCGGACAGGTGCAGCAACAGCGAGTTTTCGTTCATGAACGTTTTCGACGAGGGAGACCTTTGAAGGAAACAAGATGGACGTGTTGGAGAGTATTTGAATAAATCGCCCGACTGCTGAATGAAAAGTTCTCTCTCACGGATGCGCTCTCGTTTCGGCTCGACAGTCGGAGAGATTTTTTTTTTTGATCAGAAATTTCAAGTAATTGATTATTGATCAGTTTTGATTACGGTCTGTTGGTTCAGTTGGTCCGAAAGGTTAACATAGTACTTTCCTGTTATCGTTGTTTCGTTTAGAAGATAATCATTCTGTAATGTTTCCTTAGCATCGCAGAGAATGGAAGCCGTGACGTTTCCTATAAACAAAATAGATTTTGCCTTTTTACCGACGCTTCCATTGTTCTGACTGCT
The DNA here is from genome assembly GCA_034766995.1 of Acanthacorydalis orientalis. NCBI lineage: Eukaryota > Metazoa > Arthropoda > Insecta > Megaloptera > Corydalidae > Acanthacorydalis > Acanthacorydalis orientalis. The sequence goes on from CM068314.1 coordinate 2,107,471, forward strand.
GTTCTTTTTCAAGTGTGGTGTCATTGTTCATCGGTGATTACAAAATCGACGAACAAAATCAGCCGAATCGTTCATAAAAACAGTCCAAACACTTTTAAGTAATTTGCATTCGATTGCATTTTCGTTCAACCGTCAGCAAACGCTGCATCCATTTTACCGACAGCTTTTTCATGCCTTAGACATCCTTGCAAGTCCTAAAATACAGTTACCATTATCTTTCCAGCCGTCGAGTACAACTTTTTAGACGCCGTCCCATCCATTCGATGCCGCCGCATGGACTCTTTTTTTTGATTCGAGGTCACAACGACGAACCCAAGTTCTATCGCCGGTAAAAATCCTGACGATTTATCGGATTCGAGCCACACAGCACCGCAAACTTTCAACATTCGACTCGGTATTGTTTTTTGAGTGCGGTTTAAACATTCTCGGCATCCAGCTTGCGCTGACTTTCGACGTTCCGAGACGATCGTCGACTGTTTTGAAAACCGTTGACGTTTCGAATGTTTCAGCGATTTCTTCGAGTTTCGGTCGACCATTTTCTATAAAAGCATCTTCGAATTTCATGTGCTGTGACGTCACACGGTCTACCACTGCGACGATCGCCTTCTGACGATTCTCTCTTGTTTCACTAAACGCGACCACTTATAAAACCACGGTTTTTCCATGAGAAGAATCTCCATGAACTGCTTGGACTTCACTTAGAATGTTTTCCATACTGTTTCGACAGTAATTTGAAGTTCAGTATTTGACATTTTAGAAAATACCGAAAATCGTCGATTCCTAATTACATAATCGACAAGAAATTTTGTTTTTATGTCTAAAAACGATCATCCGTAACAAAAAAAAACATCTTTTCAGCGCCGCCTATATTTATCTCCTGTCTCATTGCGCGCATATAGAAAAAAAAACACAGTCGTACGAGCCTTATCCGAGTATAAATAAACACACGCGTATCTTGCGAAACATTTTTCACGAGGAAGCGCGCCCCATCATCCGCGAAAAACCATCGGGGAACCATCGCAGTGTTTCATTCGGCGGTGGATGGTCCGCGCGCGCGTGCGTGCGTGCCGGCGCACGAATAGATCTCTCACCTGTCGGCTATGATTTATCGGTTGCGGTCTACGCGGCCCGCGCAATAAATAACGTTTACATCTCGACGCAATTAAAACAGACGAAAAAGAGTGCACGCTCGCGTAATCCCACCAGAGTAACAGTGTCTTCCGCGTAGGTAGCCGATCGACGGGCACCACCACCACCCCCCGCCAGGCAATAAATCCATCATACGCCGCTTACGTGTAACACACGCGGGCTCGTCGGGACGTTATCCGAACCCTCCGGGGACGCGGCCACCATTTTATTTCGAGTCTTCATCATCATAGAGACGCCGGCCTCCGTTCTATCGACTCGCTTACGAGTTCATTTCACGCAGTGGGCGGTTATTTACTGCGAGCGCGTTTCGTTTCTCTGCTGTTTTGTTATATTTTAATTTTGTATTCCTGATAGAAAAACGAACGGAAGTGCATCGATTCAACAGATTAAGATACTCACTTTTTCTCTGACACTGCCTGATTATTCGTACCGAAGCGACGGATTAAATTTTATTTGGTTGGTGCAAAAATAATTGCGGTTTTTATCATTTTAATCGTTTTTATCATTTTCTGGCGCCGACTTTTCTACTTACCGCCATCTTTTGTTGTAGTCATGTGATACAGCGTTGTAAACAATGAAATTAGTGCTACTGACTTCAGCTTATGTCTATAGTTTTCATTCTATAATATTACTGGATATTAGTCTCTGAAATTAGTCACGGAAAAAGCAAATCCGCGCGATTTTGTCGAATGAGTTTAAATTGGGACGCAAAGCAACAGAAACTGCTCAAAATATCAAATTTGTTTTTGGCGAAGAGTCAATTGGTGAACATACAGCTCAACATTGGTTCCAAAAAATTCGTGGTGGAAACGAAAGGCTTAATGACGAGGAAGGTCGTGGACGTCCTTCAGCTATAGACAATAATGATTTAAGAACCATTATTGAAGCGGACCCACTTGAGAGGTGGCAACCAGACTCAATGTTCATCATTCAACAGCTATGCGATATTTCAACCTAACTGGAAAAACAAAAACGCAGGATAAATGGGTGCCGTATGAACTAAATGAACGTCAAGAAATTCGGCGATACTAAGTCTGCCCTGCGTTTCTTTACCATAACAAACATGATTCCTTTCTTGATCGCATCGACAAAAAAGTATCGACCGTCCTCATAATCTCTGACTGAATACCGCAACTAGATCACAATTGTCAAAGTGAACCACTAGATCCAGTCATATTCATTAATTGACTTACAATAAATTGAATAAGCATGACTAGAATCTAGTGGTATGCTAAACGCTACTAATGGTTATTTATTTAGTTGGTAGGAGAATAATTGCGGTTTTTGTTTGTTTTCTGCATTCTGATCTTAATTCTTGTTCAATGAAAATGTCATTTCATCGTGTCCATCTTAATATCATTTTAAAGTGCATTTTTCGATCTGTATTTTAGTAACTTCGACTTCGGTTTTATTACTGATTTTGCTTCAAATCCGGCTACTGAATTAAAGATGGTAAAGCAGCGAAAACTGCTCGTATCCTGAAGGAACACTTAATTATTATAAGTCCAGCTAGAGCGCTTTATAACGCCATGATTATTCATTTGGTCGGTAGGAGAATAATTTCGGTTATATATATATATATATATATATATATATATATATATATATATATATATATACATATATATATACATATATATATATATATATATATATATATATATATATATATATATATATAATCCATCATTTAGCCCTAAAAGAATCGCTTTTCGGCGAAAACAAGATTTGCAACATTGTAGCGATCGCGCTTACTTGTAATTTAAATTACAGTCAGTAATAATTTGTACAGTCTGTACTGACAATATAAATATAAATAAAAAAAAAGATAACAATCAGTATGTACGAGACGAGCCATTCATTCAATCGCCGGTTCGCGAAGGCACGAAGCGACAGAAGTGTGAACAAACGTTCTCGTTCTGCTAAGAATGAATGAATCGAAAAACATCACACGATCGGCTGCCAATTAAGCAACCATTGATGGTTCCCAACGGCGGCGCGGGCCTGCGGTCCGAATTCGATACGGTATTGTATGTAGAGTGTCGACCGGGGTCATATCTGTTACAGTGGGGTCAGATTGACAGGGAGACACGCGAGGGGCCCGATGCGGTACGCGCGCACACTGACAAATGACTGTTTACTATGCCATGGCCGGTACGGGTCACGCCGCGGGTCACGTCATAGACCCACATCGCTATTTAGAGACGTCTCCGTCACACCGGTATTATTCTACCAGGCCGTACAAATGTACACTCGATTGCGTCGACCTTCGACGTAAACAGAAACGACGCTGTTTGTGTTTTTTAGGATCGTTTCGAACAGACGTGTGTAACGTTTTTTTTCCGACTTCCGATCGGTCTCTTAAAGCGAACCGTCTATTTTTTCCGTTCGGAATGTCTAATCGAAATCGTTAAAAAGGATCAAGTAATCTTGACCGGTTGTTTTTATCGCAGGAGATCAAAAATCGATATTTTTATGCATCTTTTTTTACTGAAAATATTTACTGGCAGCATCATGATAAACTTTTAATCAGTGCTGGTATATTTTTATGCATGCAAATATTTTTAATGAATTTTTTTAGATGTTGACTGAATGAGCAAAATTGTCCAAAATCGATTTTCGGCTGTAAAAATCGTATTTTCCAATAACTAATGCTGTTTTTACCAGAAAACGATTGCATTTAGACTAAATAATCGGTTTATGTTGAAAAAGTAGATTTATAGTCGATTTTTAAATTTTTGATTTTTGGACCAGAAAAAAACGACGACCTATAGTATGCAAATTTCATGAAAAATCTACCTCTTTAAAAATCGAATTTTCTCAGAAAAAATCAAAGATTGGCTATAAAATAATAGGAATTGATGGTTAAAATCGCACTTTAGAATCTAGAACAATTTTTATTCGCAATAATCCTGATTTAGATATATTTTTCTAAAATGCGTTGTTTTCACTTTTAATCATTTTTTAAAAAACAAATTTTTAACTTTTTTACTGAAAATATTTACTGGCAGCATCATGATAAAGTTTTAATCAGTGCTGGTACATTTATATGCATGTAAATATTTTTAATGGTTTTTTTTAGATGTTGACTGAATGAGCAAAATTTTCCAAAATCGATTTTCGGCTACAAAAATCGTATTTTCCAATAACTAATGATGTTTTTACCAGAAAACGATTGCATTTAGACTAAATAATCGATTTATGTTGAAAAAGTAGATTTATAGTCAATTTATAAATTTTTGATTTTTGGACCTGAAAAAAACGACGACCTATAGTATGCAAATTTCATGAAAAATCTACATTTTTAAAAATCGAATCTTTTCAGCAAAAATCAATGATTGGCTATAAAATAATAGGAATTGATGGTTAAAATCGCACTTTGGAATCTAGAACAATTTTTATTTACAAAAATCCTGATTTAGACATATTTTTCTAAAATGTTGTATTTTCACTTTTAATCATTTTTAAAAAACAATTTTTTAACTTTTTTTACTGAAAATATTTACTGGCAGCATCATAATAAAGTTTTAATCAATGCTGGTACATTTATATGCATGTAAATATTTTTAATGGTTTTTTTTAGATGTTGACTGAATGAGCAAAATTGTCCAAAATCGATTTTCGGCTACAAAAATCGTATTTTCTAATAACTAATGCTGTTTTTGCCAGAAAACGATTGTATTTAGACTAACTAATCGATTTATATTGAAAAAGTAGATTTATAGTCGATTTTTAAATTTTTGATTTTTGGACCAGAAAAAAACGACGACCTATAGTATGCAAATTTCATGAAAAATCTACCTCTTTAAAAATCGAATTTTCTCAGAAAAAATCAAAGATTGGCTATAAAATAATAGGAATTGATGGTTAAAATCGCACTTTAGAATCTAGAACAATTTTTATTCGCAATAATCCTGATTTAGATATATTTTTCTAAAATGCGTTGTTTTCACTTTTAATCATTTTTTAAAAAACAAATTTTTAACTTTTTTACTGAAAATATTTACTGGCAGCATCATGATAAAGTTTTAATCAGTGCTGGTACATTTATATGCATGTAAATATTTTTAATGGTTTTTTTTAGATGTTGACTGAATGAGCAAAATTGTCCAAAATCGATTTTCGGCTACAAAAATCGTATTTTCTAATAACTAATGCTGTTTTTGCCAGAAAACGATTGTATTTAGACTAACTAATCGATTTATATTGAAAAAGTAGATTTATAGTCGATTTTTAAATTTTTGATTTTTGGACCAGAAAAAAACGACGACCTATAGTATGCAAATTTCATGAAAAATCTACCTCTTTAAAAATCGAATTTTCTCAGAAAAAATCAAAGATTGGCTATAAAATAATAGGAATTGATGGTTAAAATCGCACTTTAGAATCTAGAACAATTTTTATTCGCAATAATCCTGATTTAGATATATTTTTCTAAAATGCGTTGTTTTCACTTTTAATCATTTTTTAAAAAACAAATTTTTAACTTTTTTACTGAAAATATTTACTGGCAGCATCATGATAAAGTTTTAATCAGTGCTGGTACATTTATATGCATGTAAATATTTTTAATGGTTTTTTTTAGATGTTGACTGAATGAGCAAAATTTTCCAAAATCGATTTTCGGCTACAAAAATCGTATTTTCCAATAACTAATGATGTTTTTACCAGAAAACGATTGCATTTAGACTAAATAATCGATTTATGTTGAAAAAGTAGATTTATAGTCAATTTATAAATTTTTGATTTTTGGACCTGAAAAAAACGACGACCTATAGTATGCAAATTTCATGAAAAATCTACATTTTTAAAAATCGAATCTTTTCAGCAAAAATCAATGATTGGCTATAAAATAATAGGAATTGATGGTTAAAATCGCACTTTACAATCTAGAACAATTTTTATTTACAAAAATCCTGATTTAGACATATTTTTCTAAAATGCGGTATTTTCACTTTTAATCATTTTTTAAAAAACAAATTTTTAACTTTTTTTACTGTAAATATTTACTGGCAGCATCGTGATAAAGTTTTAATCAGTTCTGATATATTTTTATGGATGCAATTATTTTTAATAAATTTTTTAGATGTTGACTCAATGAGCATAATTGTCCAAAATCGATTTTTGCCTATAAAAATCGTATTTTCCAATAACTAATGCTGTTTTTACCAGAAAACGATTGCATTTAGACTAAATAATCGGTTTATGTTGAAAAAGTAGATTTATAGTCGATTTTTAAATTTTTGATTTTTGGACCAGAAAAAAACGACGACCTATAGTATGCAAATTTCATGAAAAATCTACATTTTTAAAAATCGAATCTTTTCAGCAAAAATCAATGATTGGCTATAAAATAATAGGAATTGATGGTTAAAATCGCACTTTGGAATCTAGAACAATTTTTATTTACAAAAATCCTGATTTAGACATATTTTTCTAAAATGTTGTATTTTCACTTTTAATCATTTTTAAAAAACAATTTTTTAACTTTTTTTACTGAAAATATTTACTGGCAGCATCATAATAAAGTTTTAATCAATGCTGGTACATTTATATGCATGTAAATATTTTTAATGGTTTTTTTTAGATGTTGACTGAATGAGCAAAATTGTCCAAAATCGATTTTCGGCTACAAAAATCGTATTTTCTAATAACTAATGCTGTTTTTGCCAGAAAACGATTGTATTTAGACTAACTAATCGATTTATATTGAAAAAGTAGATTTATAGTCGATTTTTAAATTTTTGATTTTTGGACCAGAAAAAAACGACGACCTATAGTATGCAAATTTCATGAAAAATCTACCTCTTTAAAAATCGAATTTTCTCAGAAAAAATCAAAGATTGGCTATAAAATAATAGGAATTGATGGTTAAAATCGCACTTTACAATCTAGAACAATTTTTATTTACAAAAATCCTGATTTAGACACATTTTTCTAAAATGCGTAGTTTTCACTTTTAATCATTTTTTAAAAAATCAATTTTCAACTTTTTTGACTAAAAATATTTACTGGCAGCATCATGATAAAGTTTTAATTAGTGCTGGTACATTTGTATGCATGTAAATATATTTAATTGATTTTTTTTAGATGCTGACTGAATGAGCAAAATTGTCCAAAATCGATTTTCGGCTGTAAAAATCGTATTTTCTAATAACTAATGCTGTTTTTGCCAGAAAACGATTGTATTTAGACTAACTAATCGATTTATATTGAAAAAGTAGATTTATAGTCAATTTTTAAATTTTTGATTTTTGGACCTGAAAAAAACGACAACCTACAGTATGCAAAAATCATGAAAAATCTACATTTTTAAAAATCGAATCTTTTCAGAAAAAAATCAAAGATTGGTTATAAAATAATATAAATCAATGGTTAGAATCCTATTTTTGAACGAACTCTATAAAAATCTTTGATTCAGCCAAACTGTAACTATTTTCATATATATATATATATATATATATATATATATATATATATATATATATATATATATATATATATATATATATATAATTTATAAGCGTGTGATTCGATTCCGCGTCGAATTTCTCACATTCCGTTTAGATCGAGGAGCACAGATTTCAAGCAACGTCGAAACACATGTTCTATTGTTTTCATTTCGATTCGACGCTCGAACAAATGACCCGCGAACCGCCATTTCGAGTGCCGGCGATTTCCGCGTGGAAATACATCGTACGATACGCGAAAAACACAGTCGTGTATCTGCATCGAGAACACACACGAAACACACATAACGAAACGTATAAATATTTCATATGTGGAGTGCATGACAGGAATACATTTCGGCGCTCGTTCGCGAGTCGTGCTAAGCAGCTCGCTAGTATACAATCCACGAGCAAGACAGGAAACCATGTGTGGGAGTACCGTTCGAAGGACATCATTGTTGCGAATTGTGTTCCATGCGTGAGATCACGTCCGAGGTTTGATCGCGGCGGCGGCGGCGGAGGAGGAGGACTAGTGAAATGTCGATTGTGCACAGGTTCGAACGTTTCGACAACAGGCTACCTGAGAATATCTCAACGGGCTGAGCAATTAGGTGTGTGAATTGATTCGGTGCGTTTAGACTGAATCAAGCATAACTCTGTTTTAAATTAAAATATTTGCACGTCGTCTTAGGATTTTGAAACGCCGACCTTAACGTTTCAAAACACTATGTATCTTGATCAAACAGTTGGCATAACCTCACAAGACAGCAGTGTACGCGATGGCGTCCGAACAGCAGCATATTAAGTACTGCACACTTTTCGCATTCCAGTTTGAAAAAAGTGCTGTCGAAGCGACGGAAATAATTTGTAAAGCTTTGTGGGAAGCTGTCGTGGCGCATCAACCATGCAAAAAATGCTAAAAAAAAGTGGAATAGGTCCGAAAATGCATCACGACTTCATCGAATCAAAGCAGGCATCTTTTTTTCGAACGATGGACTCGTCGGTTACCAGACAGATGGACCAAAGTTACACAAAATAATGTGAGATATTTCAGGATTGAAATTTATTCCATTTTTCCGTAAATGGACACTGATTTTCTATGAAGAGGCGCCGAATTAATTTGTACACGTAATAATTCATTTGTGCCAATTTTGAAACTAAATTTTAAATTGGAAACATATTCTGTTGATCTAGAAATCGTAGAAGAATAAAAAAATATCAAGAAATCCGTGCGCGATGTTACAATAAACAACGTGCATCGACAAAGAACGACAGTGTACTGTTTTAACTCTTTATCACGGCACATAACAAACGAGCATCGGCAGGAATAATTATTAACACAGCGCGTGAATAATAAAAACATTTGAGAATTATTTTATTTATTTTCAAAAAAAAATAAAGCTTCACTTTTTTCAGAAAAATTAAAAACTCAAGAAATCTACAGAACTCAGTAATAAACGAAGGAACATCGATGGAGAAAAAAAGTATTTTTATTTTTTTTTAAAATACAATTTTACTTTTTTTAGAAACATTAAAAAATCAAGAAACTCTACAGAATTCAGAAATAAACGAAGGAACATCGATGGAGAGCGCAAATGTATTATTTTTACTGTTACTACGGTTTACATAAATAATAATAATCGAAATTACGATTTTTCAATGTGAAAACAATTGAAAAAAAACATTTTACAAAGAGAAAAATTAAAAAAATCAACCAATCAGTGCGAAATTCGATAATAAACAAAATACATCAATAAACAACGACAATGAGTTGTTTTAACAATTATCACAGCACATAACAATTGAATATCGCGAATTAATTAACCCTTTGCACTCCGAAAAATTTTTGATACTTATCGACCGGCAACTCCCGGCACTCTTTTACAGTGAAGCTTTTAAAAAAAGGAAGTTTGGTTTTGAAAGAAAAAAATTAAAAATGCTTATGAATGTATTTCTTTTTATTTATTTTGTAAGTATGTTTTGTTCGTTTCACTTAGCGAAAAAATTTTCACAAAGATCAAGAAATCCGTGCATAACTCAACAATAAACAAAATATGTTAATAAAGAACAACAGTGTATTGTTTTGACTATTAGCACAGCACACGACGATTGAATATTGCGAATTTATCGATATGCGCATAAATGTTAATAATGTTTCAAAATCATGAGATTTTCAATGAGGAAAGAATTGAATAAAAAAAAAACGTTTCAATTAGCGAAAAATCTTTCACAAAGATCAAGAAATCCGTGCATAATTCAACAATAAACAAAATACGTTAATAAAGAACGGCAGTGAATTGTTTTTCCTCTCACTACGATGTAAAACAAAAGCGTGTCGACGTCCACGTCTGTCAGTATGCGCATTAATGAGCACATTAAGAATATAATTTAAAGATAACGATTTCCATTACGGAGAGAATCGAAAGAAAAGG
>CM068314.1:2127500-2382500 GCA_034766995.1 Acanthacorydalis orientalis
AGCGATAACTAAGGAGCATAATGTATAAATGCAACAAAAACGGATGAAACAAAAACCGACGAAACGAAGAACAGATGAAACAAAATACAGATTAAACAAAAAAACTCGAGTGTACTCGTCGTCGCCTGGAAATAATTAACCACACCAGTGCACATCCTCAAAATAAAACGAAACGCTTATGGGGTTTTGGTACACAATCTCAGCCAACTTCTATGCATTTATTTCTATATTTAATGATCTCTTGGATTCCTGGAATGACCGTACTTGAAATAACAAGACAAATATGCGGACCTCTCCTAATCTCCTAAGCGGTATGTGTGTTAGTTTGTTTGTTTTTCCTTTTTTATTCCATTTCGTCTCGTCGAAACAATACAAGCGACACTTCCACAGTTTCGTTCCTCGCACTCCGTCGTTTATCGATCAGAGTTCATGTACTGAACAATTCTCGTGCAATCGTAACGGAATTGGACCCGACTGTGAGCGAAAAAAAACACATCTAAATTAAAACGAAACATACTATAGTTATAATGAGAACTGGTCGGTATCGCACGTTATCATGCGACGCCGCACGACATTTAATAAAATATTTTCCGTGCAGTCACGTTCTGTCGCCATTAAAAACATGAAAAACTTTAACCGAGGCATAATCGTGATATGGCGAAAATATTCGCTTCTCATTTCGCTCATCGTCATCTCCACATTTCTTTTTCTTCTATACACACACTGACAGACACACACAGTACACACACACTCACACAATCAAATGAGATCCGATTTCTATTCAGAACGCGTACGATATTTACTGCTTATGAGCATAAACCGCCATTAAAGTCGGGATGATGAATCGTATAGATGATACGAACCCGCGTCAATCCGAGACGGATTCGATTCAGAGCGCGTGTATGTTTTTAAAGAAGTTTTATAGAAATTCTTGACGCTCGGAACGCGGTCCTCCGCGAGACGCTCCAGTATGTTCCGTGACATTTTTGGAAAAAATTAATAAAACATTTCAGACGCACTGCATTGAAGTTTATTCGGTTTTTTTTGCTTTTACTCTGGAGTGCGGCGAAACGTTTGAATATTAAAATCCAGACGTATGAAAGGCGAGCGCTGAATGACGCAGCATGTAAAAAGAATTCATTAATGAAGTTAAATGGAAATACAGAAGCTTTAAAGAAGAAACTATTTCTCTTCTCGCTCGGCCTTTCGACTAGCGAAATTAAATCGAACTACAGGACTCAGCCCGTGACAACAACCAAACGGCCTACTTGCACGGAATTTAAATACTAGACAGCTTTCAGTAAAACAAAACACTATTGAACGAACTACTATGATTTTTATGTAACAAACAGACCAGCCTCCTACAGAATTCTATATAGGATGAAAGCGTACAGTGTGACCCACTTTTGTTAAAAAAATCAATAAAAAATACATTTTCAATTTTTTTTTCATTTTTCTTGGCGAGATTGCATAGATGAAACGTTTCTCTTTGAATTTATAACATAGTTATAATTATTAAGAAACAAAAACTAGTAGAATTTTCATTTCTAAAACGTTTGAGGTCGATAGGACGCCCCACCTGAATTTTACGCTATTTTTCGTAATGAAATTTTACTGAAAATGATAGATTATAAGAATGATGAACAAAAATATAAAAGTATTTGACAATAACAAGAAATTATTTCTTCTTCAATGCTTCTCGCTCTGAGAGTCCAGTCTCCCGAAGAACCGTATCGACGTCTTAACCTTCACGGGACTGAACAGTAAACGATCGATTGAAAATTCTTAAACTCCTGTCGAATTCGTGTCGAATCGACGCGCTTATTAAACGCTGCTCTCGTGCAACGAAACGCCCGTTGTCCGCAGCGGAATTTAATTTTTAATTAGCAACTGGATAAAAAAAAACGCACACAGTCTGGCGACGTGTAAAGTTATTTATGACAGTTTCGTGTGTCTATTCTCTTCGGACGTTGTTAAGCCTTCGTCGTATTACATATACGCTCGTTATATACAGCGCGTTCTAAAAATCATCGATCATTTTGTTCTGGCTACAACTTTCTATGTTTCATCAAAAACATAAAATTTGAATTCATTCAGTGGAAAACGTTTACGTCTACCTGTGAAAAACGATGTCTCTTAAATGAGGTCTCGATGATTACACCCCTCGGAAACGCGCCCATAGAAGTTTAACTCAAAAAGTCAGACATACTTGTTATGAGAACAGTAGCCTGTGTTTATTAAATAAGTTTATGAGTATGACTTGATCTAGTAGTATACAAAACAATACTAAGTAATGAATATCTAGTTGCTGTATTCAGATGAAAGATTATGAGAACAGCCGCCTATGTTTATTGAATTTATTGAAAATAAATTTATGACTACGACTAGATCTAGTGGTATATTGAACAGTAACAGTTGTGAATGATAGCCTGCTTTGCTTTATCACGACAATGCGTGATCACATGTGACTCGATCTTACGGCAAAACTTTCAGCAATGAATTCAAACAAATGAATTTTTAACTCATACCGCAAAAGCTGTTAATATTAAAAGCGATCATTGAATCAGTATAAATTTGTTTTATTGTTGCTCATACACATGTGAATAATTCGAAAATATGAAGACAGTAAGGATACCGTATCGAAGGAATCGCACTATCTGGAAAAGTGCTATTTGAAAAACGTCTCTGCATTGAAGAAAAAAAACACACATTTCTTTGTGTATCGTTCGTGTACACTTGTTCGGTCGTGTCCGTCGTACGTGAAATCACAAACGGGGAAAAAAACATCGTCCGAGTCAATAAATAATTCATCTCGAAAGCGAAACGGTCGTAAAATAATTCACAGAACTCACTCGACCGTACGGATTAATTCATAATTGAATTTTCTAATTACGATTCACTTCATTGACGTACATAATTACATTAAACTGAATCTGTTATGTTATACGTCAAATGCCACTTCGTGTCAGGTCATCCATTAAACGCAAGTTCATGCTCGCTATCGCACGCCCAAACGAACGTCCTCATAGAAAATTCAACAGTCGCTCGGGTGCCGAGCGATCGACAGTCACTCTTCACGGGTACCGAATTTACTTTTACATTTTCCCAGAGGGAACGAAGCGTGCGCTGGACCTGTGTGCGAACAAAAGATTGCTCGAACTGATGCGTCTGTTCAAACGTGAAACGGGGAGTCTAGTTGTCTGTTCGGTCACAGTATAGTTCGAAAAGGCCTCGTACGCTATCATTTCGGTCAGCTCTGACCGATCAATTAACCCCTTACGCGTTTATGTCGAGTATACTCGTCATGAAAAGATGGAATTTTTTGTCGAGTATGCTAGTCATGTAGGAGAAAATCGCTTCGCTATTTACTGTAAAATTTAGATTAATACATACATATATATATATATATATATATATATATATATATATATATATATATATATATATATATATTTGTAATTTTAGCACATTTTAGAATATTTCTAAGCAGTTTGCTCTTTGATTCGTGAATCTCACGTCTACTATCTAGAGAATGTATTATAGGGTCTAACAGAAAAACTTGTGAAGTGAATAATGTTATTATTTATCCTCCCAGATGAGTTTTACTGATAGCGTTCAAAGATATCTTTAGTGACTATGACTAGTGAGATCTAGTTGCAATTATTAGTAAAAGAGTATGAGCATGGCCAACTATATTTATTCATTGTACATGTTTATCAATTTTCTCTAATATAGAATATTTGAAAATTCAAGTCAGCCATGAAAAAATGACCGGGAGATTTGAAAATCAACTATATACAATTTACAAGATTTTTTCTTAACCCCTTAAGCGGTTATGTCGAGTATGCGCGTCATGAAAAGATGGCATTTTTTTGTTTAATGTCGACTATACTCGCCATGTATACAAAAAATCGTTTCTGCTATTTATTGTAAAATTTAGATTAAAAAATATATATATTTGTAATTTTAGCACATTTTAAAATATTTCCAAGCAGTTTTCTCTTTGTTTCGTGAATCTCACGTCTGCTATCTAGAGAAGATATTATGGGGTGTTCTAGAAAAATTTGTGGAGTGAATAATGTTTTTATTTATCCGCCCAGATGAGTTTCACTGATAGCGATAAAAATATATCTTTACATCCGAGAAAACAAAAGAGTGATAACACCTGTAAGTAGTGATGAGGTTGAAGAAGGTACTGAACCTGATAAAGAAAATAAAAATACTAATGTACAATGGAATATTAGAGGTGGAGAGCGAGCACCGTTTAAATTTACTGCTCGTCCTGGCCCAAATTTCACTATTCCCCATTCGTCAAAAATCGAATGTGTGTGTTCTACATGGAAACATTTTTAGATTATGGCTTACTGAACATAATAGTGGAGCGAACTAATTTATATGCTGAGCAATATTTGGAAAGTCGCCAGAATTTGAAACAACGTTCAAGATTAAAAAAATCGATGCCGACAAACAGTAATGAAATACGGTTCGTGAATTACTCGCCCATAAAACTAAAAAATGTTCAAAGGGACAATCAAAAAATTTATCATTTTGTTATAATTTTATTTAATCTTACAGCAAGTGCCATTTCGATGCGTGCATTATCATTTTGACTGTCATTTATCCTCTGATTATCTGTTTTAAATGATGATGTGTATCCTACTTAAGTAACAATCAATTATCAGTTTCACGAATTATTTTTTTTTTCACTTCACAAACTGTCTGGTGTTTCTTGGGAAGTCGGTTTCGAGCGTATCACCGCATAAATTCGCTTAGAAATAACGTTGTCCGTTTCGCATCGATGAAAAGCAATTCCGTTGCACGCGAATGTACTTTGTATCAACTCTTAGATATATAAGCCACTTCACAAACTGCAAAGAATTTTTCTCGCCTAGAAACGTTCGTTATTGATCGTTTCTTATTGTCGATTATGCGCATTTTTCTCAATTTTGACGCTTTGGAATGACGGCACGTCATCGAAATGCGCATAAGCAACAATCGGTTATCGAAAATATTTTATGTGATTGTGAGATGAGCGAGCGATTCATTTATGAGTGTGGATTTAGCAAGTGTTAAGGGCCCTCATACACTATCAGTCAGTTCTGACCGATCACTTGTCGTCTGTACAATAAACTGAGGGTGTGTGGGTATGTGTATCGTTCCGTTTTGAACTGATCAATCCGACTAAAGAACTGAAAGAAATTCCATCGATATGATGACCAACTGAACGGAAGTAAAATTTGAGAGTGTATATATATATATATATATTTAACCTCAATATTCTGAACGATTTTAATATTTAATTTTTTATATTTTATTAAAATACTCCAACAAAAGGATACAAACATGCATACAAAGAGAACTTTGTGATAACTTTTATATATGCAATTTTATATTCATATTATATATCATATATATATATATATATATATATATATATATATATATATAGAGAGAGAGAGAGAGAGAGAGAGAGTTTCAGTTAAATCGTCCAGTTTTTGTTTGTCTCTTCTTGTAATATGCTTTTTTATGTTATTTTTAGTTAGCAAAAAATTGAATTACACTCATGTTAAAATTTAACAACTGAATGTACAAATTAATTTTAAAAACTGTGTCAGAAAATAATTGGGTCTAATTAATAAAAAACATGTGTTAGTTTATTATTGAAAAAACAACACGATCGATAAAGAACGTTTTTGTTTTGTTTTTTCAATAATCTAGCGTTTCTGCTGATTTTTACAATCCGGCAGATGATCGCAGTCGCTTCTGATCGATTCAAAATAAACAAAATCGAGAATGAACAGTTCTGACACTGCGGCCAATTCGACTTTCGCGGACGGATTGATTTTTTTTCCCGGTAAATAGGCGCCCTGACGATCATGGCGTTGCTATCGATCCCGCACGGACCGCCGGCACGAACGGTCGTCGCTGCAGGTTCGACGACGGCGTCGGTCGGTCGATCGGTCCGCCGTCAATGGAATCGGACAGGACGCGCGGCGGAGCGTACGAGCGGAATCGTCCGATCCAGAGATTAAGACACGCTAAGCTATCCGGTCGTAAAGAAGGAAGTGGTGTGTTGTATGTAATTGTATTCGTGTGCACCAGACCGACACACACTGACGACACCTGTCGGTTATGCGGTCATCCGTACGTGACATCGGGGATGTAACCCTAATCTGCTTTGCGAACAAACCATTTCGGAACCGTTCCGCCATTGTCGCGTCGATGACGGACGGCCGTTTGTTTACAATGAGGCTTAATGCTATTCATCGAACGGTGGCACGTTTAAAAAGCATAAAATACACACCGACACACACACACAGAAATATATATACATTTGTGTATATATATATATATATATATATATATATATATATATAAATAAGATACATAAGTGATGTTTTTTTTTAAATGAAATAAACATAGCCATCTTGTTCGTGAACGTGATTTATTATTACATAGCCTACATACTAATTAAATTTATTTCTACACTCAGTGTGCTTATTGTGAAATTTTGAAAGAATCCGAGTGTGCCGTTAAGAACGGAAGACCAGTGTGAATAACGTGCATATTAGAAATTTGATGCTTTACGAGTTTCCAAACTGTAACAATGCCACTAGTGCCATTAATTCCGTTTATCCGTGTGCCTTGGATATCAGAACGTGCCAGCGTTGGGTTAAGGAATTTAAAAACGGTAATTTCGATCTTCCCGACGGATCAAAGTCTGGAAGACTCGTTGAAATTGACAAGGATCTCGTGTTGGGTGAACCTGGAGCTGATCACAAGCAAACCATTCGAGGATTCGCGACGAAGCTTGAAAAATCACGGTCGACAGTGTAACGGTGCTCGAAGCAACTGTACAAGGTGCGATGAGAAGGAATTACGGTTCCTTATCAACTTTCAGTTCGGAACATAATTCAGCGTGTGACTATCTTCAGTGTGCTTTTGTCCAGGTTAGACAGAGATCCGTTTCTTCGACAAATTGTTACTGGAGACGAGGCGCGGATTCTATACAGCAATCCACATAAGAACAGACGATGGTTAACGCCAGGAAAACCTACCATTGCTCACACTGAAAGCAGGTCTTCACGCTAAGAAAGTGTTATTGTCAGTGTGATGGGATTCATCAGGAATTATCCGCTATGGGGTTTTGAATACCAATAAAACCATAACTTCTGAATATCATTGTACATAGCTTGATAGATTGAATATCGCTTTGCTCGAAAAACGTCCAGGGTGATTAATCGAAAGGGTATCATTCTCCAGCACGTCAACGCAAGACCTCATAGCGCCAGAATCGCCCAAGGAAAAATCGAAGAGTCGCGCTCGGAAGTCCTGCCTCACCCGCCATATTCCCCAGATGCTGCTCCGTTGGGCTACGACCTTTTCAGATCAATGGACGATTTTCTCCGTGGGAAAAAATTTCCTACTGCGGCAGTCATCGAAACTGCACTCGAAGAATATTTTACCACGACATCGCCTCCATTTTACAAGAAGGGAATTGAAAGTCTGCCAGAGAGACGGAAGAAGATTATCAATAATGACTGGGATTATGTTGTAGATTAATCCGTAGTAAATGTTAAATAAAATAAAATCTTGTACAAGTGTCGAAAAACGACATTACTTATGAGTACCACTAATATATACGGGGTGCGGCAAAAAAAATTCCCGAATTTCGCTCAGCTATCGGTTCGGCGCTAGTAAAGTGAGACGGGGTTCATGAAAGGCCTCTACGCAGCTAACGTGTCACTGTTCGGTGCTCTGTCCGAGATTTTGGTGTTCATGGCCGATACTTTTTTGAGGACAGCTTCTTGGAACAGAAACTCAACGAACTTGGAAATCCGGGTGTGTGGTTTCAACAGGATGGGACCACCGCCCGCACGGCGAGCAGATCAATGGAAGTTTTGAGAGAATTGTTTCCGGGGCACTCTTTATGCGGTGCCATTGGATGGCCTGCACGTTCACGCGATCAAGCCGCTTGTGACTCTTTTGTTTGGGCCCATTTGAAAGCTGAGTTCTACACACGTCGATCAGCAACCATTAACGGGCTGAACGCTGCTTTATGCCAAGAAATTGCATCGATAAGGCCGAAAACGACCCGCCGAGTGATGCAAAAACCGACTACAGGTGTGTATAGCGAATCAATGCCACCGTCTGGACGATATCATATTCAAAAACAATGGGAAATAAACTATTCCGCGCACTTTCAGGTTATGTAATAAAATTTTGAACAGCATTTACCATGCGTGTTTTGTTAACCTTTAAAAAATGATTTACAAAAACGGTTATAACTTTTAAAATATCAAATACTTTTCTATGAAATTTGATGTTAAACTTTTTACCTGACTACGGCAAAATCAAAAGGAGAAGGTTAATGTTTTTCGCATGTTTGTATGTTAATGGTTCGTGTGTGTATGTGTATGTAATCATTTTCATTTGTTCCTAGAGCCCAAACGGTTAGACCGATTTCGATAACCAAGGTGTCAAACGATTTGTCTTAATCTCTTGATTGAAGACGGGTGTGTAGTTTTTTCAAAAAAATCAAGCTAGCGCCTGTGAAACGCCATTTCGTCAGGGACGAAAAAAGTGCCACTGTGACTTCAGAACGGCTCGATCAATTTTGACAAACGAGATGTTGAAATACTCGTTTCAATGACACTGGATACATAAAAGAGTAGAATTCAGTTACATAAAAAAGAGTATAGACAATTTTCAGTCTAACGTACACTGCTAGAAAAAATTTTAAGACCACGCCCCAGAAAAAAAGAATAACTGAATTTCTTGTAGCTGCAGGTAGTTTTTAAATTTTAAAGTCCTTTTTAACTACGGTAATTGGGGAAGGATTCCAACTGTACTTGGATTTCGCCAGTGATGAGCCAATGTAATAATAAATAAATGGATTTGCACGTCTGAGTGACGTTGTCTATTTTAAAGTTACTAAAAGAAATCTTTGAAAGTTGCGCGGTTGAAGGTTGTAATTTGCGGTTATCTTTTGCTTTGAATATGATCAAAGCGCGCAGTGTTAGTCTAGTCGATAAGAAATATCATCTTTAGCATGTACATTGTAACACATATTTATATGTCGCCAGCATTTAATGCACAGTGCGTGAAGCCCTGTTTCTATTTCTCCTGCATCTCACGAGCAGTCAACAAAAAAAAAAAACACATTTTTATGTCTCCGGACGGCGATGCGTTAAGAATGAGAATGAGAGACGTACCTGTACAACAGAGCGCGATGAAATCTTTGTCGCTCGGCTCGACGTCGTCCGACCTGTCCGTCGTCCCGTGCGAAATACACCATTCGAGTTTCCACGAACCGATCGACACGTCGAACACAGCGGTCAGAACGTTCTTGTCGCCGTCCGTGCCGGGGCACGCCGCCGACGGCGACTCGCTGCCCGACCTCGCGAGCCCGCACTTGTCCGTCAACGACGCCGCGCACGGTTTCGATTTCAGATTCGTGCACTTGAGGAACTCACACTTGGCCGTATTGTAGCCGTTCAGGCGCGCGTGGCTCTCGACCTTGTCGCGGAACACGACGTTCTCGTACGAATTGTTCCTTTTGTCGAACGCGTGCCTGCCGTCCGCGCAGATCTTCGGCTCGGACTTCGGGCCGAGTTCGACGACCGAACCGTCGCCGGGCGACGAGCCGAACCCGCGACACTCCGACACGTCGGCATCTCTCTCGGCGCGCTTCGTCGCGCAACTCTCGTCGCCCCTGTAGTTCGACTCCGCGTTAGTTTTGTTACCGATCCGCGTGAGCGTCTTGTGTTTGTTGACACTGGCGCCCGTATGGTTTCTGTCGCAATACTCCGTCGAAACGGCGACGGGGTTCAGTTCGTTTCTGTGACTTAGAGAGCCTACGGTGAAGATTCGCGACGTCGACGGCGTTTCTCCTATCAGCAGATTGCATTTCAGAGATTTCTCTTTCGTTTTCGCAGTCGCGCCGTCCGCTTTGTTTGTCTTCTTAAACATACTGACCGCGTCTGGACTCTCCTTGCCGTCGGCCGCGCACTGGCCTTGCTGTTCCGGCGCGCGGCCGCCGTAAACATCGCACTCCGACTCCGGTTTACTCTGATCATCGCCAGCGTTCACGCCGCCGTCCATGTTACCCACGTTCTCCGCCACGGTCACGTTCTCTTCGTCGTAATTGCCGACACACGAGAGCACGAATCGCTGCGAATCCTCCATATCTTCTGAATCGTTGCCCTCATCCTTCGCCATCCTATCACGAATGACTGAAACCCTACATGTGTGACGATCGTCGCGAGATGCCCATGTCCGGCGATAAAGAAAATAATCTAGCGAGCGTCCTCCTAAACGGAACGTGCGCCTTTTACTGCATTTTTCTAAACAACTGCAGTCCGCGTCCGACGAAACATGTCACTTGATCTCGTTGGCCATGGAATCGGAGATGCGTTGCCATAGCGACAGACAACTCGGCGACCGATTTTGCGACAGCGCGACTCCATGTAGCACGAAAATGCGAACGTTCCGTGTTACCGTGCCACATCGTCGATCGAACGCTTCGGGTTCGAATCGAACGTGCGAAACGCCATTCGAACACACCTGTCCGACAGTGTTCGTCCGCACGGAAAAGAATTATGAACGCCGCGACCCGAACGCACAACACACGTCACTCGAACATATATAACCTGGCAGACGAGGTATCCGTTCACCTGTAACGTTCCGGACGCGACGACCGCACTCGACGCGAATATTAAATGGAATGCGTGGCCGACCTGCGAGAAACACAGCCTCCACGGTCATTATAATCCGATAGGACGCGACGCGTACGCACAAACCGCTTTTTTCGACCGCAATCCGACTTGTTTAAGTTTGTTAGTTTGTCAAAATCCACCATATTTACAAAACAGCTGATTGCGATGTCACTACTCTGACGGTACCATCTGTCGACAACAATCACAACGTGAAACAGATCCCTATATTACCGCGTTCGTTTGAAATTAGTTTGCAGAGCGAACCCGGAATAAAACTCTCCGACGATTTGATTATTTCATTTATTCGTTAACTGGCAACGTTTCGATGTTGAAAAAACCCTTTTCAGCGTATTTGTGAAACACACTTCTCGGTATAGATCATTATGATTTCGATGTTTTCATATAACCGCCTTCCACGCATAAGTGTTTTTGTAAATTTCATGTAAATTGATTGTACCATGTCTGACGTAACCAAACCACTGTATGACCTGCCGCCGAAAATGGCTTCGAACGTTTGGGCCGAAGACGACTTGGGCAGAAAATGGGACAAGTGTTTAACGGATGGTGTGATTAAATTCGGTGAGCTGTCAGCGATTCACGTTCTCTTTTTGCAATAAATATCGAACTGTTCACGCGTTCGTCGTTCATGTTATGTCATAATTCTAACCTCACCCGTATATGTGTATTTGTCTAAGAGAAAATTAATACTTGTGTTTACAGGTGGAGGCATAGTCCTGGGTACTATATTCTCGTTACTGTTCTTCAAGAGAAGAAAGTGGCCGATAATCACCGGAGCCGGATTCGGAATCGGAGTAGCCTATTCGAATTGTGAACGAGATATAAACAGTACATTTAAACCGGCCGCTCCTTAGTCGTTAGTAATTTAATTAAATGAACTGATACTATTATTTGGAATGTAGTAAATAAAATATTCGAGTATATTATGATTTATTGTAACCGATATGTAAAACGTACTTTCGTTTCGTACGGAACGCGGAGTACGTTACACGGACACGTGAACTTCGGTATGTATGCTTTTAATCATGATTAAATTTCTCGTTGTGTAGACGTGCACGAACAGAGATGGAGAAATTTAGATTGCTTTCTCGTTTCTTTACCTCTGCCAATAAAACGATGTATGCTAAACAGTACGTATTAATATATTCATGTAAGATGAAAGACATTTTCATTTATCCCTGAATATGTAAAAAACATCCGTTTATAAAAAAACCGAAAACAAATTCGTTTAGAGCGATTGTTTTCGTTACAGAACGGGATGAGAGAATAATTGTTCTGTAAATGTAAATTTAAAGTGTTTACGGGACGAGGGGATAATCGTTCTGTAAATGTAAATTTAATCCGTGTCGGTACTCGATCGGATGAACGAATAACTCGTTCGATCGATCGAACAAATTCGAAAAACAAGTAGAAACCATTCGACGATCACATCGTATCGAAAACGCTACGAGTAAATGTTTTCGATCGGCCGTAGTTCGTCGAAATACTCTACGGTTAAATATTCGACACGCGCTTGCGTTTAATGATCGGACAGGAGGAGACGGCAAGAAAAACACTCTTTTAAATAATGGAATAAATATATATTTCTTATGTGTATAATTTATAGAATAAAAAACACACTTTCAAATTATGGTTGCAGGTACCACTTTTTTAATAACTGCTCGATCTACTATGGAATAAGTTATATAACATGACTTAAATCATACTTGTAGTTGATAATCTGCATGCGCATAAAATGAAATATTCCATCAAAAAACATTTTCGGTTACATAAAATGCGACACGTTAACAAGTCGGCGACTCATGCCGAACGAATAGACTTCGTATTGAAAATAAAAATTAAAACAGGGGGGAACGAACATATAAAAATGACTAGAACGATCACTAGCTCGTCGTCTGTGTCGAATAGCTTCGCTTCAAATAGGTTTACGTAACAGCAGCGTCATAAACATCGAAAGCCGAGTCTAGTCGGGCGAAACTCGACGCGTCTGGTTAAACGCGCGTCGGGTTTCCGAACTACGCGACCGCCGTCTCACGAAGACCCGACGGTCGGATATATTTACAACGTGTCTAGTACGGTATGAACACAGCGAATTGAACGTTTACAAATATCGGTATTAATAAAAATTGGTCGTTTCGTCTCGACGCGAGTGCGGTCGAAACGAAATACACACGACGACGACATGCTCCCGTCTCGAACGGACACCGTTCGTTCGATCGTAAGACCAGGCGTCCGACGGTGTGTTTTCGCATCACGCCTCGTTCGAAACTCGTTCCGAGCGACATAAACGAAAACGCTGAGCGGTCAACTCACGACCGAACGTGAGCGAGTCATCTGACCGAATACGAATCGGCGCGACGCTGCGAAAATACGATCGAAGACACCTCGTCCGTCCGATCGAATGCGGCGAGCGTGTGCGAATAATCAAGCGGGCGAATGAAGAGCTACTCGGGTCCGTGATCGCGAGCGGCGAGCTCTGCGCGACTAGACCGTGAAACAGGGGTGTCACGGAGCGATCGAATCGTATTCGAAATTTGTCGTGACCGGCGAGCGACCGCGGTAGCACCGGACAGCGGTACCTAAACATCACGTTCAATCGTAGAAAACCGTAACGATTTTGTTTTCGTTCGAAACGCTATCTCAAATTTATGGCACTAAGATCTCCTATACTCTACGATAAATATTTATATAATATACCATAACAGTGTGCAAAAGTGATTATCTCTTAGTTAAATTTTCCACATTTCTCTGGATTTTTTTACTCGTAGAAAGATAAAAACCGACGTGCGTGTATCCGCGCCTCATCGGCTCATTTTCACGTCGGCAGACGATATCTACGTTTTACGAACGAAACGATACAAATCTTTACTCAAAATATATGTTTCAGTTATGAGTAATAAGGCTAATTATTATTATTTTATTTAACAATATATCTGAAAGTACTGAAATATCTAGGTGTCTTAATGAATTTATACTCAAAGTTTGTCGGTTTTGAAACGACGATTTTTTTCACAGCACTCGTGCTGCACTTCTACAGTCAAGTATTGTTTTACTCCTCGTGAGAATTATGTGGCGGTTCGATAAACGAACATGTAGTCAGAAATTTATATATATATACGTTCTATTCCGAAAGCATAACAAATAATCGATAAAATGTCTAGTCTGTTCGATCAAAAGTGGCCACGCTGTTAAAAACTAAAAAAACATACACCGCGATACGAACAAAACACATGACTGTAGGAAAAAACAGAATCGAGTCAAAACGTCACCGTTTTAAGAAACGCTACCGAGTACGCATTTGAGTTTAATTTCATTTCAGTCTCCTACCTACGGTCGTACGTTTCAATTTGAAAATGTCTACCTAGGTACGCTATACTAAACCGTCTCCGGAAATCGTCCGGCGACTTTGTGAAATTGCAAGTGTAAAATTTTTAAGGCTCTACGATTAATTTTCTTTGTTTAAAGAGGTTTATAAATTTTACAATTTGGCTGTATACTTTTTTTTCAAATGCTGCTACATTACTCTTAAGTTTACGAAAACGAGAGATTAATCGAAAATTCGCGCTCATCCGTCGAATAACGAAACCTGTTCTATTAACACGGCGGTTACTTCTAAACAAAAAATTTAAAGATTGTCTGACGTATCTTTGTCTAATACGGAACAGTTAGAAAAGGGCTTCTAAAACAAAATCAGCGATTTGTTCTGTTTTCAACATTCAAATAGAAAAAGGTTCGTCGTTGTACGCGCACACACATCGTTATACGTGCACGTACATATAAATATCTATAAATATAAATATATAGCAATACAAATTCGCAAATTAAATAAATTACATATCTGAATAAATAAAATACATATATAATACAACAATAAAACAACGGTTATGCGATACGTCGATAACGAACGGCGGTTTCCCGTTCGGCCGACGTCTCATAACGCTAATAAATATACCGACTGAACACTTGTGAAGAAATGATGAGAGAACAATTTCATCTTTGACAAACTGAATTTCCACTTTAAGCATTCCTATTTCACGTCTGCACGTGTGCGAGTACATCCGTGAAAACACGCGTACGAGTAATTCACTCCTTTTACCGATCTTACCGAGTCGCGCTCGTCACCCGATACAGAACTAACCGAAATCAATATGAAAAATCTGAATTATCCTACGATAGCAACGAAAACAAAATAAGTCAGTGCTAAAAACAAATAAATCGGTAGTAGTTTTGTTGAAGGACTTTTGTGAAAGCGCTCTTTAAAAATTACAATTTTTTGCTAAAGTGATTGATTGCAATGTAAAACTTGGTTTTAAGTCGGGAGAGTAAGGATTGTGCAATAAATAATATGAAAAAACAGTAAAGAAAGTGACCGCGACTGGCAGAAAGTACGAACTGCAAAAATTGTATTTTTTATCGCAAAAAAGGCCTTTTTTATTGTAAAAAACGATTTTTCATTGAACATTTACCGATAAAAACACTGAATAATCACTTGCATAATACATTTTTCTACATTTAAAAGCGAAAAATTTCTCGTAAAAAATGTAATGAAACTAGACATTCGCTTGACTCGCCGTTATTAATCTGCGCGCCGCAGCCACAGACACACGCATCAATTGTGGCGCGATCATATGCATGCAAATTAGCGACGCTTTTAAAGTCCGATTTTGACTGGTCAATATATATCCTGATTTATAAAATTAAAATTAGACCGCCTTCACCCTCGCCCTTTTTTTAATCCGGCCAAGCGCACATATACAGCCCTGAGTACAAATAATTTGTAATAAGTTATTTATAAAAGCGTCACTTGTTGATACGCATATGAACGCGCCATAACGAATACGCCGCGCGGAATAACAGCAAAGAGAATTACGCGAATATCTACTTTCATACGCGAACTTTTTCTCTTTTAAATGTAGCAAAACGTATTATACAAGTCATTATTTGGTGCTTTTACCTGTAAATTTTCAATGGAAAAACATTTTTTGAGATAAAAAAAGGTCTTTTATGATAAAAAAAAAAACATTTTTGCAGTTCCTACCTTGTCAGTTGGCCACTTTTTTTTACTGTCTTTTCATATTATTTACTGCAAAATCCTTGCTCCCTTTTTACATTGTAATCAATCAATTTAGCAAAAAATCTGAATTTTTAAAATGCGTTTTCAGAAAAGTCCTTAAACTGAACTATTACCAACAAAACAATGAATAAATAAGAATCCGACAACTAAACTGTACAACTAATAGAAAATACAAAAGAGAAACTCCCCGGCAACTGAATTACTTGGCTGTGAAATCAGGCCAATAGTTTATGTAATATCTGTGCGTCGTCCCTTCGAACAGGCGATCCAGCCAATTGGGTAGACCCTCGAGGAGGGTCCCCTGCAGCAGGACGCCGCCCGTCTCGTCGTCCGAACTGTCCGACGTCGACTCCGACTCGAAGCCGATAAAAGCGCCCGCTTCCGGATCGCCGGGTTGTTGTAGGGTTTTCGTCATTTTGTTCATTCTCTGAAAATCGACGTATACGTTCAAAGCGACCGATCTACGAACCGTTCGACGGAGTCTGACCTTTCCGCCTTTGTTCGATTCCGGGTGCTTCGCGTGAAACATACAGAAATATTTACGGTGGCCGTTCAAAGAGAGGACAGTTCCGACACAGTTCCTGGGATTGATGTTCAGGTGTCGCGGCTCCGGCAAAGACATCTCGAGCAGTTCACGATACCAGCCGAGACCGCGTTCGACCGACATGTGAGCGAACATGAGAGTTTTGTTTCTAAAAAACAAAACACACCGTTCGATACGACGACCCTGAATGAAAAGAGACCACTCACTCACTTCCTGTACGGCCACACGATCCTATGGAATTCAGGCAGCAACTGTAATCGAGACTGCGCGTCGACGAGAAGAATGATGGTCCTGCAGCCCGGTTTCAGTAGTCTGACGAGCCCGTTATACTTTTCGGCACGCAATTCGTGAAGTTTCAGTTCCGGCTGATAGTTGCGGGCTCGCGGCGAAAAGTCGTTGTTATTGTTACAGTTCTCTTTGTTGTCGAACTGTTGCCGTTTTATACTCTCTTCTTCTTGGCGACTAGGGTGTTTTAATAGAACCGTAAAGTAAAAAAATATGAAAAGAAATCGAAAGAATTATAAGTTCTAAACATAAATACGAAAGGAAATCAGAACAAGCAGCGACCTACATTAAAAACTTAAACGTGTAACAGTGAGAAACAAAAAGAAAAAACGAGGCTATACGCACACAAACACGTATACTTTTATCGTCGTTAAGAGCGAATCGAGATTCGATTTAACAGCCGTAATAAAAGATCACGCTTTTCTTTAGAAGAATCGTAATTCGACATCGAGATCGATACACACCCATTACACATTTAATAAAACGTTACTCACACCATGTAAGCGAGGAGATAACCGATTCCGATGACACAGGCGATAGAACCGAGTATCGAGGCGACAGGAAGGATATGTTCTTTTCCGAAGCTGTTCGCCATAGCTTCGGCGCTCATCAACAACCTGGTCACTATTCGCGAGATCAATCCCTGAGCGTGTTCGTCCAAGAGATCCTGAAATCACGGATTTTCGTCCAAACCCCTTTCAGCACTCGTAAAACAAACGCACACTCACGTTCACTACTGCCTCGTAAGTGAGCGGTTCTGTCGTTTTCAACAACCTCTGGATGGTGTCCTCTAAACGCTGTCGTGTATCGTTGAAACCGCCCGCCGGCGCCTGCGACTGTCCGTTTTCTTCCGGCTCTGCCCACTGACCGGACACCCATTCGTACTTGACGTTGGTCGTATCCCTCCTCCATATAACGACGATGTGAAGTAAAGGTTCTGCCGGACACCCTTCCCCTGTGATCAAACACACATGGCTTTTAATTGTGATCGTATGTTTTTGAGCCTGTGAACCGATCGATACGTTGTAGTTTTAGATCGGACAGTACACTTTTCATTCCTCACCGGCTTTCAACGAATCGACGAACCGCGTCTGCTTCTCTTGATATAAATACGTAAATCGAACTCGATCGGACCCCCACGGAGCGTGTCTCGCAAAAGTACGTAACGCCTGCCTGGCGGCGTTGTGATCGTCCGTAGCTTCCGTTACGAGAACCGCACATAGACGCTTACGTGGACGAGACCATTCGGGCGGGCACAGCCCGTCTAATATACCCTGTCGAACGAAAGTTAAATCTATCGGATTCTAAACGTGCCGATGTGCATCGTACTACGAAACCATGCGATCGATTTATTTATCGAAATTCAAAACGACACGTCCGACCCGTAAGTCGCTATCGCTCGAATAGCACGAACGGACGGTGCGTAAACAGGAACGGACCCGTTCGCACATACGCAAACACAAAACACGCAAATAAAAACAAAGTACACGCTTCGTATTACCTGTGACGAAAGTCTAGGAAGTGCCAGATACTGATTTGCAGAAATGATATTATGTAAAGTAGGAACAGGAATATCATGCATTGAAACACTAGCTCGTGGTTTGGTGGGATCTTCATCTAGCAAAACAAGAGTGTCTAAGTTCGACGCAACACTGTACCGTTGAACTACTTTCGCGCTTTCGGGATCTCGCAGCTGCACGAATCTAAAAAGTACGTTCTGTAAGAAAGGAGACCGCACGTAGGCCAGTACGACCGACTCACCCGAACGCGACACGGTCTCGATAATAGAACGCTATCAGAGAATAACGCAGCCGTATCGTCGACTTCGGTTCGAATATCAGGCCGCGTACTCGATTGTCGCCCCAACCGGAGAGAAAACCGTCGACGTTATCGTTTCTAATTTGTGAAACTAGCTTGTATGGCAGTTTGCTTCGTATGAAATCTGAAAAATAATTTTCGGTTTTCCGTTCTAGCATTCCACGATACGTTTCCTTCAGAGAACTTTATAATACTCACCGACTATTTTCTGTACGCTGAACAACGATTCTTTATAGACGTAAGTAGAACCGTCGATGAGTAGTACGACGCACGGAGCGGCGTGTACGTTGAGGCGTCGAACGAGATTCGGTTCGTGGGCCGCGTGCACCGCAGCCGAACCGACGCCGAGAGGGCCGAGCTGTTCTACTACACGCCGCCAGGCGCCCGCCGCTTGCGCGCATGCGAAGCACCAATCGGTGTAAAAGAACAATAGGTGCGGTGTCCGTACGCTCTTCGGAACAAGATTCATATCGAAATGTCTGGACGGAACAGAAATCAACATCGATTAAAAACAGATTCTATACGGATATCGAACACGATTTTGTACTTCGTGAATTCTGTACAAACACAAACAACCTCACCTGGTCGTGATCGATATTTTATGAAAGAAAGTAATGTCTTGATCCTGAAACTGGAACCTTGCACTTCCGAAAAACTCATCGAAAGGATCTGCACTGAACCGAGCGTACTGTGAATAATCGTGCCGCGGATGCATCGTCGATGTGTCTTCGGTAATGCCATGCTGGTCGAACGCCTGCCTGCGCTCAGGATCGGACAGCAGTTCATACGCTTGTTTTATTTCTACGAACTTGGTCTCGGCTTGCGGATCGTCTGATTTGTCCGGGTGCCTGCATAAGAAACGTGTATCACCTATACTGCTTTAAACTTTCATAACAGAGAATATAAAATGATTTTTTCAATTCTTTGTTTTACTGTTTTCTAACTATCGAGTTTATAACCACACGAACTAGAAGAATATGTGTGGATTATTTATGTCAGTGTGTGTGTGTATGTATACATACGTATATGTATACATATATATATATATATATATATATATATATATATATATATATATATATCAGTTCTAACCTAGAAACTTCACTCGAATTATGGTGAAAAAGGAAAAACTCACCATTCCTTGGCGAGCTGTTTATACGCTCTTCGTATTTCCTGTATCGTCGCTGTCCGACCGACCCCGAGTACCCGATATGGGTCATCTAGTGATACAACTACCCCTAGCAATATACACCCCAAAACAAGACATTTCATCAACCACTCCAAGGTCGAGTACCTTCGGGCCGACCATCGCATTGTCACCAAATCACTCACAATACATTAACGTGGAATCCGCTTCTTAAATCATAAATAACGAATATTGTCAAATGTATTTCAATTGTAACACATTAAATTATTGATCATTTTACAAACTCGCGGTGGTGCCTTTGACTTATAACTCTTTATTTCACCTACTCACAAACAGCTGATAAGAAATATCCCTAAAAATATCGAAACAATAAAGAAAACGCCTCTAGGACGAGTTGACGGACCTACGGAGTTATTAATAGATATATTTAGGAAATAGTATTGTTATTTATAAATTACTTTTATAAAATTGTAGAATACACGTTTCTCTGGTGCGTATGCACGCATTGTTACGCACGACACATTAATTAAGGTTCGGAAGTCGCATGAAATAAAAATAATTCGATCGTCGTCGCTGCGCTAATTGCGGCAAACTTTATTTCGATTCGATTTTTTTTCGCTTCGCCTCTTTTTTCGAAGGAACAAAAGCGAAACGCTAGATTGTCATTCGGCGCCCATCAAAACAATCCGTCTATTTATAAAAGACTGATTAATAAAATGCAGGCTGCTGTATTTTTACATTATGTACGGTGTTCGGCACGTGTCTGCATTACACACGACTGAAAACCGTACGATTTCAGGAATGACATTTCAGTCGGCCACAATTCTCACACTTACGTACGCTACTTACATTCATTGGCCTACATTGTGCGGTAATTAAATAGGCTATTTTTCTAGACGTGCTACTTATACCATTGAACGAATCATTTAGAACGCGTGTATATTTTGCAGACAGTAACATGCTCTGTAAATAATTGAATTTGAAAAAAAACGAATATTTTATGCTTCAAAAAATGCAACAAACTTATGTGATTACTCACTAATAATGTGGAAAATTGTTTTTTCCACCCCACAAACCATAAAAAAATTACAAATATATCATTGATTGTTTCTTATGTATATTTCAATGCAAACTGAAAATTTACTAAAATATACATATTGGTATTAAAAACACAATTTACTATTAGTTAACACTGCAATATAAAGGGACAATTTTACTCATTACCCTGACAACCAATAAAATACTATTTTACTTCCATACATCCCTAATACGAACACTTTCAAAAATCAGTACACAAAGCAATCAAATAAGACATGATTTTTTTTTATAGATACTGATTACAGGACAAACAACAGACACTACTCCAGAGTAATTGGTACAAAAAAACAAAATGACGTTAATCACATTCTTTATTAACCGAGGTTTTATACAAATTTATCAACAATTCGTGAGTTCTTCTTGAACCTTCTTCCATGCAGCGAGAGGTCCGTGTTCCGGCCTATACTGGACATTGCAACCATCGGGTGCCAATCTACCTAATCCTTTAAGATCTTCATACACTTCGCGGTCGTATTTAGTAAAACCCCATTTCTTAGAAACGTAGATCTAAAAAAATCAAATCGAGGAATTTACAGAAAATGCGTATTTTTAAACTACTGAATAGAATTAATCGAAACCATATATGAATTTATATGAGTGCTTCAGAAAAATACTACAATCACGTTATAATCAGAAACTCCAGTCTGGCATGACCTAGTGTATCATCATTACACTTTTATACAACTATACCGTACAAAAAAATAAAGTATATATTTACCTTTTGGCGACCGGGGAACTTGAATTTCGCTCGACGTAAAGCTTCTATGACGGCCGCCTTGTAACGTTCGCTAGAACGGACGCTCATGATAGGTTGCCCGATTCGAACACGGGCGACGGTGCCTTGAGGTTTTCCAAAAGCACCGCGCATTCCGGTTTGGAGCCTGAAACAAACTTTCGGTTACAACGTACAATCTCACAGTAGATCTACAATTAGGACAGACTTTAAAACAGTCAACACTAACTTTCGAATGAAAAATTTTCCTTACCTATCAGCTCCGGCACACGATAACATTTTATTGATACGAATTACATGGAAAGGATGTAATCTCATACGGATATGGAACTGGTCTTTTCCACAATTCTTCACCAAGTATTTATTGCAGCAAATACGGCCAGCTTCGAGAGCTTCCGAGCTAAGCTGTTCGTATTCGTCGGATACTAAATGTACACATAGTGGAAAATCATCCACGGATGCTTTCTTTTTGCCTAAATCGAAAATACGGATTTTTGGATCTGGCACACCTCTGCAAAACCGTGATTTCGGATACGGTTTGTTTTTACAATAGCGATAACTGCAAAACATATATTTAATTAAACCATGTCAAAAACTAAATTATGAAATATTTTTCAGAAATGTATGAATCAGAAAAAATGGTAAAATCACGGCAATTCTCAGAAACTCCAGTCTGGCATGACAAGGGTTATCATCATAATTTTAGTTGTATTTATAAACTATCATACATTCGAGTAAAATTTCACACGCTGTGGTTAATTTCATTAATGTGCATTTTGTTCATTAAATTATTTAAAGGTGGACTCATTTGTAATGAGAATATATAATTATTTACATACCATCTTGCCGGACGTCTTCCCATCTTGGAACTGAAAACAAATATTAAATATAATTTATAACGAAATTACAACCTAATTATAAATAATAAATCGAGTACGAATAGTTTTACAGTGTTACAAATTAAAAAGGATTAAGTATTCGAACGATTATCCACGATAATAACAATCAATTAATACACGATACTTACAAAGTTACGTCCACATTTAACAGGAAACACTGACAACACACAAATATCAATTGTCCCTACTATTCCTAGTGTTTTACCAATTGCCCAATACACGGGGCTTGTATTATATGGCGCTATTTTTAAAAATGATTATAAATACTGGATTCACAAACCATTTTTTTAATAATAATTTTTTGTCGATTACCTCTTGTAGATCATTTAAACTTATATAAATTATTTATTGTTTCTATCTAATAACTTTATAAGTTTATCACAAATGAATTCTTCACAAACTACAAAACAAGTATCTGGTCAAAAATGTTTAATAAATCTAATCAATCATTTTTAACTGCTGCTTATTTGCATTTTGATGGAGATGCTATAATCTTCAGAATGCCAAGATATTATGAACCGCCATAAATTCTAATAAAAAACATTAATGAAACATTAGAAGGAGAATACTTCAGTGAGCTCCCTCGATTTAAAAATAAAAGATAGAAAATTATATAAAGTACGAAATATTTAGAAAAATTAATCACACCAAGGTAATATTTTACAATTCATCGAATCGTACTAAAAGTCGTAAAATAGTATTTTTCGAACTATGATAAATCTAATAATAATAAATCTACCACTCAATAAAACAAACTTTGAAAAAAACTAATACAATTAAAAACACAGCAATAAATAATGAATTTAATCTTAATATAATAACTTACTTCATATAATACTAATGTAGCATATAAGTAAAACTAAACATTACAACACAAACACGTCACACACTACGCACACATCCACGAAATATACACCAGCATAAGTACCGTAACACACCTGCAAACTACGCACGTTTATAAAATAAGAAATGTAACAAATTAAGTATCAAAAGAAATACTTCTTGAACTTGAATTTAAAATTAATCTTTGGCATCCACCTGTGAATTGCATTCATGCTGAAATTAACAATGGAGAACACACTTAGCTAATCCAGGATGATGAAGACAACCAGGACCATTCGTGAAATGCAACCACAACTCATACATATATATTAAAACGTTTATTATGCTTTCTTTTATATATATAGATAGATATACATTAGATATTTTTAAAACATATATACAATTTTATGATAAGCACACACTTATGTAGAATTCAATACACCTATTAATGGTTAACTTACATTATAATATCAATATTCAAACAGCTGCAAGTTAAACAAATGCATTCAATGAATATAAGAATTTGTATCTACGTGTAAAAATAAAATTCAGATTTAACAGCGATTTTCAAAAAATTATAAACTATAATACAAATAATGAGTATCTTTCCTAATCAATTAGTTTAAAGTCTGAAAAATCTATAAACTATAGTTAGTAAGATTCACTTATGAATAATGTTTATCGAATAAAGTAAGACTTCAATCAAACCAAATCGTGGATTGTTGTATCAGTCATACGAGTAAAAAGCTCATAATGTAATACATATATATTAATATCATTTCAAGGAGTAGTGTTCATCTGAAAATCATGATAGACTTATGGTTTCGTTTGAAGATTCGTTTCCTTTTTTGAACAGAAAAACATTTAATGTTTCGTTTGTCGTGTAGAATTTCATTTGTTTTATAATTTGAAGAAAGTAAATATTTTTTATTACTGTAACAGTTCACTATTTACGTTCCTATACGAGTATAAACATTCACTTTTAAATAAATAATGACAATGAGAAAAATTGAAAACGACGACTTAAAAATAATTATATACTTATTCATGGAATGTAATAAAAGATACTTTCACGTCAATGTCGACTGAAGAGACGCTTCTTCTGAATAAGCAACAACCTTTTCTATAACCACGATCGTATTATAATATATCGTATAAACAATCGATACGGAAAATTATATATGAACTGCTTTTTCAGCGCTGCGCGTATTGTTACTAACGACAGCCAGTAGGTGTTTAGTAGAACCGCTACTGCTGTAACTGTCTCCGCTACTTCTCGCGCTAACGTGACTCAAGGGTGTACCGGGTAAAGACGCGCCCGGCGGGTGTCGTAGCGGCGTATTCTCGGTCGAATTCTGTCCGATCGACGACGGCGCCGTATTAGATCTCTCTTTTTCGGTATACATCGAGTTCAGTGCGGCGGGTACGGGTTCTTCGGGCGTGTAATAATCAGAATCGTCTGCTTTTTCTTCCCGCAACGGTGCCGCCTCATCGTTACATGTTAGCTGTTTCTCTAAATGAGGTCACGGTAGTATTAGTTTTTCTTTTAGATCATTCTGTAACTTGTAAGATTGTACCAAACATTTTCCCATTTTATTGAAACTATATACAACACAAAACCACCAATATAGCGTTAACAACCGTAACCTATAAGCAAAATTATGCACAAAAAAATAAAATAAAAATAATGTTTATGGAGTTTCTTTTCTTATATATATATACACACAAAACTTATAACAGAAGTGATGAAAGAAGTGTAAAGGGATCGTGTGTAGCAGAGTGACGGTATTAGTATCGATCGTATGTACC
Organism: Acanthacorydalis orientalis; assembly: GCA_034766995.1. Lineage (NCBI taxonomy): Eukaryota > Metazoa > Arthropoda > Insecta > Megaloptera > Corydalidae > Acanthacorydalis > Acanthacorydalis orientalis. The sequence goes on from CM068314.1 coordinate 2,152,466, forward strand.
TTTTTCTTTCAACGAGGCTGTTTCGTTCGACGACGGTTCATCGTGTTCGGTATCGGTGTCGTCTATAGGTTCTATGACCGCGTCCATGTGCAAAGCCGGTGCCGGACACATACTCTGTTGATTATTAATTCGATCTAACAACGGTGAAAGTTTCTCTCCTTCGCTATCGTCGTCCTGAATCTAAACAAAAATTATACTTCGTCGTTCATGATCGATTTATCCTTTCTTTATACGTTTCCTTATCTTTTAAAAATAATCACCTCTTCCTTATCTAATCCTGCTTTTTCATTCATCAACCGTAATGAATCTCTCGGTCTAGTACATTTATTACTTCTCTGAGATGAATTTAACTGTGAATTGCCTTGTTTGCCATTCTGATTCTGTGCTAATAACGGAGATCGAGGGGTCTCTTTACCTTCTTCTTCGCGCTGCATTAACACAGACATTCGGAACTAAATAAAATAGAAAATGACTCGTTAGAGTATTTTAAAATAAACATTTGTGTTTTTTACATTTAATTAACGTAAATGAAAACTGTACTTTTACCTCGGGTGTGTTATTTCCCACACCGGATATTCGATCTCGTGGAGATTTACCAAAATCTCCTGAATCTTTCGGGCTCGTCTTTCCGGGCGTTCTCTCCATATTCGACCTACAAACATTTACGTTTTCTAAAATCTATCGTTTATGATTTCATTACTCGTTTTACTGTTACCTGTTCAAGACTTCTGCTGCTTGCACCGCATTCTCCATCTCAGGAGTTTCGATTAATTCTCCAGGAGCCGACGGCGGTTGCCTAGGCTGACTAGGCCCGTTCAGTGCTTCGATCAAGGGAACCGCCTCGTATCCTGCAGGAATATTTTCACAGCTTCCCTAGAAAATCGAATTTTATTGAAAATTTAAGACAATAGAAAATCGATTCATTAACAGAACAACAAAAAACATATTTACATCCGGCGGACTCGTCGGTGCTTGCACGATACTGTGTGTCTTATACAAAGCACGTATCTGAAGAAGAGCCCTGAACGGTGCTCTGCATATAGGACAATTATTCGCCTGGTACCTTAAAGAGTCGGCACAAGAGTTACATAGACAAAGATGCCGGCACGGTAATATCAATGTATCTCGAACATCGCACATGCAAATCACACACTCGGAGCCATTGTCCTCCATGTCGTCGTCGCAAGCGTTCTACAAATAAGGAAAGTATATCCTACGTGTCACGTCACTCTATCGGACATCGATTGTACCATGAATACCTTATTGTCGTTATTCTTATTTTCGATTCCGTACAGTTCCTGCAATAAATAACTTAACCCGTCCAAAAATATCTTCTGTTTCAGAGCTTTCAACACGTACGTCCCGTCCGTGTGTTTCTCGACGACCGCGATCGTCGTATGAGACTGTTTCGGCTCTGAAAAGATTCCAGGACGATACCCGAGAAACGTTTCGTATGCTTATTTAAACGATTTCGTGAAAATCATTCAGAATTACCTTCCGAGCCTTCTTCGACGACGCAGTGTATCGCGATAGGGATTATTTCACGATCCGGATTATACAGCAACTCGTCGTCGGAATACCGAGTCGGATTAAACACGTGCAGCGGCTGACAGAACTGTTGGTTCGCACCTCGTTTATAATGGAATGTTTCCGAATTCATGCTCGAATCTTTCGGGTTATAACTGAGATTTCGCATAGATTTCGTGATTTTATCTCTTACGAGAATAGATCGATATAATATACGGTACTTACATTACACCGTTCGGCGTGATCTCCTCCGTACAAAAGTAATAAATGGTAACGGCGCACCGAGCGTCGCAGTCAAAAGTGAATTCTATATTAAACAGAGCTCCTTTCCCCGCTTCGATATCTCGTTCTATCTGTATGCCACCGGTGTTCTCCAGAACGACTTTACCGCAATCGGGAGGCGCTCTGACGAATCGTAACGACTCTTTACGTATATTGACGAGGCTCTTGAGCGTTTTAGTAGGTTCGTTCGCTTGCGGCGGAGGGTACGGAAACTGTATAAATCGATACGACAGAAATAGTTTTCGGAGCGATTCGAATAAACCGATAAGATAAAAAAGGATAATTTTCGTTTACATGAAAGAAATAACTCACAGGTGTCGGCCGACTTCCAAGGAAATTTAAATCCGCATTCTCGCCAAAGAGGTAGGCCTCTGGCTGCGGCGTATCAAAACGCTCGCCGCCCATTATAAAATGACTCCCGAAATAATTTCCTGTGGAGAATAACACGAACGCACGTAAACAGATAGAAAGAAGTCAACGGTATTTGCGAGTCTGACTCTATTTGACAACCGACCTGAACGTGGAGGATATTTGTACGCGTGGTTCGAAATAACATCGACTTCTTCGACTCCAGCATGTTGACGGCTCGTCCAGGAACCCATTTAGACGTCGGATGTGGCTTTCAGGAATCGGACGACTCTCTGTCAACGTCTAACAAGTGGAACTGTCAATACATATTGACCTTTACAGTACAGGCGCGTATTTACTGTATTTTGATCTGGCGCATTTAGATATAGCGAGCGAGTATAAATATTTTCTTATTGAGGAATGTCTTAAATTGAACAGTATGTTCTCGTCTGTTTAAACTACAACGACCGAATTATTATTAAACGCTGTAAATGTACACAGCTAGTGATTCATTAGTCCAAGAATAGAATTGTTTGGGACGTTTGTACGTTTTATTATAAACGCACATTATATACATACATACATATATATATATATATATATATATATATATATATATATATATATATATATATAAACTAAGAATTACATGTCACTTATTCAGTGAATACTTCTAAAAATAGATTTAAATATAAACTGAAAAGAAACGCCTTGTTCAATATTGGAATCTTATTCATCGGATCTGCAAACAAATATATTTATAACAATTATCGTTATTATCGAAATAAAATCAAATTACAGCAGAATAATTTCAATTTCTCGTTAATCGATAAAAAGTCTAAGAAATAGGTTCTTTAAACTTATTTCGAAATGCATAGCAGGTGAGTTAAGGATGTATGCAGCGGTTGCAAAAACTTAAGCTACTTTACCTATGGCTAAGAAGGCGGTGATAATTTATATGATTATCTTTTTTTAATTGGTAGCTAATGTAAAACTAACTGAAGAGCGACATAATTATGACACAAATACTTTTTTATCGTTCTGATAATAAAAGGACGAATGTATCTTAATAATATATTTAATTTGGAAAATAGTGGAAATTGTTGGAGTTGGAAGTTATCTTAGCACTATAAATCGAAAATAAGACATATTAAGTTGTATTTGCTTTTTTTTATTTCAGGACGATAAAAACTTATTCGTGGCAAAGTTATGCTCCACGTCAGTTACTTCATTCTTAGCTCTTTGGTTATTTCTGATTAAAAAAAGTCAGTGCAGCTTAATATCTTTCATTTTCAAATTTATTGCACAACAGTAACTCAGCCAACCTCCACGTTTTTTTTAAACACTAACTCAAAAATGATATTTTACGAAGGACGTCGGTTGTGTAGTTTCAATAAAATATATTTGCAAAAAACCATCAAAATTGAGGAAACCGAAAACTGCACTTTTTTGAAAAGATTTGGTATTTCTTGCAAATAATATTCTCAAGTAATATTAAATCTAGTTTTCGAAACTATATACTCCTCTATTGTACAAATCTACTACATAAAATTATATTTCTAATAATAACAATTATATTTCAATTTTTCTCATTTCGCAGTTCTCAGTCTTGAAATTACTAAGCTGTAACAATGATAGCTGGTAGAAGTATTCAGATTTTTATAAAACTGTAGCTTCTCTTTCTTTCTCGCACTTTTTTTTTGATAGTAATATTAAAACTCATTTTTCATACAGTTGCAAAGTCGTCTTATAAACCAAAATTAAATTTGTTAGAGTGCTGTTAAGTTTAACACTCCGAAAAATATATTCAATATCACGATTAACAAGACTATTATAATTTTCATGAAAGTTAAGTTTATTGTTCGTATTTAAATACTACTTGTTGATTTTCGTTGATAAATAAGGTTTTTTATCCGGTTATTTTCATATTTGAGTCCATTATCATAATAAGTAATGATAGTAAATTGAACCAAAATAATGAACAAAAAAAAAAATCGTTTCGAAACTCAAATTTAGAGCACCGGTCATCATAAATGTCTCTTTAAAATTTTTTTATTATTTTTAAAGTTCGTATATTTGACAAAGTCGAATTATGAACAATTTTGTTTGCTATTGTGTCTCCAGTTTATTCTATTAAAGATTTTAAAATGAAAACTTAATGTTTAATAGACTTTAAAAATTGAAATTTAAATCAAGACAAGACAATACATAAAATGGATAATGAATGTGTCCTTTATATTCTAGCCCATTTTATTCATTAATCGAAATTTGTAATGAGATGATTGTTCGACTGATTAAAAATGATTTTGATTTAAATAGATAAATTATTTGTTAGAATAAGCAATAATGCATTTAAAATTCGTATAAGAAATCCAGTTATAACACATATAGGATTTCCACTGAAAATATGATTATTAAGAAAATTAATTGACAACAAAATATTCCAGATGTTTAAAAATCCGAATATTTCAGTTTGTATTATTTAAATTTATAACAAAAACGTTATGAACAAATGTAACAATTTTTTCTCAAATTTTCAATTTCTTTAATCGTAGACTCAATTTCAGACTGAAGCTAATAAATAAAATATTTATTTAAATGTTTATAAACGGCGTGCAAATAAATTAAAATAACAATAATAAATTAAAGAATCGAGTAGGTGGGGTTAAGAGATAATCATTTTATCGGACTTCAATTTTTTTCTGACCATTAAAAAAATAAAAAATCGATACAGGTACGGAAATCTTATCAATAATTTGCTAAATTCATAAAATGATTATTAAAGAAAAATATTGACACATTATCGGATACAATCTTTTCACCTGGCAACACTGAATTTTACAACTTGGCAGTACCACTAGGTATTTAAACGTCAAGGTGAGTGATAATATTTGATATGTTTTTATTTGATTTGTTTGGTGAAAATAGATCGGAAATTAACTGTACCCTCGATTCAAATTTGCATGTTTAATATTTGGTATGAAGATGTAGCGAAAAACACATAGTTCTCTTGCAATTTGTTTTGCAATATGTTACTATGAGTCAGATTATTTATATACACATGTGTATATACATACATGCATATATATACATATATATATATATATATACATATATATCATTAAATAAAATTTTGACCAATTTCATTGAACCTCCTAAGTATGTGCTAATGTTTCACAGTGCACAATTGCATTGCATCAGAACAGTAATATCTATACTGACCAGTTGTGCAGCTATTACATCAGCCAATGGTTTTTCTAGGTGGTATCAGCTGTATAAAACCATGAAGAGCACTGGATCAAAGATGATTTGTTTAATTCAGTTGTGATTCATCAGTCGATACTAACAATACAAATATAATATGGCAGCAGATTATTGTATCACTTAATAGTTTTAATTGAAATTTTAAATAATTCACATAGATCAGTATTTTTTACAAATGTTTCAAAAGAGTGATATATTTATATACTATAGTGCAAATTAAAGTAATTGTATTTTAAAGTAATTTATGTGTCGTGACTTTTATCTAAAATAAAAATGGAGATCCAGTCGTCTCCGAACAAAAAGAGCGATGCGGCGAAGGCACCGCACACGGAAACCAATCCGGATTTTAGTAATATTCGCAGTAAGCACGTGTACGTAAGTCCTAGCGCCGAACAGTACGACTCGTTGACACGAAAGATCAAAGGTTTACTCGACGACGGTCGCGGTGAAACGATCGTCAATATCGGGATAGGAGAAGACGGATGCGACGATGGATTGCAGACAGACGAATACGCGGCGGCGATAGCGACTTTACAGTCTATCGCCGCTTCGCTAGACGCCGACTGTGTTTCGTTGCGACAGAGAAAGTTAGACGGCGGCTTCACCGGTCAACATTTAGTGAGGTGATTTCCGTAAGAAATATAAAGAAATCATGGAAGTTCGAAAATTACAGCGAAGATTTTTTTAAGGCGCCGACTCGAACAGACGGACTTCATGGAAATAAGAGTCGCCGTCGTCGGTAACGTGGACGCAGGGAAATCGACGTTACTCGGTGTTTTGACGCACGGAGAGCTCGATAACGGAAGGGGTTACGCGAGGCAGCGGCTGTTTCGTCACAAACACGAAATGGAATCGGGAAGGACGAGTTCGGTAGGAAACGATATCCTCGGATTCGACAGTATCGGTAAGATTCGAAAGGTGTGACGAAAAGGACGAATAAAGACATTTTTAATATTACGGTTTTGATTAAAGGAAACGTCGTGAATAAACCGGAACACGGATCGCTCGACTGGGTGAAGATATGTGAAAAAAGTTCGAAAGTAATTACTTTCATCGATCTGGCTGGTCACGAACGATACCTGAAAACGACAGTGTTCGGTATGACCGGGCATGCTCCCGATTTTGGAATGCTTATGGTCGGAGCGAACGCGGGCATTGTCGGTATGACTAAAGAACATCTCGGCCTCGCATTAGCGTTGTCTGTACCGGTGTTTGTTGTCGTGACAAAAATCGATATGTGTCCTCCTAATGTTCTTCAAGATAATTTGAAATTGTTGGTGAAAATACTAAAAAGTCCCGGCTGTAGAAAAGTGCCAGTTATGGTGAAAACCTCAGACGACGTCGTCCTCAGCGCAACGAATTTCGTATCGGAAAGGCTGTGTCCCATATTTCAAGTTTCAAATGTAACCGGAGATAATTTGGATCTCTTGAAAATGTTCTTGAACTTGTTGACTACCAGAATGCCTTGTCATGAAGAAGAGCCAGCTGAATTTCAAATAGATGACACGTATTCGGTGCCGGTAAGTCGTGAAACGTAGATTTGTCGACTTGTACGTTGCCGTATCGGTTTAAATGACTATTTAAATATCTTTTTTCTTTAAGGGCGTCGGAACAGTGGTATCTGGTACCGTGCTTCGAGGCCTGATAAAATTGAACGACGCATTGTTATTGGGACCTGATGCTTTAGGACATTTTCAACCGATCGCGGTTCGTAGTATTCATCGTAAGAGGATGGCAGTCCATCAAGTACGTGCTGGACAGACAGCGAGTTTCGCTTTGAAAAAGGTATTTAAAACATCTTGTATCGATTTCACTCTTTTGTAAAGAGTCGGTCGGTGTTCTCTAACATTCAAATCTAGTATCTTTTTGAATAACTTGACAGACTAGAAAATAAATTATTTCAGATAAAAAGGAATCAAATACGTAAAGGCATGGTAATGGTATCGCCGGCTGTAAACCCACAAGCTTGCTGGGAGTTTGAAGGAGAAGTTCTCGTACTTCACCATCCGACCACGATCAGTTCGAGGTATCAAGCGATGGTGCATTGCGGAAGTATTCGACAAACAGCTAGTATTATTGCCATGTCTCAGGATTGCCTACGGACAGGCGATAAAGCGATTGTCCATTTTCGTTTCATCAAGCATCCAGAGTACATCAGGCCGGGTCAGCGTATGGTATTTAGAGAAGGACGTACGAAAGCGGTCGGAAACGTTTTGAAGTTGATACCGCACGCGAATATGGTCGGAAATGTAGGAAGGACGAAACCGGGAAAGACTTACAATTCTCGACAACAAGTGAGCAGTGTCCAGAATCAGAATTCTGTTCAGTCACAGGATATATCTCAGGTAGAGTTCCTAAAAAGAAATTCTGTGCGAGTTTTGTGAGGAAAAATTTAAATGTTTTCAGATGAACGAAATGAGTAAGGCTGACGTCGCATCAACGTTCGATATATCTCACGATAAACGTGAAAACATCCCTCAGAGGTCTGGGAAGCGAGGTAGAGGGCGACGAAGCGGCCGTGGCAGATCCGGCCCTTTGAGCGGGATGAACATGACCTCGACATCCAACATGAAACCGCTCGCCGAAAGTAATTCCGTGAACGTAAAGATTCAGTAAACAGTAACCGTTTAAAGAAATATTTTATTCATTAATCTTAATCGTAAATATAGAAAATATTTATCACTAAATTCTGACAAAGTATGGTGAACGTAAAGTACAAGGATATCGATTTCATTCTTTGAACTATGCTACTTCGGTAGATGGTTTGTTACCGATAAATACAGGAAGCGTGTTAGTAGAAATATTGAACGAATTTACAAATTACTATTATTGTTTTAAGAAAAAAAGATATTATTTTAAGAATAGTCCTATTTTTGGTATGCGAAAATATCGACGTTACAGTTGTGATATCGATGGTCGTTTGCACTGTAGTCGAAGTCTACGTTTCAGAACAGAAAAGCTCAGACGTTAGTATTTTAGTGAATCGATTTTAGGAAATTTTCAACTCGCCAACAAGAGTTTTATAAGAAATATTTTAGATTTATCTCGGCCGTCGACTAAAGTAATATTTCTATATCCGATTGAAGGGTTCGTCCCGTGAATAAATAGTTATTTATTTAAGAGTATTCGTATTCAAATATTTATTAAAATAATTATCAGAATCAAATAGTTGTCATCGATAACTTTTATTTATATCGAATTTTAATTTGTTTCTGGATTTTATTAACTACGTGTCTCTCTTCTGTACAAGTGATTCTATAATGAATTTTATTACAAAAAAAAATAGTTTTAATATTTATTTTTTTAACTTGAATGCAAGCAGAACAACCGTGAAGTGTGATTGTGTATTGATATACGCGATATTTTTTGTTCAAATTTCAAATCTTATTAAACAAATATATTTGTTGACATTTAACCATTTGTATAGAAATTTTTGTTTCCGTGTGTTTCATCTCAAAGCGAATTCATTAGTAATTACACATGAAAAAAGAAATTTCATTTGAATGTACAATATATTTTTTTAGTTAAATATTAAGGAAAAAAAGTTCGAACCCCTTTCAGATAAATCCAAGTACAAGTAATGTATATCACATATACATTTTATTTTAAAACTCGTTCAGAAACATTATTTTTGCATTGTAAATATGATTAACATATAACATTGAATCAGTTCATATATGATCCATTATCTAGATTACAAGTTTTGAATGTAATTGAAAATAATAGAAATCAGTTTTAACTACAAACACGTTTATTTAATTTCCTTTATTCCTATATTTCATCTTATTTAACAATATTACATTTCTTATAAATAAAACAGTTTTAAAATTTTCCACTCGACACTGTTTTTAATCTTGTACTCTGTTGAATAACAAACACATTCGACTATTTCACCTGTAGTCCATACACAAATGTTTTATGCATGTATGTAAAGTGTAAGAAAACTAAAAACAACAAATGTACTACAGCGACTATGCTACAGACCAACAATCTTGCGGCGGGAGAAGGTATCGATGCCAGTAACACGAGTGCGATTCGTAACGCACTTAAACCTCCGAATATAAAGAAACAAATGAAAAACACAGAATTGCTGTTCTCTTGGTGGATCAAGAAAGAGATGCTGAGCGTTAGAACGTGTCCGAATAGGCTATAACCTATCAGAGATACTATTTCTAAAAAGGCAATTCTAGATTGTCCTAAATGACTCAACATGTAACTTAAACAAGGCATCAGAGAAATATAGAGAACCAGTACTCTGAGCGGAGAATCCAGTGATACAGTGCTAGATGTCTTCAAAGAATAACCATAAATTAACAGGAGGCTCATGATTACGACCGCGATCGTAGGACCTAAGAGGTCGACGTACACTTTACGATACTTTAAACCCACTACGGGTGGTATTAAAGAGATGACGATTCTCTGAAAAAGTTGGCCGAGCGAAGTTGAAAAATAATCTGTCAGTCGGTCTTTATATAACTTTTCGTTCAGTTTTGAAAATCCGCATCCGTCTTTACCAATAAATATTTCAGAGTACTCATTACGTTTCATCGTGGATTTAATTAATAAAAATCTAGTATACAAGTCAAAAAAGTTGATTTCAAGAATAAATCTAGAGTCCTCGATAAGAAATTTACATTGATCACCACTTTTTCTTGAAATCCTTCTTCACTTCTTCGATATCTTCTTTCAATATCCGTGAAAAACGTTTAACGGTCGATTTGATTTTGGTCGGACTCAGATTTTCTTTCAACCCGGTCTCTTCGGTGATTTCCTTCCCTCGCATAAAAAGACTGACAGCGAATCTAGCCAGTCGACGAACCGGATAACTTTCACTCAGACGATGCACTAATTGTTCGTTGTTCGTAAAAAAACGAATTAAAAACCGAAAGACCATTCTGTTTTTGTGGCGATTACGATTTACTAGATTCGAGCGACACCATCTCTCGGTACTTCCTCAGGAGATCTTGCTTAAGCTTCAACTGGGTTCGAAGAGATGTTAATTTTGCTATCTGCTCTTCGCGACTGCAACTGATCCCTGTCAGTCTACGAATCTATACCGGAAAACGAGAAGAAATCAAAAGTACAGTACGTGGAATTTTGATGATTTTAAATTACCTGGTCTCTCGAAAATTCCAATTTTTTTTGAAGTTCCAACACCTTCTGGGAGCAGTCCTGCGATTCACGAGCTTTAGCTGCGTTGTCGTGTGGATCTCGTTCAATACTAGAAAAACAGGTGAGTAAAAAGTTAGGTTATATTTTTATACGGGCTACAGTGTCTATTTTTAATACACACCTGCGAATAATATCATAAATAATTGGTAAAATCTCTATGTCTACTTCTTCTACAGTCAAAGGTTCTTGTGAACGATTATTAGAATCATTTTGTTCGGATACTTCCATGATCGGTTTATCGTTCTGCAAATAATTCCGACGATTCGAACATTAAAACAAAATGCTTCTAATAATTTTCATTGAAATTTAGTACCGACTATCGCACACTTTGTTATGCATTAACTTAAGAAAAGAACATGTAAATTACTAGCCTTTATCGTTCTCAAATGAATATTCCAAAACGTTTCATTATTCTTCTCAAATTGTACTCTTACATAATACAGATGTCTATAAATACATGTCCCTCTGCATTTATAATGTTCTCTGAATAACCATTTAAAAAGATATACGCAATTAATGTTTTAGTAAAATGTCATTAAAAATTTAATCGATAAAAATAGATTCAAATTCAATATTCATACGCGCCAAAACAAAAGACTAGATCACACACATTGTTTTTTTTGTGTTTGTTCAACAAATTGTTTTTAAAGTTTTTTATGTGTAAGCTATAAAGAACAAAACTTTTATTACGAAAAGCATATAAATGAATGTAAGTACATATTATTTTATAATAAATAAGTAAATGTCTTATTTGTATTTGTACAAATTTTGTTTTTAATCGGACCGCTTTGAATTTATTTAAAAGATGGCTCCTTAACGATCAAAACCATGGATAATTATGTCCTTGTTTCGTTTGATAATACAATTAAATATTACTATTATCACAAATACGCTGTTTATTGAAGTACACGTTTGTGTTGATAATTTTAATTAATTCAATGCGACCGACGTCTATGTATGTTAGAGAAAATCCAATTTGCAGGCCTATTAGAGAAGGCCTTATGGTATAAACACTGAATACTGTAAAAGTAATAAATATATACTGACTAATAAGTTCATATACATTTTTTCGAATAGAAAATCTATCAAGAGTAAAGTATAATTAACTACCTATTTAAAATGTAAAAGATTGCCAATAAACATATACAAAAACTAATTCAAAAGGACAATTTTATGCATTTTCATTATTAAGTACTGCTTCGTTTTTTTTTTTTTTTAATGTAATGTCGATCATGTCGATGTAAATATCTTTAAAATAAAAAAGTGCAGGTTTCAAATTTAATCATTTATCTAAGACAGAACGAGAATCGACTTTCAACTAAATATCAAAAAATCCACCTTGCTTATTGATATAAAATATATTTTTTATCTGAAACTGTTGTTTTTGGTAGCTACTTTAACACGTAAAAAGACGTTTAATTTATTTTTATCTTACATGTACTAATTAAACTTCAACAAACTCTGAAAAAAATAGTAATTATTTATAATTTTTAATTTTGTATTTACATTTTTATTTTACTTGTTTATATTCTAAAGGAGATAGATTTACAGAAAAAAACATTTGTATTTCTCTTATCTTCCATTCAGAATTTTAGAGTGAAATTATTAGTCTACATTTATAACGTCAATTCCATATACAAAAGTGTATAGATAAGTGTGTATTGGAAAGGTTGAAGGTCACAACTCGACAGTAATAAATAAATGAACAAATTTTATATAAATATTTACTTTATTAATGGAAATAAACAGATATACAAAATAAGTATTCAATTCTTAGTCATTCAAAACTTTCTGTAGAATTGATTTTGAGTTTCTTCTTTTTCATATAATGATTCATTTTTGTTTCAAAGCTCTCTACAACAATAAGGAATTCATTAGAATGAAGTACAATATTCTTATAAAAAATATTAGTACAATTATAATTTTTACCACAAGTCGGTCTCTTCAACAATGGTTGATACTGTTTCGATTTTACCCCCTGAATTAGACATTCGTTTTGTGAAACAATCTTTCCGTTGTGGATTTCTTCTAGATGATTCAACATCGTGTAAATCATTTGAGTTCTAGTGATAAATAAGGATCGATAAACAATGCATTTTATAAGATTTACTTGTTTTGTTGTTTAAATCAATTCACTCACTTGACCGAATGCTTTGTCCACATTTCCTGTAAATTCTTTATTACGGTGGACAGTGCATCATTGTCTATTCTCCAATCTTCGATGTTTTCATAGAAACAGTGAAACAGATTCAATGGAACTTCACTAGCTAAATTATACTGTGGTTTACTGTAAAATAAATCTCCCTCAAAATCAGTTTTAAAAATAGGTCGTATTTTTATTGTTACTTACCGAGGAATCGATTCGATATTCAGAAGATTTCTAACCACTTCCGGTTTTTCATTCCCTTGGCCGACTAACAACAATACTCCCATTATACATCTTATCTGATGCCATAAAAACGCTTGACCGACTATCGTCAATACAAAAATATCATAAGCTGAAATCAATTCGTTTCCAATAATAAAAAACAACTCTGAAATTCTGTTTCATAGCTTACGAGATTCCGATACTGTCCGGTCACACCGAGATATATCTATGCTTATTATTCTACGAACAAAATTCGTTACTCCATTCGTAACATCCATTTTACAGAAGTTTCGAAAATCGTGCGTGCCAATCAAGAAACTTGCAGCCTCGGTCATCGTCTAAAAACATTATTATTATTATTAGATGGACTGATTGCGATGTAAAAGTTATGACTTACTTTAAAACACAAGTCACCACGCGGAAAAAAATACTTGTATGTCCGATGTTTACAGTCGAATCTCGCACTGAAGTTAGAATCGACCGGGCACCATCCGATGCATTGTATGTCTTTTGGTAATATCCTGTTTAATATTTTACAATACGATAATTCATTATCTATATTCTCTTTTTCGCTCTGTTTGATTTCATCGAATTTACTCCTCACATCGATTGATATGACTTGTCCAAACGAACTGACACCTTTATCAGTCCTCCCACATCTATGATAGTTGCTCGATTGCCTGTCTTTAATCAAACATGTTTTAATCAACGCATCGAATATGTAATTCTCTATCGTATTCGTAACATCTTCTTGACAAGCGAAACCTTGATAATCCCAACCTAAATAGAAAAAATGTAGCAATATATGACGACGGTACGCCCTAAAAATATATACAATTTGGAATTTGTGAAATTATTCACACTGATCAAATTTATGTAATTTCTGTTTAAAGTTATTACATAAATAAGTTTTATTACTCACTTATCAAAGTCAAATGGTTTATTTTTATGGTTTTTGATATTAGATCTGCTATTATTTTTACCTATCACATTTTTCAATTGAACATTACGAGCTTGCAATTTGATTAACTTAGCGATTAACTCCTGAAACAAATTTGCTTTTGAAATCGATATTACAGCACGTAATATGATTTTTTACCTCTTTTGAAAGCAACTGTAACTCGTCTTCAGTTGAAATTTTCTCATCGGTCATGTTTAATTTTACATCCATGTTAATACGAACACATATATCTGGAATAAAATAAACATATGTCTATACGTAAGTGTATGTAACAACCCACTGATAAAAAGGACCAGTGAACTGTACAACCGCCACTCAGAGATACGTTTTAATCGATTTCATAATAAGAAAACCACTTACATTCGAATTATCTGTTATACAACAGATGAATTTCATTATGTCTGGACTATTGTGGTTCTTTATAGAAAACAAAAACAGTTCATGAAACCTTTGTGATATCTTCCCAAACATCTTTACAACCAGAATAATTTCATTTTAAATTTTTGGAGGGAAGGTAAAGGATGGATGATAATTTATTTTTTAGAGCTTTTTATGACTCTTTTACTGACTTTCAAAGTGCTCTTTATACTGGCTCGTCCATTCTGTTTACCAGAATTCTGGTTCAATTTCAGATGTTCCTTTTTAAGCAGTTTCCTATAGAAGCTGATAGTTTTTTGAATTTTTTTTGCGACTTTAGCACCTCTTTTTGTATTTGGATCTTTTTGTTTCACGATATCTGTTGCTCGGTCGATCAATTCAAAAAATTCAGTCAATGCTGCTTCTGGGAGAAGTATCGGAGGTTCACTTTTGTTTTCCTCAATTGAATCTTCTTGCTTTACTTCTTTTTTTACGGTCTCTACACAATCACTTATTTCAGGATTAGGAAAACTTTCCACGCTATCGTTACTTTCCGGTCCACCCGGTTCGATCTTTACGTTTGTTTCCATAATACCGATGTCGGCGGTCTCTACAGGGTTATCGAAATCGATAATCTGAATACACTCGGGATACAACTTTTTCCAGAAAGAATTCACCGATGTAGTTTCGTTCACGGCCTCTTCATGAGCTCCTATGTTACGTAAATTAGCCCGCCTCTTGAAACCTTCCAACCATCCTTTACTAGCTTTGAAATTCTCATCGTCCGCTTTAGAAACGCTGGCAAATCTCGGTTTTAACTCTTCATATAGAACTTTTGCCTTTTCCTGGATAATTATGGTACTTATCGGCAATGAAAGTTGGTACTGTTCATGAACCCAGTTCGCTAGAAGTCTTTCCATTTCAACCATAATCAGAGACCTGTTCTTAATCAACTTGACAGTGCCAAGAGGAGTTAACAGCTTGCCGAACTCTTTTAATTTATCCTTGTTCTTTAGAATCGTTCGGATTGTTGAACCTGCGAGGTCGAAAGCGTCAGCAACGGTTTTCTGCCGTTCGCCAGATTCGATACGACGTATTACTTCTAACTTAAGTGCGAGCGACAGTGCTTTTCTTTTCTTTTCGACGGGAAAATTTTTTGATTTACTTGCACGTTTTGAGCTCATCGTCAGTCTCGTAATGTTAAAAAAAATACTGTAAATATTCTACCACTCTTCAGTTTAAATGGATATTAAAAAGCAATGAAGGTTATTTTAACTCGGTATTTTTGTAGCTTAATAAAACCAAGTATTATTTTATACCATCGTGTACGATAGTACAAAATGTAACATCACGTGTTAATATTTGTGTGTTAAATATTTAGTCTTTTAGTTTACAAAACGGGATTAATGAAGTGATTTTATAAGAATTTAAAGAGCGTTATGGCGTTTCACACAATCATATGTGAGCGCTATGGCGGAATAGTATGTTTCTCTGAAAAGTCATATCTCTGAGCGACGATTTTAAATGTTTCTAAACGTATAAAAGTATCCGTTTTCCAATTAAAGAAAAACATGGAATCTAATTAGAATTAACATACGTACTTATTCGAAATAAACCATTCGAAACAAAAGAAGTACTGCTTATATTCAGTCAACACAGTAATTCATTTTTTTCTTGAGAATAATTATTTTTGATTTATTGAATAATGTTTATTAAAAATATATGCCCCGTTTATATTATTAATGAAAAAAACGGGCCAATTTTGAAAGGTTAGAACGATAATGTTTGTGTGCATATGTAAATAGGGTAATGGCTGTATATGATATACTTAGAGTATGTAACTTTACTTGGTCTAAGGTTATGTATATATTATATATATATATAAATTTCTGTATTTTTAATAATCAATATTTAAATACGACAAATGTTTTTATTGCAATTATATTTTGATAGTATAATTTGACATATTTAAAAATGAATAAATATAACAATAATAAATGCCTAACTTTATTGTCATATGAATAAAAGTACTAACATTTTCATTTTTGTTCTTTTAGATCTTATTAACGATACTGTAAAATTTGAAAATACAGTCATTTAATTTTAAAGTAATTCTATTTAACTTAATCTTTCTATCAATTGAGAAAGAAGGAAGAATCTTATCTATGATTTGAATGTCTTCATGCTATAAGGAAAGCTAATTTAAAAAATATTTTCATTAAATTGGGAGCTGGCCTTGCTTAGTCCAAAAAGTGACCCATATGGTTTCAATCCATATTGGAATATAATTGTGTGATTATTGCTGTTTAAATTAAATATATTATAACTCATTTGTAATCATATAGTAAATAATTTCAATCTAATATCAATTATTTTATTTAATGTGACTTATCGATGCATTTTGATATAGGATATTCAGATATTTCCTTATTTAAATTGGCCTAAAGTAAAAAAAAAACGTTTTGTAGTCAATTATTAAAATAGTTATTGTTTGTTTTACATTCAGTAGCATTGCTATTTAGCCCATAAGCTGAACGGACTCTCAGTTAAACTCAAAATATCATCAAAATAAATAAATAATATAGTGTAGGTTTATAATAGAAGTAGAACTCGAATAAATAATTATGTTAAAACAAAATATACTTTAATAGTTGTTTTGACCTTTATTACATATCCTTCAATTAAAACATTAAAATCGTTTATATATATGATTATAAACTTGTAAAATGTTAATTAATTAAAATTATGTACTAATATTCTGTACGGCCTATTTAAATGTGCATGGCAAATAATCGTTTAAGAATTTCATTCCACAAATATTAGAAGATGTAAATAAAGGGTTAAAAAAAGTTTAAATCGCCGATATTGGTCCATTAATAATAAACCTCTTAACCATTTTCTTTAATGCGATTGAATAACAGCAATTTTGAGATTCCTGTTACTGAATACTGCTATAGATTTTAGAAGAAATTAATACGAATGATTGAACAATTGGGCTCACATAATACCATGAATTGTAATATAAAACGGATAAGTCTGCTATGTAAGTTGGTAGGTATAGTTAGTTGGCCGTGAAGAAAGTTTACCAGTAGAGTGAATATAGATCCATTAGTAAAATCGATACCAACGTTAAATTTCACTTAATGTCACCAATTCTGTATAATAATTCGGCTTTTATCTAATTTTCGGCCAGTAATTATGAAAAATTATCTTTATTTACATCGATTCAGCCCGGTTATTCGTTACGAAGTGATATATCACAGATTGATAAATCGTTTTGTCAAGAAATCTATCAGAATGTACACAATCTGAACCTCTCCGAATATTTGAAATCTTAACCGAACAATAATAATCGCATAATTGGAAATTACTAGTACGGAAACATGTATTTAAGTTTTATATTCGTTCGAGAGTAACTCAATATGTCTAAAAACTCTGCAAATCTGAACATATACCATGAGAAACAAGTTAAAGAGTTGTGTGCATTGCATGCATTGAATAATCTGTTTCAAGAAAAAGGCTCTTTTACCAAACATCAGTTGGATTCGATATGTCATTCCTTGTCGCCAGACGTTTGGATCAATCCTCATAAATCGTTATTAGGGCTCGGGAACTATGACATCAATGTTATAATGAAAGCGTTACAGAGTAAAGGTTGTGAAGCGGTTTGGTTCGATAAGAGAAAGTATGTGACTTGTTGGAAAAGTACACACTGCCGAATTATTAACCAGTTTTCTTCACGTTTGTAGAGACCCTGGCTGTTTGGATTTAAATAATATCTGCGGGTTCATTTTAAACGTTCCGACTGATTATAGGTTAGGATTCGTTATGTTACCGCTACGTCGCCGTCACTGGATCACTCTGCGTCAGATAGGAGGGAACTTTTACAATCTCGACTCTAAATTAGATTCTCCGCAACTTATAGGGAGGGTATGCTTGGATCGACATTAAATTTGATTCGGTTTGATGTATATCAATTTTTTTTTAGGCTAGTGATCTAATAGCGTATTTAAAAGAACAATTAGAATATAAGGATAAAGAGATTTTTATAGTTGTTACTAGTGAGGTTGAAAAGAATCATGCATGGGTGACTGTTTCGACACAATCCGATAAAGAACACACGAGTATACACAATAACGGGCATATAAATAACATAAAATCAGACTCTGAAAAAGACGTGGAGTGTTTAAAACTGTCGGACATTTCGCCGTACGAAATCACGAATGAAGAGTGTACTGTTACGATTAATCCGTTGTGTAATCGGTCGAAAGTGAGTAACAGCGGGCACTAGTCTTCGTATAGTGCGCAGTGTTTCGTACGTGCGTATGACGGTGATGATTTACAGAGCTGATATGTTCCTTAGGTTTTAATTCGTACGGTAGGCGAGTTGAGGTTCGATTGTATTTTTATGGTAAAATTTTAAACTTGTTTTTTCACAAAAGCACGCCGTTTAAATTTGTTAAAATGTTTTTATTTATTTTAAATCGTATTAATTTTTATCACAGGGATTAAAAATTTTTTACTATTTTTTTTGTGATATTCTATGTTTATGTTTGTATTTCTTGAAAATATTTATTTTTTTTCTGTATTTATAATTGTTAATATTTATGAATAAAACATACTTTTTATGATTCATAAAGATAATTGTTATCCGTAATATATATAAAGCATTAAAGTTGTACATAACGATATATAAAGTTATAAATACTAAATATTACATTTACATTCAAAACGTGTATATTAAAACATAAATAAAACGTTTCCTCTTCGGTGCACGGAAGACTTCTAGTGCATCTATGTAAAAAGTTAATAGATTTACAAAAGTAATACTTTCCAGTTCATGTATCTAAAATATTCTTTATAAAGTCAGTGTATAAAAAGTTATATTCGTTCGACAGCAACTAAATAATCGAACTTTAAGACATGTCGAGTTCTGTGTTTGGTCGCTTAGTAGCCGATAAGAAAACTGTAAAATACGGTGTTGTTGAAATTTTTAATATGAGATTTTGCATTAGGAAATGTAATTCATTGTACTATAACGTAAAATGATTTGTGTTCTACAGAGTGTACCATAGATATATTTTTTTCTACTCATTTGGTTATGCAATTGTTACGATTTGTATTGTTTACGTGATATTTGTAGAATATCAATGTTTGGTTATGTTTTATTGTAATACGATTCTCATACTTTTATAATATCGATTCAGATTAATAAATACATCGACGAGTTGTACGTTACACTTGGGATTCTTTCTTTACTCACGTTCATCGACTGTGTGGTGATTGTTTATTTAAAGAAAAAATCGTCCCGATTTTTAAATAATTGTATTGACTTTATGATTTTTGGTTTAATTTGTGTTACCTTTTGTCCTCATTCCAACTTTTTAGTCATAAAAAAATAAAGAAAAACTTGAACTAATCTAGTTTTCATCGGTTTATTTTAACTATTTCAAACATAACCTCATTTTCATTAAATAAAACTAACCTACAAAACAAGCGGTTTTGTACATCATTCATTTGTTTCTAATGTCAGTAGGCACGTATCCAAGGGGGGCACAGAAGGCATTTCCCTCTTGGTTGCTCCCTCCCCCCTCTGACAAAATCTCCGATTTTGAGAGATTTGAAAATCATGGAGAATCTTCCTAATGGATTTACCTTGATTAAAAAAGTTTCTACGCGCCATAAAGTCCTTTCTATGTGCTCGTTTCAACCGACAAAGCGGAAATTACAATATATTAAATTATTACGTTTAATCGAGAACTTCTTTGTTATTTTAGAAACTTGTAATTTGTTTTAATAAATTATTGCGTTTTAATAACTTGACTAATTACATAATATGAATTATGGTAACTTCATTTTTAATAATAAAATTTTCCAAAATAGGTCTTTTTAGCGCAGGAGTGAGAAAAGATATCGTTGCACTACCGCAGTTTGCGGTACGACAGGGAGCACTAATGCGTTGGTTTTGTTCGTTTACCTATATTACCAAAAAGACCTGATTACGTTTAATACAAATATGTTTTATTCCACAGTACAGTTCTAACACTGCCTAAATTCTTTTTCACAAACGAATTCCTTTTTCATTCCTCAAACTGCAAATATTTTTTCTGATCAAACATCGATTTTCCAGAGACTATCTCAGAGAAAAAAATCAAAAAAGCAACATGATTGCTGTAATAAGTCTATTTTAATGTAGATGGAATGTATTTCGAACAATATGCAATCATAGATTTAATTGCTTGGAGATAAGAATGCCTTTTAGGTCATTAGTACGACAAACTTTGAATTTAGTATAAAAATACCTTCACAGACCATACATCAGTTTAATTGATCGCCTGATTGTCATCAATACAACTAGAAACGATTAAAATTACTCAATCCGTGTATGATTTCGTAACCCTGTTCCGATATGAAAACAAGATTGGAAATAAAACGCTATTCATTCAAATAAATATATTTACAAACAATAGCAATATATAAAATATACATATCATCACTGAATGCTCATCCTCTACCAGACACGATTATAATATTGTGTGACGCAATAATTAATTCATTCGTTTTTTTAACAATGCGACGAACGAAACCGATATTAAAGTAAAATAATGAAAAAAAAATGCTCCGATAGCACGGATATTTGAATCAGGTCGCCCTACATAAATTTTAATAGCCGCGCGGCGATTATTCATCGCTCTTTTGTTCCTAAACGCGTGCGCGCATACTGAGATCAAAAGATGAGATAGTTATGCAATTCGGAATTGCACGAATCGATACAATGCCGTCATTATAAAACGTTTATTTATCAAAAAAAAAATAATCAGATGGGAAATATTACGATTGCGTCACTAAATCGTCAATTATTCCGATTGGTTTTGAGCAATTATACATTTAATTTGTTATCATTTTTGCCGATTTAATTACCTGCGACATTTGTCTAGTTGAAATATTATGTAATTGGTATTTTTTGATTTCGCTTTTATTAACTTTATATAATTAGTGTTTCGATTAATGTAACTTTTTGACAAATGAACGAATAGTTTCAGTACAGCTCAACCGGGTGTCTAGAATCCTTCAGGACAATTCCTGTTCCTTGAGATGATCAAACGGTCCGAATCGATGTCCAGATTTGTCAGCGTCTCATATATTTCGACCCGTTTTATCGCTGTTATATATCTGGATCTGCCCAGAACCCATATCAAATCTAAACAAAAATATTTCATTGAAAAAAATGTTAAAAGAGGCTACCTGTGTAATTGATTGTATTCAGAGAAATGTATTTATCATTTATAATTCTATAATAGAATATTAATAGAAGAACTGTGTTGATTCTGATTAAATGCTCGAACGTAGCTAGAAAATTCGTTGGAAACAAAATCGACTTTTTCAAAAATCGATTCTTTTACTTTCAAATCAAAGGTTGGTTACAAAGTAATAGAAATCGACAATTAAAATACTATTTTTGAATATGGGAGAAGAGTACAAGTTCCATTCTACAGAAACTGAAAATATGTTAGTTATTCATTTGTCTTTCTGCGTTCCTGATTTCATGGTTGCTTCATTAAAATCTTTAAGATCAAAAATGTCATTGAGTCACTAATGACCACAATTGTCGACAAACCTATGAACCTCAAATATCTATCTTAAATATTTGTTTTCTATGATTCATTTACATTACATGTTTTCTATGATATTTCATCCAGTTGCAAAATTTGCAAAACCAGCAGTCATCTAGTTTAAACAACCCATTTGAAAATGATGTAAGTCAAACAACATACAAATAACTGTTCGTAGCAAACAATGATTCAAGAATAGCATCAATTAATCGCCTATAAAAAATCTCTTTCTGTGAATTTTTCTATGCACGGAGTATATTTCAATCCAGAACTATATTATTCACAGAATGTAAATCGTCAGCCATCGATTGACTTTATACGCCACTTTCTATAAAATCAGCAGCGAGTTCGTATAAAAAAGCTGTTCGTTTTAATCAAATCCAAGCGGACACCGATCGTCGCCACACGCTAATTCCACCACTTAAACGATTTAGCAATTGAATTTACCTATGTGTGCGATCCCCATACTCGAACAGGTCCACAGTATCGCGTAATTGTAATAATCGGTTCTAAGAACTTGGTAAGTGCCGGCACCAGGTAGCATCCGCGCGAGCGACGGCGGAAGATTCGTGCTCACTTGATACTTTAATACCGTCGGGTCGCGTTTCGTCGGTATCGCAGTCCCTTTAGTCGGCGTTGTCTTGTTACCAGTCCTAGTAAACAAATTTCAATTGTTTTTCATCGTTGTACGCAACGATTGTTTTTCATTGTACGGCCGTACTGGACAGCGAGTGAGCGGTTTTGTTTAAATTACAAGATTTATTGAAAGATTATGAGCGCGGCTCTCTATATTTATTAATTGCTTTCTTTACAAATATAAAATATTCAACAAAGAAGTGATTCGATTGATTCTGTATAACGTATTAACGATCTGTGTAACGCATGAAAGTCTTCGGTAGACAGTGATGGCTACTGTTATAGCTCGGCCGTACACAGCGTACACCTTGCTTCTGAGTTTCCCAGTAGCCGAAAGCATAAATCAGTGAAAATATAATTTTGATACGGACTGGATTCACATTCAAAGATGAATTCTCTTTCCACCCTACAAACCACAAAAAATTCTGTTCAAAAATGTCCAATAAGTCGTTACTGAAGAGCGTCAAGGTAAAAAACCTGATTTTAAAAAATATACTGCACCTTGGTGCTCTTAATATGATAGCACCGCCATTGAAATTCGCATAAGCAACAATCAAAAATGATCAATAATGATTTATTGGATATTTTTGACTAAAGAGATTTTTGTATTGGATTGGAACAAAACTTCGTATGAAAAATTGAATCAGTTTTCACAGTCACATCAGTTTTCAGAACTGTTCCATTATACAAACGTACCTATTTTTCATAAGCTAATGTTCCTATCACTGTAATTTTTTTTTGAAATGTACAACGCGCTATCTCATACACTCTCTGTCTAAATAAAAAAATGGCCAATTCATTGATAAAGTAAACGCGTTAATGCGCGTTTTGACTTGCGGTTTAAACGGCACGCATGGTGGTTCGGTTTCAAATTGTTTACTTAAAACTGGAATACAGTCATGACTACCATCGTGGTTAGACAATCGTTCTGAATAAGAAAATAAAAATATAAATGAATAATTATACTATTAGGAAATTTAAATTTGTCATTGTAACGGGAAATAAACTTAATTTACTTACTTTATCTTAAAGATTAATAATAAAATTTTGAGTAAAGCGACTACATTTCTCGAATATACATATGTATTTTTCAATTTATGAAATGTACTCGATATTTTAAAGACTTTTTTTAGAAAGAAGGTACTATTAAGTAAAAAATAATAAGTATCGAGCTTTCGACAATCATATTTTTACAATACTCTATAAAACAATCATCTAAACCAATGTTCTTCAAACTGTATTCCGTGGAACCCTGAGGTTCTGCGAACCAAAATCGAAATTCGAAAGATTTTTGTAAGAAAAACCTCGAAAAGCTAAAAATTCAATATAGTTAATTTATAATAATTTCTTTTATTCCTATAAATATCAATTATTATGCAGTAAAACTGTATTTATACCCATTGTGTAGTAAAACTCTGTTTATGTATCACATTACGACCCCGCTCAATCAGATGTAAATTAATAAAATGCAAGATGGCTGATTTTCAAAACTTGTTGGGTACGCATCGTGAGTTTTCTGGGGTTGGTAGGGGTTCCGCAAAAAAATAACCTTAACGATTCCGCGAGTCAATAAAGTTTGAAGACCACAGATCTGAACAATTAATGAGAACTTTTTGTTATTCTTAGTATTACTACAAAATCACTCGCTTGCTTACTCGTCTCTCATCCCCTGTCCAGTAGCCGTAGCTTTATAAGACCGTGCAAAGCTCCTGACACACTATTGTCGATTATCTAGACGGCGGCGGTGAATTCGATTGTTTCAATAAAATTCCCAATCGCGACAATTAAGTCAATCGATAAGTTCATTCTGTTAATAAAGTAGGCGTCGTCATTGTTCTTCTAAAATAAATGAATAAACATTTCGAGTTTTAAAATTGTTCTGTGAGAATTTGTTCATAAACATGAAGATTTTTTTATAAACAAGTAATCAAGTTGCCATTTTACTATCACCTGTCATAAAGATTAGACATAGGTTGCTGGGTATAAAAAAAATGAATATCGTTAATCAGTACAAACAACACGTTTAGTATTCCTTGTTTTTGAGTGATGAAAACGTGACTTATGCAGCATATATACAGGGGTGGATCCAGGGGAGAGGTAGCAAGGGGAACCGGCACTCCCCTCCCTTAAAAAAGGGGACGAACACTAGAAAACAAAACAAAATCATTGCGCAAAAATGCTCCCATATACACAGATAGGTTAATCTAATCCCCTTTCACTATCCCCTATATATACACAGAAAGATTAATGTAACCACGACTGAAGTAATTCAAGAGCTTTGTAAAAAGAAAAGAAAACTGGATTTTATTCTTTAAATAAATTTTTAAAATCACCTAATAAATTTTATTGAATTCATATTAAAACATTTTTATCCGTTCAACTCGCCACCTACCCCCTCCAAGATTAAATCCTGAGTGCGCCACTGCATATGTATATATATATATATATATATATATATATATATATATATATATATATATATATATGAAGAGGGAGAGATAAATAAATAAAAAGAGAGAAAGTGTCTTCATGGCGAAATCAGTATGGGAAGTGATTATAAATAGTAAGAAAAGGTATAAGGCCTGACAAAGTCATGCAGAAAAAAAAACCCCTTCCGAACATCCTGCAGAGACGTTTCGGTTAGTCTTTTCGATTTAAATCCAGAATTAACAGCGATTCGTTTGTTGGAAGACGCGATGAATCTCATAGTATTTTATTTTTTCACTTACAAGCTTAAAGAATGGGTACCACTTGTGCCATTTGAAATCAATCATCAACAATGAATAAACATTTGGATTTTGTTTTAATCCGCTGTACAAGAGTGTCATTCGTTGACAGCATTGTAATAAATGATGAAAAATCGATAATCTCTCACAATATCAGAAGAAAAAATGAAACGATAGAAAAGGATAAAAAAAATATAACAACCTGGCGCTCTGAAGATAATGACATTGCCATCGAAATGCGCATAACAACAATCAAAAATATTCAATTTATATAATTAATATTTTTGATCAGAATTTTTTTTGTGTGCTTCGTGGGGTGAGAGAAGAAGTCATTTGTGAATCGGGAAGAAGTTCATCCAAAAAAGTAATCTCGTTTCAATATCACTTATGAACTGTCGCTAACTATTTCTGTTGTAGCTCTCTGAGGATGCTGATTTCATCATTGAAATGTCCAGAAAACAAATTGAAAATGATCGATGTTAATTATTGATTTTTGATGAGAAAAATGTTGTGGTTTGCGGAGGTGAATGAGAAATTCATCTGCGGAAATGCTCGTATTTATCTGGCGAGATTCACTTCGAATGTCATCTACTTTCAACTGTTAACATTTAATCAAACGGTAAGTTTAGATATCTTTTGTTATGTGATGAAAAAATTGGCCGCAGACTTGATCAAAAAACACACATAAAATAGATGTTGTTTTATAACGACAGTGCTGAAACGCCTACTGCGAGGATAACATAACAAAAAATTAAGAATTTCAATTCGAAGCTTGTACCTTATCCATTTTATTCGTCAAATACTTTTTCAAGCAATCATTCTCCTTCGCAAATGATTTTTTCACCAAACCACAAAACTTTACCTGACCAAAAATGTTCAATAATCGATTATTAATCATTTTCGATCGTTTCTTATGCGTATTTCGATTCGATTGTATCATTCTCAGAGGTGAAAATATAGAAAAATCTTTCTGTCAATTCTGTACCGCAACGCTAGGAAGATGATGCCATTTCGATCGAAACCAGCATCGGTGACGATCGAAAATCGATCATTAATCGATTCTTGAATATTTTTGATCAGAAAAAGTGTGATTTATGAAGTGTGTGAAAAATTCATACGTGGAACTGAATTTATCCAGTGTCAGAATCATCTGTTTTAGAGCCTTCGGGATTTTTATGGTGTTTTCCATCTCACTTCGCCTTCATGATTCTTACAGGGAGGAAAAAAAACAGTATTCGAGATGAAATCGAAAAAACAGTATCTGACTATTCTGTATCGAGCTCGGAATCTTTCTGTTCGATAGAATAAAATAATTGGCAGTAAAATGGCACCGAATTGTTGATAATCGACGAATATAAATCACCGATTCAAAAAATAAACTCCGTTCTATTCACCCGGTTCGAAGATGTCTCAGACACACGCATGAACTTATCAACTGACTTACCTTTTATAGTCTCATCTATACTAACGCGTCCGATACATTTCGTTCGCTTCGATTCGAAAAGAATGAAAAACCACGCGAATCGCACAAATTGCAATTAGCATATTGTACATAGTTCGACATTACCATCTATTAATGGCCTTCGCCGTCACTTCCAACTGTCCCCGTTTGTTCGTCGTTATGTCGACCGTCGTGCAGCTCGCCGCTATTTCCATTATATAGAAAGATCTCTCGACCTCGAACCAATGACCTGTGAACTAGAAGGAAAAAAAATATACAATAAAGTGTCTATTTGAAATGCGATCCGACACAAATCGTAATCGTCGCATTCATCGGAATGTGTGCTTGCAAAATTAAGGAACGGAATCGGACGCGTTCGATCGCTACGTTCTGTTTTGTTTTCATGAATTCTGAAACGGACGCGCGGACACGTGCGCGTTTCGACAATTATAGTAGGCTTAGTGTATGTAAAATGCATGAGAAGGCGTTGCTTATAATTTATGTGCACGCGAATCGAAGCGACATATTCCGACTCCCATGGGGTCAGCTTCGGCGCGAACTCGTCGCATTCAAAATGAAAGTCTGCAGGTATTCCGTTTCGCTATGTCTTTTATTGCTTACTGTTATAAATTTGAAATCAATCAACAGTTAAAAAAAACGATTAATCGTTCCGTTGTCGGTTGTATGAGTCAGGAATAGTCAGGATATTGTTAGTATAACTTCTCATAGGTGATTATTAACAGATGCGGTCGGTAGAACGAGCTAGCTTTTCAACCGATTTATTTTCTATCCAAAATAATAAGTCTCTCTCTCTCTCTCTCTCTCTCTCTCTCTCTCTCTATATATATATATATATATATATATATATATATATATATTAGGTTGTAACATATCAAGTTACCGAGAGCAATTAGGTTTTTTGAAATTTTTCCTAGTCTTTGAAATGAAGTTACTATGTGAATCGATGCGAGTTCAGGGCGTAAAACCCCCAGAAACTACCGTCACAGAATAGCCGTTTGATTATATTGAACCGAATACCAGAAAATTATATCAGTTAAACTAACCTAATATATATATATATATATATATATATATATATATATATATATATATATACATATATATATACATATATATATATATATATATATATATATATATATATATATATATATATATATATATATATATATATATATATATATCGAGTTACCGAATTGCATTCAGTCAGAGGTCGACCGCGATTGAGAAAGGTTCTGTACAATATTTTACAAGTTCAGCTATTTGGGATTAACTAATGTACTGTACCCTTCAATTGTTTTTAAATACGGAGTTATTGTTGTTATTTTTATTTTTTTTATACCCTTTATTAGGATGGTGTCCACAAAAGATTTGCATTTATTTTTTTTATATGAGTTCAAGTTGGGACACAGTACAGCGGTAGCAGGTAGAAATATCAAAGGAGATTTCGGAGAAGGGTCGGCTAGCCAGAGAACAATTCAATTATGGTTCGAAAAAATTCGTTCCGGTAATATGAATCTCGACAATGAGCCTCGAAGAAGGCCCGAAACCATTGTGAACAAGGAACATTTAAGAGCCATGGTGGAAGGTAACCCACATGCAACAGTTCGAGCTCTCGCATGTGATTTAATTGTTAGTGTTATGACTGTTTCTCGTCACCTCACTGCAATTGCAAAGGTAGAAAAAGCTGGATAAGTGGGTGCCGCACGAATTAACAGATGGTCAGACACTGAGACGCTTAGAGGTGTGTTCTTCACTGATGATTCGAAATAATAAAACGCCATTTTTAAATCGAATCATTACTTGTGATGAAAAGTGGATTCTGTATGATAACAGAAAAAGATCTGGACAATGGTTAAATGCAAATGAAGCTCCAGGACACGCACACAATCCGTCATCACACCAAAAAAAAACTTATGGTTACTGTGTGGCGGACAAATAAAGGAATAATCGATTATTCTTTTTTAAAACCAGGCGAAGCAATTACGGCTGATTCATATTGTCGCGAAATCGACAACATGAATGAAAAATTAAAAACGAAACAGCCAATGCTAATCAACAGATATGGGCCAATACCACTGCAAGACAATGCTCGACCGCACAAATCTCGAATCACAATTTCCGTATTGAATTCATTAAATTATGAAATTTCACCGCATCCTCCTTATTCACTAGATATTTCACCGACAGACTATCATCTTTTTCGCCACTTGGAATGTTATTTATGAAATAAAAAATTCCGAAACCGAACGGAAGTAATTCGAGGATTCGAAGACTTTATAAACTCTAAAAATGTCGATTTTTATAAAAACGGGATAAAAAATCTAATTTCTCGTTGGCAAAAAAGACCATTGGAGCTGATGGAGCTTATTTTGATTAAATATATTTTGTTTTGTTAAAAATATTGCGTTTTTTGATTCTCATCTACAAATTCCGCAATTTCATATGTTGCACCCTAATATATATATATATATATATATATATATATATATATATAATCTTTTCTTCCAATTAGTTTACAATGATATTAGTAACGAATACTTATATATTGATGAAACAAAAACAAAATCAGAAACATATAAAAATAAATCCAGTCACAAGTAGCGAAAACAATATTTTTTATTACAAGCATTTGTCCGAACGCTGAAAACAAATCTATGCTTATTGTCGAATTTATTAACAGCGAAAGTGTTAAACACCGGTTTGTATTAAAACAAATTAATGCACATTATTAAAAACTAAATACTTCAGATTAATGCATCACTGACTTTCGTGTACGTTGAATTTTATTAAAGAAAGTCGTCGAGTAAAAATATGTACCAAAAAATATATATTTGCACAGAAAGTAAAATGATTACAAATTCGATTGTTATGCACTGATATCTCGGCTGTTACATAAAATTAACCGAACATACCTTCGTGTGTATATCCGTACAGTCATGTATTAGAATCGAATTCGAATCAGTCATAACTCTGTTTCAGATTGAAATATTTTCTCGTCGTTTTACGGTTTTAAAGTGCCAGCCTTAACATTTAAAAACGCTATATATCTTGACCGAGGAGTTGTCATAACCTCACAAAACAGTAGCGAACACAATGGCGTCCGAAAAGCGGCATATTAGGCACTGCGTACTTTTCACACAGCCGTGATAATGATTTGTTTAGGTTTTGGGGAAAATGTGACGTATAAAACATGCAAAAAAAATACTAGAACAGTTGAAGAGGTTCGAAAATGCACTGACGACTTCGCCGACGCAAAGCCGCCATCTTCTTCGAAGTGATTATATATTTATGTGTATATATCAAGTGATTGTATATTTATATATATATATATATATATATATATATATATATATATATATATATATAATCATGGATATAAAATGAGAAAACAAATATATATAAACATATAGTTTTCGATGCTTAATAAAAAAATACACAGATGTGTTGATACTCTTTCATATTTCTGAATTTCTGTTTTTAACTGTTTCTCTCTCCGTCTCTGTCTCTATAAAGTCTTCATATTTTTTCGACCAGGGATTTGTCAGTTACTCGACATATGGAACCAACGTTATACAAAATAATGGGTGATATTTTGAGGATTGAAATGTATTCGATTTTTCCATAAATAAACATTCATTTCCTATTAAAAAGGCACTGAATTTATTCATAGACCTAATACATACAAATACACACAAGAGTCCCACTAAATATTGTATATGTGTGTGTGTGTATGTATATATATATATATATATATATATATATATATATATATATATTATATATATATATATATATATATAGAGAGAGAGAGAGAGAGAGGTAAAGAAAGATTAAAAAATATGAAAGAATATTAAAACATCTACAACAATATATCTGAAGAGAGCATAAGAAATGGCATCGAACGCGTAGAAAAATTCGGCATATATCCACTCTATACAAAGCAATAAAGAACGCTATTTTCCTAGACTGCGAGCCATACTTCAAATTTAATGTACCACTAAAATATATCATAACTATAGCTCAAATGAGACTTGTGGGACGCGAAATTTACTACAACGGCAATAAAAGTATTACTCATAAAATATGTGAAACGGACAAGTGCCTAATGTGTAATTTGGATGCGAATGAAACAATTCAACACCTATTAAGTGCGTGTCCACAATACGCGCCATATAGGAACGTTTTCATACAAGTTAATCAGTATCCAAACATAAATAAAGACCAAACATGAAGCAAAGAATATTTTTTGCTATATAATTTCAGCCTAGAAACTTCGGTCATTTTGTCTAAATGAATAAACTGCACTTCATATTATTCTCTAATACTATTACATATTACTGTACTATTTTAACTATCATTTTATTACCTAAATTAACCATTATTACTGTTTTAATAGTAAAACTGTAAGCATTATAAAAAATAAGTACATGTAATATAATACCAACCACCTTTGTAATAAGTCATTGTATACGTCGAATACAAATACATTCATTCATTCATTCATTAAAACATCTAGTGTGTATTTTTTAATTAAGCATCGAAAACTATATATAAATTTTTCTTCTCATTATATATATATATATATATATATATATATATATATATATATATATATATATATAAAGATCTCAGGTGCTTGGATCGTTTTTTTTAAATTCTATTATATCAAAAACAAAAGGTAGGCAGTAAACGTTGACAAAGTCTATGCATAGGTGCACATAAGATCGTGGCGTGCTTATTTTTGAAAACGTCAAATAATGAATGTAGATTGTGTTTGATAAACAAAAACTGATGTTTGTTTCTTTTAAAAAAAAAAACAAACAAATTATTTCATTACAGAAATGCGATAACAGCTCTTAAAACATGTCAGAATATCGCTCCGACTGATTTTTCAATTTATTTAACTGTTTTGTAGAATATTTTTCGTTCCTGGTACAGATTCAAATTCATTTCCACTATGCGAGGAAAATAGAATATCTCGAATCTCGATACAGTTTTGTAGCTGTGACTAAATCTACTTTCTTAGTCGAATTGTTCACTCACTATACAAGAAACAATTTCTTTTCTGGTCAAATAAAGTTCAGCAATTGATTATTGATCATTTCTGATTGTTATTTGTGCGGGTTTCGATCGTGATACTAATATCGTCAGAGGTATAAGATACAGAATCTCTCTTTTTTCCGTACCTTTGATTTTTGGGCCAGGTTTTTTGTACCGCGACGCTTTGAGGATGATAGCGTCGCGAACTAAATGTGTATAAACAAAAATCAGAGAGATGTTTCTGTACCTCAGCGCTCTGAAGACGTTGGCATCGTCATCGAAATGCGCAGAAGCAACAATCAAAACAAAAATCTAGTAACAGATGAAATAAAATAAAATTGAAAACGAGATAAACAAAAGTATTCAAGCTCTGATTTGAGAAATTACAAGAGGGTACTAACTCGATTAAAACATACAAATAAAAATGCACATTATTGAATATGGTGCTGGATCATTGAAACTATTTTTTTTAAAAAAATAAATGAATTCAATCTCCCTCTCATAAATTAATTCTTTTTTCAACCTGAAAATCACAATAGGATTTTTTCTGATAAAAAATGTTCAATAAATGATTGTCCGGTGCCGATCATTCTGATCAAGATTTTTCTGTAACTCAACACTTTGAGGATGGAAGAATCTCTATCGAAATGTACATAAGCAATCAATGATTCAATAATTGATTAAAGTGATCGATAATCAACTATTGAAGATTTCTGATCAGACAAAAATCGACTCGTGAGAACAAATCGTGGACTTCTCTCCCCCTATCCGATTAATGAAAACGCACTCACCGCCGAAACGTTGAAGTTCTGCATCGATCGGTACTTCGGACAATCGCCTAGTCCGGACGCATTGATCGATACCAACAATGATGCGAGAACAAGCACATATTTGTGAACGTTACACATGTCTACTGTTGCATCGAAGGAGCGACAACGATTTTTTTTGACGCGACCGATTGTAAAAAAAATATATATTTACTGTGTGTGTGTGTGTGTTCTGTGTGTGCACGGACGCGCAGCTTAATCAGCTTAAATCTTGACCTGACCCTCGGTACACTACCGAACTCTAGTTCGTCGCTGAGTACGGTTTGTAATTGAATTTTTTTCCATCCCCGCTCCGACGCGATGCACTTAAACAGGACCGTACTAAGGTGAATTCACATTTCCTATTCGCGCAATCGAATGAAACACATGCGTTACTTGCGCGGCAATACTTGTTTTTGTATTTGATATTTTCCAGCTTTCTTGGCACATATTTTACCATATTAGCTGTCAATGTATGTGCTATTTGAACCCTTCTACTAGAAATTTGGTTTTTAAATTATCTTTGTTCGAATTATTAGCTGTGCAAATTAATTCTGTGCGTTGTTTTGTAGAAAATTAACGGAAAAATGGAATACATTTCAATCGACGGAACGTCACCAATTAGCTATATAACTTTGTTCCGTTTGTTTGTTGATTGTTTGAATCTCCTGTCGAAAAAAAGATGGCGGCGTTGAGCCGATGGAGTCGTCAATGCATTTTCGGACCACTGTTTTAGCATTTTTCGCATGTTTGTGCGTCACAGCATGTTCCCTCAAAGCTGAACAAATAATTCCCGCGACTTCGGTAGCATATTTTCTTTATCAAGTTCATGGTTTATCTTATATTATTTTTCACTACTTAAATTTACTAATAACATTTAGTTTTATCGCCAAAGGGAATTTTCTACTAGAATTCAGATGATTTATTCAAATTTTATTTAGCCATCTATCCTGTTTTTTGAACGATTTTCCTCTTAAATAGCTAAGGCGCGTTAACTATATATATATATATATATATATATATATATTATTTTTTTGTGAACCAGAATTTGGTAGAAAGTTAATTTTAAAGATAAATTTAACGAACAATGTTGAGGAAAATCAGATATTTTATATATTGAGTCTCTGATAATGATGGAATCCTCATAGGCAATAATTAATAATGATCATGATCCATCAAGATTTATTGAACATTTTTCACCAGAAAAAAAATTTGTAGTTTGTGAAGTGAAAAATTTATGAATATTGAATATGTAGTAGGTAGGCAACCAAACAGACATTCCGATAACTAATATTGCCATAAAACATTTTCTTAATTGTTAATTGCCATTTTTTTTGTTTTAATGTCGAGATTTAAAAGCATAGACCGAAAATATCCACGTTTATGACTGGCAAAAGAATTCATGAGGATGATGTTTTATTATATATGATAGAATAAAGAAACGGACAAATTATGCATAAACTTTATTAATAAACGAATAAAAATATGTATTTACATTCAACAAATAAACTTAACTAAACAGTAGCTGATCATACATTATTTCTGTATAAAAATAAATCACCATTTAATATTAAGCGCCGTGTTCGTTTTCTCAACAGCGTGATACTGTGTGTGCAGCAATGCTCTTGTTTTGTCGGAACAAGGACCTTCTAACCACGTCTCGTACAATTTCGATACGAGTGGATTGTTTTCAGGTTTCCTCGTCGGTAACGTACTATATATCGATTCTAACTTTTTAGTCAGGGCGTTAGAACTGACGTCTTTCGATCTGATCTGTGCTCCGCCGTTTAAGCAACCTTCGAAAAGAAATTCATTTGATGAA
This sequence comes from Acanthacorydalis orientalis, assembly GCA_034766995.1. Classification (NCBI taxonomy): domain Eukaryota; kingdom Metazoa; phylum Arthropoda; class Insecta; order Megaloptera; family Corydalidae; genus Acanthacorydalis; species Acanthacorydalis orientalis. The sequence goes on from CM068314.1 coordinate 2,186,853, forward strand.
AAAGGATTAAATATATTAAATTCGTAAAGTACCTGAAGGGCACGCCATCACTTCTACGTAATGATAAACACTCTTTCCTCGTTTCAATTTCTGAACTAGGTTCTGTATGTTACGAAATCCATTCGCTATAGCGAATCTCAACAATACTCGGCCGTCTTTCTCTAAGAGGACCTCTCGAAAATCCGGGTTCCTGAAGATGAAAAATAATTTTTTATTTTATTAAATATAAATATTTATGTAGCTGAATTCGAAAGTGCACGTGCCTCAGATTTTTATATTCCAATTTTTCAAAATCTTCATGTCCAAACAACTCTTTCGCAGCATATTTAAAAATGTGGTCCGCGTATCCTCCGGATCCTGAACCTTCATGGCCCCAGATTATTGTTTTAGGTTTAGTTTCTTCATTCGGGTCGATTTTTGGTCCCCACGGATTATCCAAATGACTAGGGGTTACATTTTCTAAAGAAATGCCCTCTGAATCGAGCATCTGTTCTAATTCAACTGGAATGAATTCAAGCATTTTACAAATTCCAAAAATTTGTTATAAGGCGAATACATGTGAAAATTTTTTCAATTCACCAAACTTTTATGATTTTTTTAAAATGATTTGGTTTACGAACTAACTAGATGTGATGACACAGTCGACATCTCTGCTTTGCGTGTTCTGATGAATGAAATCATTACGGGCAGCTTCCAATTTCTTATCATAACAAGGCATTACCGACACATGGTACACAGGAATCCCGTCCGTCTTAAGCCGGTCTTTCACGAGCGAACCCATCATCTGCTGAGGAGATTTTGTCGTCGATATATACGGGAGTATATAACTGCCGTGCGTTTTCTCTGCGTAACACACCCAGCCTGGAAAACAAGCATTCGGTCGTAACTTTCTTACAGGTATATTTTTCGATATATTTCGTCAGCACCTGGACAACTAGAAGCGAGCATCGGCAGAACGTTCTTTTCTCCATCGTTCTCGGCACTTCTGAACCGTTGTACGAATTCTTTTTGATTTTCGATTAAAGCTAAATCATCGACGACAGACATTTCGATAACGGTATCGGCTCCGATCGATCGAAAATACCCAGAAAGTTTCGAGGCCGTATCGTCGGGCGTCAGACCGTACCTTTCGGCCAAAGAGAGAATCGGTTGTACCGATAAGGAAACTACAATGTGCTTTAGCTCTGACGTATTCCCTGCCTAAACCGTTAATGATACTTAAATTGATTCGATTACGAAAAAATCGTTTACGATTAAATTTAAGAACACGTACTAGTTTGAAACCTTTGTTTTCTGAAAACACTCTAAGTAATTCCTCTTGGCTCTGTTGTGTAATGAGGACACCTTCAGCCGACGTAATACACCCTGAACAAGCAAGGCAATCCGATAAAGATATTTCGACCTTTTTTAGTTTCTCCACTCCGAACTATAAACCAAACGATTACGAAAATATTCTTTGATCTGAGTTTCGAATTATATGTGAATGTACGTACAGATCCAGTTCGAAAATACGATCCATCTTCTTGTATGACTATCTTAGCCCCGGTGCCAGTTTGCGTCTTCTCGATTTTTACTGGTTTTATGCATTCCTAAACAAGAGTTCGTTTTGAGGTTATATTACTTATTGAAAAAATACAGTTGCTGCTTTAAATACAAACTTGTGACGGTGTAATGAAATCGTCTAGGTCAGTTAGTTGTAGAGCTCCACTGAATCGCGACATTTTTAATATCTGTTTTTAAAAATTGCTTGTATAATCATCAGCTGACATTACTTTGATGTTATTTACTACAAAGTTTATCGACTTAATTAATGTTTACTAGAATGACGAATCGGTATTTCGAAAGAGAATATCTATTTTAATTTAAATTCTTATTTGAATAAACTCGGTTCATTTTATAACAAAAACCGGTTATACTTTTAATCGATTAGCTTAATTTTTGATAAGACTCCTTCAATATAAAAAATTCTTATCAATTGTTCATCTAAAATACTGAGTTTATGTTACGATTGGCTCTAATATCTACAGGTACATTTTTCATATGATTTAGCTTAAGTACCATACATAAACATATTAAATTTGGACTGATATTACACTCAACAAATTTCAAATACAAAATTAGAAAAATGCACACTTTTTACTTTAGGCCTATCGTTTTTAGAGTGTGCAAAAAAGATGGAAATACGAAATGTAATGCTTATAAGTAGTTAACTACCTTTAGCAGATTTAATTGAACATTTTGATTTTAGCAAAATAGAAAAGGACAAATTAAACGTCTTGTAATGTGTTAGAGTAGTTACAAAATATAAAGCATACATTTTAAGTTTTTCAATAAGTTGGAATTTGATATTCGATTGAAAGAAAAAAATCAATTCAAAATTAATATTTAGGGAACCTGCTATCTATACATATATAACTTATAATTTCTTGTACTATTGTAAAGTCCGTATATTCTTAAATTTCGGATTTTAGGCATTTTTGTCTATTTTCACAAATTAATGCTTTTTTCACCCCACAAGCTAAACATTTTTTTGGTCAAAAATGTTCAATAAATCATTATTGCTCATTGCTTATGCATATTTCGATGGCGTTGCGGTCATCTTCAAAGCACGAAGTTACAGAAAATCTTTAAAAGTTCCAAAAATCAATTCTGTTTAATGTTGTATTCTGTACACAGCTTTAACACTTTATAGTTCCAAAGAAGTGTGACATGAACACATTTTATTCTGATTACAAGCATTTGGACTGTAATAAAAATCCTTTTAGCAGGATAAATTTATAAATTTCAAGTTTAATTTTTTATACATTTCACAGTCATTTTTTAATTTTGTGAAGATGTTTCAACAGTTTTTGTACCATTTTTATCAAATAAATGTTGCTGTCAAAGAAAAAAAATCGACTTTTATTACATTTTATTTATTAATAGATGATATCAAAGTTTAAAAACAAAATACTTAAAATAATACATCTGTAACTCAGTCCACGGTTAAGATGAACAGATGCAATGCAGAACACATACAATACTTCATAAAAATGTCAACAGTATAAAAATACAATAAGCTTACATAAATTGAATGAATATAAAAATATTTGTATATAAATAACACAGTTCACATTCTATTCTGTGAAAGTCATATGACAAAAGCCATTCGTTTGTCAACGCATGAAATTAATTTTCAATTCACCTAATTATATACACGAACGTTAACGAGCACGTTACGAAGGGACCGTGCGATTGGCGATTATCCACGGATGTCCGTGTATGTTATCGAGCGAAAGTCTTCCGCTCGGTCTCAGTACGAGCAGTTTTGAAATCAGGTCTTTGGCACCGTCCGATATGTACTGAGGCATCGTGTATTGCACCCTAGATATTCGACGATACGTCTCTTCGTAAGATTCGGTCTCGAAAGGCGGTTTGCCGGTCAGGAATTCGTAACAGAGCACTCCGAGGCTCCACAGGTCCACTTTCTCGTCGTGCATTTCCCCACGGATCATTTCCGGGGGTAAGTAATCTAAAGTGCCGCAAAACGTGCTCCTTCGAGACGAAGGAGCGTGCACCGACCAACCGAAATCCGCTATTTTGAGTTCGCCTTTCGCTCCGATCAACAGATTCTCCGGCTTGATATCTCGATGGATGACTTTCTTTTCGTGACAGTACGACAACGCTCCTACCAACTGCACCACGTAAGTCGCTGCGGTCGGTTCGTCGAACCGCCGATCCGGTTTCGAACGCATCGCCGTGTAACACGCACCGCCCGGTGCGTATTCGAGGATCAAGTATATACGGCTATCGTCGTGGAAGTAGCCGTACATACGTAGGATGTTCGGGTGTCTCAAATGATACTGGATTTCTATTTCTCTACGAACTTGACACTCGGCACCGGTCGCCCTTATCTGACTTTTAAACAGTACTTTCAATGCGACTACGAATTTCGATTTCTTTTCGCGTGCGAGGTAGACGTTACCGAATTTTCCTTTTCCGAGAGGCCTGCCGATATCGAAATCACTGAGCACCCAGGTTTTAGGGGCGTTGCTGTTCGAGTTTCCGGTCGACGATACGATACCGGCAGTGTTATTAGTAGCCTGGTCCTGTGTTGGTTTTTCTACGATCGTTGCCTCTTTCGATGAAGACACGGCCACGGTCGGTGTCGTCGTATGGTTGGTGGATGTGACTACGATCGTGGGTGTAGGCTTCGTGGATGTTACGAGCGCTACAGAAGATGTTTTCATGGAAGAGATCCCTGTTACAGATGCAGAGTTTGTGGAGGGAACCGTGGGTGTAGGTTTTGTTGATGATATCACAGCTAGTTGTGTTGTTTTCGTAGAAGGTGTGACCGTCACAGCTGTAGCTTTCTTGGAAGAAGTCGTTGTCATAGACGGAGTTCTCTTTGTCGAAATCGGTACAGAAACAGTAGTTTTCACTGGCCCCATCGCCATTGGTGTAGCTGGTTTCGCAGTTTTTATTGAATTCGTTGCGTAAATCGGTGTCATTTTTTTTATATTGCTATTCAAACTTGTTTTAATCACTTGGGGTTTGACATTTGGATTTACACAATTTGTTTTTAACGCTTTAATCGCAGACACACCAGTTTTCTGTTTTATGGCTGTAGAAATTGGCATTTTATTCTCTTTGTTAATTATACCAGTTTTTTGTTCACTGGAATCACTTTTTAAGTTGTCACAAGACATTTTCTGCAGCTGTTCTTTTATATTTCGATCCATTACAATCAAACTGCAGTCAACGGTCGCTAAGTTCCTTTAAATTTAAATCCAACGAATAATAACTGTTTTCGTTAAACTTCGCACAAATCACACTAGACGATTTATTCTAAAACGTCAATATCTTCAAATGTGGTAATAAATCATGTAATCTTTAAAAAAAATATAGGATTTGTAATAAAAAGGGCTAAGTTTAGATATATAGTTTATTTAGATATATTTTTAATAATTCGAGAAGAAACTCGATTGTAAGTATCAGTTGTCTCAATTCAACGAATTAAGCAATGTAATTCAGGCTTTTAAAATACATTGTTTTTATTTCATCAGACATCTGTTTAATAGGAATTGGGGTTAATGGTCATTGATATTTTTGTTCTTTTTAGACCAAATTATATTTATTTAATTCTGTTTATTGAATTAATTTAACTGCAAAAACTGAACAGTGTGATTTTTATTATGAAAAAGAAAAGCATTTGAAAACGCAAGAAAAACATAGAATTTTCCTTTAAAAAGTAAATTTTAAAGTTTTCTAGTACAGGCATAGATGTCTTGTGAGATGAACGTGGAATCATTAATTATTTAATATCAGTTTTAGTTTATGAGACTTGAAATTCCAGTCAACAATTAAAGGGTTGCTCGGTAACTCACACGTAATATTCATAAAGTACATTCGGTTTGAAACGTGTTAAGTATTCATCAGTTTTTGAAATTTTCTCGAATGAAAATGTTTTCGGATGATTTAGTTCTCGAAAAAGCAACGAATTGTTTAAAAAAGTATATATTTATTGTATTCATTCAAAACAGCATCAAATACATAATTGCTTATTTAATACAACAGTTGATTTATTTCTTTAAACGTATATAATTACAGTTAGTGTGAAATATAAGTTATGAATAGATTGATTTTCGATGTGACTGAACAAATATTTTAAATATAAAATTTGGCATTTAATAATTATATAAGTAAATGCAGTCATTAGTCAGTAAATCTCTACTGTTCAAATCATTTAGTCGACATTTTCTCACAATATGACACAAGCTTCTTTTTAAAGACAACATAACTAATGGAAGACTATTTATAAACGTTTATAGAAACGAACGTAACATAAAAGGAATTATTATTTACTGAATCGTTTCCGATAAATCACCGAGTCGATTTGAAACGATTCGATAGATGTTTTATGTTTAAAAAAATATACGAGTCGATTTCTAGTGCGTATCTGTAACGGACAGTTGCCGACCACTGTTAATGTCCTTAAAATATCTATCGATGCGTAAAAAAATAAAAAAAGAGCTAACGTTTCCACCTGCCTAACATTTACATAATAACTAAACAATAAAGTACATCTAAGGATCGAAACATTCACCAGACATTCGCATCATTCCCTCATCGCATTAATAAACCAAATAACCGTAACTTAAATAACTCTCGTCGATGTGAAACGCTCACGTACTAGATCCTCGATCTGTTTCCGGAGATCGATTTCGGTTCGAACAGTTTACGAACGAAATAGACTTGAAGGCTCGTCGTCGCCATTATCACTATTATCTGCACCACAGACCACCGTAAAACGTACGTGTTGTTGTCTAAAAGTAAGTTGTAATCCCTCGACTCTCTGCCTCTGCTGTAGTATTGATACTGGAGCATGTCGTTTATGTTCCGTTCGACGGTCTTGATGGTCGACTGAAATCGAATAGTCTGACGATAAGGACGGTCCGATCGACGAATTCAACAGGACTTACCGTGAAATTTTCCATATTCAAATTCATTTCCTCGATCTCTTTCGTATACTTGTCCCACTGATCGTAACGTATGACGGTGATGTACAGATTGACGAGTTTGTCGGCGAACCGGGAGAACTGGTTGTCGATACAGACTGAATAATATCCGCCTGCGGAACTTTGGTCCTGGTACTCGCCGTTCGGACGCCACTGGTAAGGATGCACTATTTCTCCACGTGGGTTTCGAACGGCGAAACCGGCCATTCCGTCACCGCCCCTGAGCACCTAATGGCGGATAATTTTATTAATTTCAAGGGTGACTACAATTAATTCAATCCGACATCGATTCTAATCTGAATTTTTGCTGAGGAGTATATCATTTGTTTTTCTCTTTTTATCTACTAGCAAAGATGGCGTGTAAATAATTTTTCAATTGTCATAACAATTTTTACAAAAGAAAAGTGCTTTGTAATGTAAATAGAAAAATTGGTCGTTTTCTTTTGTCATTTTTTTTATCTTAGCACTCTGATGTCGGCATCGTCACCGAAATTCAAAAAAAACAACAATCAAAATAATCAGTAATCAATTATTGACTATTTTTAATGAGAAAAAATGAAGCTTATCGGCGGAGGGGATAGAACTTATAGTATGTCAAGGTAGTGAAAAATTTATATTGAAAAAAGAATGTCTATACATTAAAAAAAAATTATGTATAAAAACCATACAACCAAACAATAAAGTTTTCTGTACAAACATGAATTGCTATTAACTCATAATTCATAAAACATTTTTTTTGATCAAACATATTCAATAATAGATTATTGATTCACTTTGATTGTTGCTTATGAGCATTTCGATAGCGGTGTGACCATCATCAGGGCGCCAAGGTCCAGAAAAATATCTGTAATTGTTGATTAACACCTAAGAGATTTGTCACACAAACGTTTTAATTGAAAACTGCATATTTTTTTCGCACACAAAACACGAACAATATTCAAATATTTGTAATATGAAAGTTATTACAGAAGATAATGAAATACTTCAATATATTGAATATATATATATATATATATATATATATATATATATATATATATATATATATATATATATATATGCTGTGTATGGATAATGGACTATAATTTATTTTTTAGCCACAAACAGTCCTAACATCTCCTAAATTCTGTCTCATAAACGGTTCTTTTTCATCCGGCAAAATATAAAAAAAAATCTGCTCAATTGTTTAACAAATCATTATTGATTCTTGCTTATGCGCATTTCAATGCCGGTACCATCATCTTCAGAATGTAAAGATACAGAAAAAAATGGCTTTTTGTACCTCAGCGGTTTAGTACTTGGCAGCCTTATACATCCCGAGCTGTATCAGCCACATTGGTATGATCGGTCGTTGAAGCCACGGCCTTTCGTAGCGCCTATACTTTCCGACACAATCTTTTATGGATTTTAACCAGTAAATTCCACAGCCATCTTTCGTTCATAAAAATTCCAAAGCCATAAACCTCATGACCGGAATGTCTCTATCTTGGTGTTCTGAATAACATGCGATCATCGTCGAAATGCGCATTAGCAACAATCAATAATGATTTATTGAAAAGTATTTACCAGAAAAGTTTTCGTGGAGCGAAAAAGGGATTCTTTTGTGAAAGTTATTCATTAATGTTTCGTTTTTTTATTGTTTGCAACAACAGTTAAAAACGAACGGTTGAAGGACGCAATAGTTTCATCCTAGACATAAAGTATAAAACGATTCAGTATATGGTAACTTTTAACAAATGAGATCTAGACATTTATTAGAAAACAAACGACTTAAAAATGTTTATAAAAACAATTTAAAAGCATCGAACTGAAAACAATTAAAACGTGCTCTGGATCTGCAAAACTATTGACATGTTAATATTATCGTTTTGTTTTTTTTTTTTTTTTATTTCAATACGTTTTTCATTCTGTTTTATAGTCGCAATCAATTGTAGCGTATTGGAAATCAAAACAAGACAGTTTACACGCCTCATCAAGTCTTTGTAACAGAAAAACACATAATAAAACGTTATGAATAATTTAGAAACGAAGTTTATATTAAGTCTGATATCAATTCTATTAAATTTTGATAAGATATGTGAATTAATTTATATATATATATATATATATATATATAATATGTACACACATGTATGTGTAAATGCAATAAATAAAAATAATAATTAGAAAAAAAAAACAAATAGAATTCGAAACACGTTTCTAATCCGAAATTGTTTACAAAAATCTGACAGTCGCCTCTAAGGGTGTTTGTATTTTTTTTTGTTTTGTTTTTAAATGAAAACAACATACAACATGCGGATCCGTACGAAACGGAAGAAGTCAGTACGAAATCAAAAAAAAAGACCTGTCGTTTTTTCTAATAAACAAATAAATCGGCAAATAGTCGTCGAGACGTGCCTACTTACTTGGAAACTCGCGTAGAAATTCGCACCGGGGTTAACATATTGAAAGTAACAGTCCTCTTTTCCTGGGTCGATGTGGACCTTGTAGTCCATAGCGACGGCGGGTAAGTCCTCGTACCATGGCAACGTCGTCTCCGTGTTACTGCATTTCGTGCAGAGCACGAGGAGGATCGCACAGGTCGATACGAGTTTCGACAACAACGTGGCATACGTTTGCGGCATATCTACATTTGCGATACCGACTGTCAACCCAGCAGGTCAGCAACTGCTGGAACAACCTGTTGTAGACATCCGTCGCGGACGCGTTCAGTTGAAACGTCGGTCACGATTCAATGGTCGCGGACACTTTCGAGGTGAATTTCCTGTCATACGATCTGTCACTGGCGTTCTCTCTATAGACCGGCATGTAAATACGAAAACGATTAAAACATCTGGAGATGATATCACTTTCAGTTACAAATACAAACAATGCACTCATCAGAACGCAGTCCTGACACTGTGGCTACATTCACTTTCGCAAATTCACTCCACAAACAGTGAAGACTTTTCTAGTCAAAAATATTCAATAAACAATTTGGTTATTTTCGATTGCTGCTTACACGCATTTCAACGGCGATGCAGCAACAATCGAAAATGATCGATAATAATTTATTGAGCATTATCGACTAGCAATATAATTTAAGGTATGTGGAATGAAAAACAATTCATTGATTGTTGTTTTTTCGATGCCAGTCTATTCCCACGCGTTTCTTTATTTCGGTTTTTGAACATTTTCTCAGGAAAAAAATATCCATCCTTCAACTCTATAATCCTTAAACTTCACTTACAATTTTCCCGGATTAAGTACCACAAGACAGACGCCGGAACATCCCCAGTATGCATAAATCATAACGCATCATGTAAACATTTTTTTGTCAATAAAATTTGATCTGATTTTAAAAAAAATCTTTTGTGATAATGTACTCATATTTACAGATATGAGTACATTATCACAGAAAAATTCTTGGTGATTTATGGAATGAAAATGAATTCGTTGATTGTTGATCTTTCGTATTTCGATGGCGATGTATCTTCAGATTGTTAAAGTATAGACAATTGTCATTGTTATTGCCATCGAAATAAGTATAAGCAACAATCAAAAATCATGGTATCATTGAAATAGGTATTAGCAACAATCGAAAAAGATATAATATAGAATATAAAGTATATATATATATATATATATATATATATATATAATAGAATATAAAGATATAGTATAGAATACAATATAATATAAATAATAATAAAGAATAATCATTCATTGAAAATATTTGATCACATTTGTTTGTGTTTATTGGAGTGAAAAAGGAATTCATTTATGGAACTGAATTTAGCGAAGATGGAGCTATATTCCCAGTTTAAATATTAATATTTTTTTCTTAAAAAAATATTTCAACAGTAAAATAATGGAAAAAAGGGAACAAAACGTATACAAAAGAATAATTCGATTTGATAGTTAAATCCTTTATATACTGTCGAAACATTCAAGTCCCATAAACAGAAACTGATATTAAATAATGATTCAACTATTTATCTCACGGGATTTCTATGTCCGGAATTCTAAAATTTGCTTTTTAAAGCGTTTATTTTATTTTTTTTGGCGTTTTTAAATGTTGTTCTTTTTATAAAGAAAAGCACATTGTTCCCTTTTTGCAATTTCATTAATTCAGTAAACAAAGAGCTAAATGAGTATAATTTGATTTGAATTACAAAAAATAATAACTATTCAAATAACCTAACTTCTTATTAAATGGATGTTGGAACAAAAATAAAACAAAAATGATTTTTGAACGGTTTAAAGCAGAAAAGAGATCTAATTAAAAATCGTTCTATCATAATTTATTTATTTTTTTAAAAAAAACATTCAATCTATCATAATTTATCTATCATAATTTATTTATTTTTTTAAAGAAAACATTCAATTCGGAGAACGTCTTTTTTTAGTAATCGATTGCATATTTTTTCTTGTGCGTTTCGTCAGTTTTACGTTTATTTCAAATAGAAATTATTTATACTGAAATTGGCGTTACCTATCTGAACGTTTTCACAAATGAATCATTTTCGTATACTGGAAATCGTAAAAAAATCCGGTCGAAAGTGTCCAATGAATCATTCATGATAATTTGTGATTGTTGCTCGTGTGCATTTCGATGGATATCCTAGAGCGCTAAGGCAGAGAAAATCTTTTTTTTTCTCTTAAAAATATTTTTCTGTACCTTAGCGCTTTGAAGATGATTGCATTACCATTGAAATGTGTATAATCAAGATTCAGAAATGATCAATAATGATTTATTGTACATTTTTCAACCGAAAATTTTTTTTGATTTCTGAAATACAAAGAAAATTAATGTGTGAAACTGAAGTTAGCCACAATGTCAGAACTGATTGTACAACTGAACGCTTTCAATATCTGTTTACAAATATGGATCAAGTGTACAGAGATCGGGTGCAATGAGTTGAGGTTAAGTCGAATTTTTGCTGCGAATGAGAAACGCATAAAAGATTATAGTAAGATAAAAAATACAGAAGTAATAATTATCCGGTTAAATAATAAAAACAATTGAAATTTAGTTGTAACGAAAGACGGTGTATAGGTTATGTACGATGTCTTTCACCAGTCTTTCACAATGCTTTCAAAAGTTATTGTTGACGAATAACCCGTTTCGAAAAGCAATAAACGTCAAGTATTATTCTAGATGGTCTCACAGAAGACCGCGAAGAGTGATATTACCAGACGATAAAGATTATGCGAAAGAATCATGTACTACAATTGAGCTAAAACCAGAAGATGTTCAAAATTTCTCCAGACAGACGTTCGGAAATGAAAATTTGCCGGACGAATCGAATAAAAATCGGATGAGAGATTCTCGTTCTAATCCTGTTATATTAAAAAATGACAATTTATTCGATTTGGAACAATTAGATGCTGATACATTTTTGAAAACCGGTTCTGAAAACAGTCGAGATGATACAAGAAGTAAGAAAAAAGTGAAAAAGTTCAACAAACCGTTGAATGCAGATCAGGAAAAACAGAAAGTTCTCAGTCAAGATTTACATAGTACGACAATCAACAAGGATGGGAATTTAGTGTTCACTAAAGTTCACGATAATGCAAAAGTAGTCGGGTAAAGAAATATAAAAAGTGAATATACTGCATGGTGTATGTTTAATACTTACATTGTTTTTTTTAGGTCACTGATGCTGAGTGTCAAGTCTAGAAAAAGACGCGAGCAGAAAGGATGTATATTATTGGAGGGGAAACGATTGATCCAGGATGGAATATTGGCCGGATGCCAATTGGAGACGTTAATATTCAGTAGGGATAAAGAATTAGATGCGGTGAGAGATATCTTACCTAAGAACAGCGTTAAAATTTATAAGATGGCTTACAGAGATATGCAAATGTGGTCTGATTTGACTACGTGTCCCGGGATTATGGGTAATTTTTAATGTAACTTATGACTAATCCTTTCAAAGTATATTTTTTAATTCTGGAATAAATGTTTATCTTTAAAAAAGTACTTTTTAAATTATATCGAATGAAATAAATTATATAATTCACACGACCTTTTTTTTTAGGTTTATTTAAAATTCCAAACATTGAAAATCAGTTACCCGCCGACAATAGTTTACCTTTAACCATATTATGTGATAATGTAAGAGATCCGGGTAATTTGGGATCTATTCTGAGAGCTGCGGCTGCTGTCGGCTGTCAAAAGTTACTCTTAGTAAAAGGTTTATATTTAGGATAAAATTTTCAATGTTTCACATTGAAATTTTGTTAAAAACGAATCGAATTTTCAGGATGTGTCGAACTCTGGGACACTAAAGTTCTAAGAAGTGCTGCCGGTGCTCATTTTAGGTTATCTATACAGAAGGATCTCACGTGGGATGAAGTCAGTCATGAAGTCAGTTCAGATGCTACAGTATTCATAGCAGAAACTAATATAAAGCGTAATTTCAAAAAGATCAAGTTGCAGAGTTCAGATACTAGTGCATACGGTATAGACGGTGTAAATAAGATTCCGATTTTTCCGTACCACGAATTAGAATTTTCAAATTGTTCATCGCTGGTTCTGATCATCGGCGGCGAAACAGAAGGAATCAGTGAAGAGGCGTATAATCTTACTTTGGGAAACAACGGTATCGGTGTACATATACCGTTATTGAACGGTGTCGAAAGTTTAAATTCAGGAACTGCATTAGGTATAATAGCATTCGAGATGAGAAGGCAGTTCGCTTTGTTGAAGAGTAAAGAATGTGATAGGAATGTGGGCATACCAAAAGTGTAAATATTTACATCCCTGGAAAGGGGGTCATGTTTTATGATTTTTCAATAGCACTCTGTATTTTTTTTAATTACTAAAAGAAATTTCTTGTATGTAATCAAAAAAAATTTAAACAGAGGACTTTCATGGACGTAAGCAGTTTTGCTGTAGTCTGTAGAATGAATTACAGATAAAAAATGATTTGGTTTTCTGACCTGCAGGCTAGAGATTTATTGTTTTATGTAAATTGTATTGTTGTTAGGATTTTTTTTAATAAAATGAAAATTGTGATTTATTTACAGTTTTTTTTTGTCACAATACAGTTCCTGACACTGACCGAATTCCTTTTCACAAATGAATTATTTTTTCACCTTACAAAAAATTTTCTATCTGGAAATGATCAATAAATTTGTTGACCAATTTGGATCATATCTTGTGCACAGTTTGATAGCAATGCCATTATTTTCAAGATATAGAGAAATTTGCTTTTTCTGTATCTTGGTATTCCAAAGACAATGGCATAGCTGTTAAAACGTGTATAAGAGATGATCTTAAATGATTTACTGAATATTTTCGACCAAAAAACTTGTTGGTAGTTTGTGGAGTAAGGAAAGAATTAATTTCACAGGTTTTCTTTTATTATCGGTTCTTATTGGAATTATATACATCACGGATAATTTCGTAAAACTTTATTTTTTGGAATTTTTTGAATTGACACCAACTGTGAATAAATTTTTATTTCAAAAAATATAGAAAATTACGTATTATAAAATATAGGGTTTAATTTTTTTTTGGAAGTTTTCAAAAAGTATTTTAAATTTTAATTATTTTCCTTTCAGGAGACAGACAATTCAACAACACTCAATATGAAATATAATTTTCATTACACAACACAACAAATGAACTTTGTTATAAATAAAATATATTTATTTGTAAAAAGAGAGAAATTATGGGTAACTAATGTAAAAAAGGGGAATAGAAAATGTACGTTCGATTGTTTTATTATATTAATGTATAGTAATTAGTTATAAGTGGGTTCGAATTTGAATTTGACAATATTATACGTAGATCTTATTTATTAAAGTACATTTTCATTTTTATGTAATTAGGAAATTTACTTTCCATACAGACGTGGGAAAAACATTGACAATTTTCTATTGGCAACATAAGATTAGACATGTATTTTTTTTGAATTTTATAGATTAATGTCACTAAAAAGTGATTAAACATCGTTTAAAATCTTATATGATTTAATAAACAGGAAGCATAAAAGTGAAGCACAGTCGATGAAAAAGTTTTTATTTGACCATATGAATATTGATGTAGTTAAAAAATATTCATATGCCAATTTCAAAAAATAACTACGCCTATGGCAAAACTTTCATTTCCCTAAATTTTTAAAATTGTGAATGAAAACATAAACCAAATCAATAGAAAATCTTTTAGTTACATATCTTCGGATGTTTTCTAACAAATCCTGAGATGGTAAATGTCGAAAGTATAATTTAAAAGGAGTATTTATCATTTTAATAATTTTATTAAAAAAAAATCCAAATTAATAATTACTAGATATTCCTGCAATTGTCACACCATTCCGATTCATACAACCGATAACAGTAAGAATAACCGCCATTTTAGTTAATAATTAACTTGAAATTTAAATCAACAAGTTTTAAAAATCACCACAAACTGTATTACCCTTAAATATATTTTTTTTAATTCGAAGAATTTACACGAAAATTGATCACATGAGAGTGGGGATTTGTGCCTACAGTTCATGCGTACATAAAATATACGCAATGCCTTCTATATTTTGAATATTTTAAGATTGAAACAATTACCAATCTATGATAAAAACAGCGTCAAATGTAATTCGAGATACGATTTATAAAAGAAGAGAAGACAATTTTTCTATAAAAACAATCTCTTGCCTGAATATGCGATAATCGGGAATCGATCGGAAACCATTTTTCACACATGCGCGCCGCCGCTCGCTCGAAATCTATTATTTAGCATATTTGATGATAATTTACTTATTCACGGGTTCGATCTTGACTTTTATCTGAAATCTTTCATCAATTGGTCAGAAATATTTTAACATACATACATATACATATATATATATATATATATATATATATATATATATTTAAGTATATAGGTCATAATTCAATTAACGATAATATCGATTAAGGACAATCGTCTCCTACATAATATTCTAAAATTAAACATGCGTAAAAATCAGCAATTACATTTTATTGAGGTCAACAGTGCATCGTCGAATGATATCAACTTTTTATTGTGTAGGCCGTTATTCTAATTTATGTAATTATTATTGTTTTCATTTTTTCCGGTTCATGTAATAAACAATAAATTTACATTTTCATAACTGATAGATAGTACCCATTAATTAAAATAGTTAAGTGAATTTAATTACGCATTTAAAAAGATTAAAAGAGAACTGGATTGATGTAAGAACAGAAACAGTTCTTAGTCATTCTTATTTTCTTCTCTTTATGTATATACATATATATATATATATATTATAAAATATAATTAACAAAGTATAATTGGATGAAAAAAAAGCAGGGTTTGTATTTTATATAAATAACTTATTTTTCATCCGAAAAGTGACTGAATTAGGTAAAAATACACGATTACCCTCATTTATAATATTAATTACATGTTTTGTGTGTATGGATGTGCATATATATATATATATATATATATGTGAATGGTTTTTAATTAAAAAATAATGAAGGAATGAGGCTATTTCTTGTTAAATTTTTAGTATAAGAAAGAAAACAAATTAGCGCCATTTTTCGAATCGTGCCGATAGAATTGTAATCTTTTTATGACGTAAGCGGTATTAATTGTTTAGTTTCTAAACAATTGAAACGCGCTTGTTACTTAATGTTGACATGGAGTGTTCGTGATGATTTTTCGAATTAAATTGTTAATAATCAGTGTTCATTGTGTGCAAACGAGCGAAATGTCGGCTTTAAAGTGCTGAGGATTAGTTTTGAAGCTAGTTTTTGTCTGAATTGTGGAATCGGAAATTTGGGTTATTAGAAATACAACAAATGAAATTTTTGTATAAAAGAACTATTGACGTATCTTCTTTATTCAGGTATTTATTATATATGTATATATATATATATATATATATATATATATATATATATATATATATATATATATATATATATATATATACATATACAATCTGTTAAAACATATGCAGACTCAATCTTTTATATTATTAACTATTATCCTTTATCTGAAGACAATGAATTAAGTAAAAGTAAATAAAAAGTTCACGGTTATTCTCATTTGTAATACTTATTATGTGTTTTATGTATATAAATTCGTTTATATACCAATTATAAATATTTTTAAAATAAAAAAAAACATGAAAAATGTGACTATTATTTTGTTAAATAGTTTAATAGTTAAAGGCAATAAGTTAGCGACATTTTTCGAACCGTGCCGATAATATTGTAATCTGTTTATCGATGTATGTGGATAATAACTGTTTATATTCTAACAATTGAATCGCGTTTGTTATTTAAAATTATGCGTGAAGTGTTGATGGCGATTCTTTGAATAAAATTATCAATAATCTATTGTCATTGTTTGTAAATGAGAGTAATATCAAACGTCGAGAATCTGCTATGAATATATTCTTTATCTGAATTGTGAAATCAGAAATTTGATTTACTAGAAATAGAGTTAAGGAATTTCTTGTATACAACAACTGCTTGATGTCTTTTTATTAAGGTATTTATTCTCTCTCTTTCTCTTAATATATATATGTATATATATATATATATATATATATATATATATATATATATATGTATGTATGTATATATATAATCTTTTAAAATAACTAAAAAAAAAATTGTAACGATTCAGTAATGATATTGATGCTAAATTGATTTTCACAAATGATTAAATTTTTCATTCTACAAACCACAAACATTTTTCTTTTCAAAAATATTTAATACATCATTATTTATTGTTGTTTGTTCTCATTTCGATGGCGATGCGATTGTCTTCAGAGCGTTAAGAAACAGACAAATCTGAAATTATTGCCAAGAAAATTTTTTTTTGGATTTGTGAAATGAAAAAAATATTTTTTTTGCTAAAATGTTTATCATAATTTAATTAACTTTTATAAATACGGGAATATTTCAATTTAGATATTCCATATTTTGCGTATTTTCGATTTAATTTTTAATGAAATTTGCAACGGTGTCTAGATAATTAATTGTTTTACCTATTAGTATTTCAGAGCTTTGATGGCAATAGAATGAGAAAAACACAGTTTATAGTTTAGAATTATATAATTAACTTTAATAAACGTGAAATTATAATCAAGAAAAAAATGAGTGCACAGTGTGATTGCACAGAATGAACTAAACTTGTTATTGTTTGTGTAAATGTATCTATGACAACCAGACGGTGGTACCACAAAAACTAAAAATAAGAAACTAAACATATACAGTAATTAAATTATTCATATTTTAACAGTGCCTTAATTTACATAAAAATCGGTTTATATCTGACCTTAAAAAAATGTTAATCCACTAAAATCATTTAATTTTCGTTTTTTTAAAAAGCTTTTCGGTATTTATAAAATTTTGTATATGGGTGTAATAACAATCATAAAACTTAAATATGTGAAATATATACTGGTTTTTTAACAAATTTGTCGATTCTAATCAGTACTGGTTATGTATTTGATGAAATTCACACAAGCAACACCAATCAAAAATAAACAATAATCAATTAATAAACATTTTTAATCAGAACAATTTTATGGTTTGAGCAGTGACTGAAAAATTTATTTATGAAACCTACTTTTCAATTGATTTCGTCTAATTCTTCAGTCAGTTTCTTTAAGTGTTTCAGAATGTTTACGGAAATAAAAAAATCTCCAGAAAAAACGAAAATGGATTAATGTTTGTCTGTTGATTTTATTCACTTAATTTCACAGTTGAGTTTGTTATTAAAAATATAAATTAACGAATTCACGAATAAATACAATTTTCATCTAGTGGCCTTAGATTCATTCTCAAACAGGATTGTTTTCAGAATGTTTTAAATTATTAAACAGGAAAGAAAACGTGTAGGAAGGATAGTAGCCGTACAACAACGTATACACACACACACACACACACATATATATATATATATATATATATATATATATATACAGGGTGTTTGAGTGAATTTCGGCCATTTTGTTTTTAATGATTTTTTAAATAAAACACTCTTAATTGTTTTTTACGGATCATTCATTTAACTCGTTAAATCTTGTCCTTAATCGGTTGAATGTTTTCTGGGGGTTAGTGTAGACCTTTTCCTTGAATTAGCTCCGAAGAAAGAAACCTCGCACAGTCGAATCAGGTGAACGAAGTGGCCTATCGTCGTGACCAAATTTTAAAATATTTTGACCAGGAAATGCACAGTAGCGCGAGCCGTGTGCGATGTGGCACCATCCTGTTGAAACCACTTGTGCTGTAGACCTTATTCATTAATTTTAGCCACAAAGAAGTTTTGCACCATCGCACGATATCGTTCACCAGTAACAGTTACTTTTTTTTAAAAAAAAAATGGTCCAATGATGCTACCAGCCTAAATTGTACACCAAACAGTTTCTCTTCGAGGATAAAGAGGTCGTTCATGGATCAGCCTTTGGTTTTCCAATCATTAGTAACGGCTGTTTTGTTTGTTTGTGTATCCATGCATGTCGAAATGAGCTTTTTCATTCATGATTAAAGTTTTAAAAAATTGAGGTCGTTAATATTGAACTGCAACACGTTATAACTCCATTCACGACGGCATTAAATTCTCCATAATGAATTGCCTGCGTTCGAATCACACCACTGTCAAATTACAACTGATAGCTAGACAACAAAAAAAAATGGGAGACAAAACAAAATCGACCGAAGTTCAATCAAACATCCTGTATGTACGTGATTACGTAAACGAATCCAAAAACTAAAGCGCAACAATTAAGTGTCGTCTCAAGGCCCGGAACACGGTGCCCTTTTGTACATCAGATAACGTTGGAACGCGAAAAGCTTTTAATTCTGCGACAACGGAGCGGCGGACTAATGCACGCTTAAACACCAGTCAGGTGTTATCTCCTTAACCGGATTCTTGCTTACGAGAAATATTCAAAAGGAAACTGTGCGCCGCGAAGACGTTCCAGATAACATCTACCTGTTTGTATCTCCTTTATATTTCAAGAACGAAGAAATACACGTAAACAAAAACCGTTTTGTTTTAAATAAATTGCGCGGATTGTTGTTTTTTTTTTATTATATATTCCGTCAAATCGTCGCACAGTTTACGACTTTAATATGTCGATATATATATATATATATATATATATATATATATATATATATATATAAAGTGTTTGTATAAAGAATGCCGGAGAGACTTTATTAATAACGTCGTTTCTAGAGCGGTCTAGACGCATTTAAATTCACCATCTTTGAAATTACTCACGGCTTATGACAATATTTATTTTAACTGCAGTGGTGGAATATAAGAGTGGGCGTAGTCTTTTTTTATACATCGACTCGCGTACGATCGTAGGGTTGCGATTCGATTCCATGTTACTCAGATGTGATAGGAAGTTTATTGAGCGTCGGTGTTTTTCAACATCGCGTCGTTCGTTATCAGAATTAAGAGGGTTCGTTTGTACTTGTAACTTCGCGGAATGAAAAAAGAGTTCGTTTGTGGAACTGAATTTAGACACAGCCTCAATCGTATTGATCCAATGAGCATCGTCACAATATATGAAAAAAAAATTGAAAACAAAACGCAGAATAACCGAATAAAACAAGAATTAAAAAAGGATTCATTTGTGAAACTGAATTTAACTAGAATCTCAACTGTATTGATACAATGAGCATCGTTCCAATATCCGAAAAATATGAAAAACAAAACCCAGAACAATCGAACAAAAAAAAAATGAATGAAAAAAGTATTCATTTGTGAAACAGAATTTAGCCACAATCTCAACTGTACTGATACAATGGGTATCGTCTTGATATTCAAAAAAATTAAAAAACAAAACGCAAACAACTGAACGATACAAATATTCATACATTAAAAAAAAAAAAAACAAAAAAACGCAAGTTTCGTGAAAGAGTGGATCGAGACAGCTGAGAAATTAGATAGAAGAATAAATGTGACACAAATCCCATTTTACAACCACTCTAATACGTTTTTAAAACAAATAAAATACACACAGACATAAAATACGATTAAAAAAACTGTTTATAACATTCTACAAAAAAGTAACACATATTTCAATTCAAAAACGTCACGCAATTTAAATTCAATTTACTATACAAGTATGATAACATTATAGAGATATCACAATATTTATTGTGTTTTAAATAATAAATAATTGAAACAAATTTTACGACAAACTATTACTATGTATATATATATATATATATATATATATATATATATATATGTTCATAAATAAATCTTAATTACTTCAGTTTTACAACCGTTCCACATTAAAACCTAAGTACATGACGAATGTAAACAATTATAAAAAGTCGTATAAATTATACACGTTTTACTTATCATCAATTCTCTTCTGTAAATTCTGTATATATATATATATAATGTGTGTGTGTAATTGAAACAATTGGTATAATGAAATAAAAACGTAAACATCGACGGAGACGGTGTCCGCAACGACGCGATAAATAATTTTTAAAAATAGCCTCCGACACACACAACGAAACAAATTTTCGAATGACTTTAATTAGAATATAAATCATCGCGTTAATTGTCTGGATTATTAAGCTTTCAAGTTACATACAAAATGTATGTGTGTGTGTGTGTGTGTATTTGTAGCGTTGTTAATTATCATCGTGTGCGTGGTGGGTGAAACGTCGATTCGACTTGGTTCGTTCAGTTGTTTTGTTGTATCTCGTTCGAGTGTGCGTTGGCACTCGTCGTTCTGTTAATCCCGACATTCGGAATACCTTACTCTTCGTCGACCGACGTCGATTCACTCGAATCATGATGGAAATTCGTACTTCATTTTCCAATTCAAACGCCGAATTGTGTGATGATTTTTCACCTGGAATATTTTTTTTTTCTATACGTCGTTATTGTTTAGGGTTTTAGGGCGCGTCGACAGTCGTTATATTAACAATCCATAACAGTTCACACGTAATGAATTAACAGTTAATATTTGTGAATTCATTTTCTAAGAACTTTTAGGTCGATAGGCAAATAATTTCGGTTTTTGTTTTCTGAATTCTAACTTTAATTTTCTTCAATGAAAGTGTCATTTCGTCGTGTTCACGTTAATATCATCTTAAAGTGCATTTTTCGGTCTGTATTTTGGTAACGTCGATGTTGAGTTTATTATTAATTTTGTTTCAATTCGTGCTATTGAATCGAAGACGGAAAAGAAGTAAAAACGAGTAAATTTTTGTATGAGTTCAAAACGGGCGGTAAAGCAGCAGAAACTGCTCGTAAAATAAACGAAGCTTTCGGTGTGGATGCTGTTAAGGAACGTACGGTGCAATGGTAGTTTCAAAAATTTCGAGGTGGGGACTGGAGCCTTTAAGATGAAGAAGGTCGCGGGCGTCCTTCTTCAAATCATAACGATCAATTGTATGGACGCATTTTTTCTCTCTCTCAAAATAGAGATACCCTACAAGACTACAAACCCATATCTCTACATACAGTTCTCTGTATGAGTATTCGATTTTTTTTCCGTACAGAAACAGTCTAAGGCTGATATTTGGATGTACACCCTTCTGTACAGTCACAGAATTTTATTTAGCTATATTTCAAATTGTCAGTGAGACGATACAAACCCATATTTTGACATACTCCATTTTGTAAGGACGCACGGATTTTTACTTAAAGTTTTTGACACTCTGTGAGACTCTATTCGCTCGTATTTCTTCGTATAGTTCTCTATAAGGGGATATGATTTTTCTCTTAACAATTTAGCCAGTCTGAGAGACACTGCAGGTCCATATCTCGACATATAGGTCTCTGTAAGGATATATGATTTTTTTCTTAGTTTTCAAACACTATGAGAGACACTATAAGCCAGTATATGGACATGTGTCCACGGACACAGAATTTTTTTGTTAGAGTTTAGACTATCAATGAGACAGTAAAGCTTCATATTTCATTACAAATCATTTTGTACGGAAGCACGATTTTTTTCCTTAAAGCTCAGTCATTTTATAAGACAGTACAGACCTGCATCTCGACACACAGCCTTATTGCGTGGCCAGATGATTTTTTGTCTCAAAGTTAAGGCATTAAATGACGCAATAGAGACCGCTATTCACATAGACAATCTAAATAGGAAGGAATTATAAGAGGTTCAACAATGATTCATTAAAAGTTAAAGAATAAATAAAATCAATCATTTATTAACCGATATTTTCAGTAATGAAAAATAATTACATAAATCTATGTTTTATGTAAAACTATTATCGGTTGTTTAATTCATGAAGTGAGTAATAGATGGCGAAAGAGTTAATAAATCTGAATATTTACAAATGAGATAGCTTGATGTTTTGTATTTGTTGTGATATATCTGTCTTCGTTCTATAAAAAAGTTATGTTGTTATAATAAAATAACTTTCTAACTTTATCATTTTGTGCTATTATTTTATGAATTGCGTCTCCACTGATTTATAAATATTTGTTTTTAAAGGTAATTATTACGAAAACAAAATAGAATCAATATGAATGTAAATGACAAATAATGTCCATACAACATTATAACACAGTTGTTTACATTTGTGTGAGATGGCAGCACAGATTCGTATTTGTAATTGATCCGCCAGAGCTATGCTGGTTTTCTGTTCATAGTACTATTTCCTCGACTTACTTTGATCAAACTGACAAAAAAGAAAGATGAAAATATTATCAATTAAACGATAATTCAATCGATATATTATCAGTAGAATCGTAATTAATTTATTTATTGATCGGAATTAGATAAAAAATCACAATTGTTTACCTCGAGAGGAATATTTATTCGTTTATTCGATATAAAGCCTCGATTGTTTTCCTTTTTTTCAATAAAATCATTGATGATTAATTTTTATATTGAATTTAAATTGAACTTTTGGGGGTTATTTTATTTTTTTTAATGTTTATGCTTCAGATATTTAAAAATGTCTGATGAAATGTATTAAGCTAAAATAAATATTTATTTAATTACATACAAATCTAATCAATAAATAAATTTTCAGAGAAAAAAAAACATTTTTCAAGTTTTTATTGTAGAGTAATGAAACTTTTCAGTTATTTATGCTTTCAGTACTTAATTTATATTAGATTTAAACATATTTTCTAGAAACAATTTTGATTTATCACGATATAATTCAATAGTGAGAACAAAATGGCGTCCCGTACTCTATATTCGCGACTGTTTAATTTGATTGTTTTTAAATTAAGTCAGTTTGTACAGTTGTTTTACACTTATATTGATTTATTTGCTTGATATTAGAACGGTGCCAAAGTTTTTTTTTATTTTTTTGTTTTTAATACATTAAATTATGTGCGGATGGTTTAACCGAGTTCATGCAGAGTTCAACCAGGGTTTAACCGAGTTCATGCAGAGTTGTTTCAAAATATTTGGGTCAGATGGGTGTTGAAACACCCATCGGAAAGAGTTTCAAGCCAGAACTTTGTCTCATTTTATCGCAAATTATTTTATAACATTTCATAGATCTTTTTATATCTTTTTTTGGTTTATAAGAAATGTGTCCAATTCTAGTTTCGTCAATACTTTTATTCATTTAGAATCTATTATTCAAATTGTAGATATTTAACTGTTGCCGAATTGAAATATCAAAAATGTCATCATTTTAATAATGAATCAACGATTCTACAATTTATAACCGAAAAAAAGACTCTGAATGTCAAACCTAAGTAAATTTTCGAAGTTTAAATTTCTTCATAATACAGCTATGCCATTGTGGTTAAATTCACTTTGACAAATTAATTACTCTTTCACCATTCAGACCGCAAAAAAATTCTTATCACAAAATGCTCAACGAGTCAATAATGATCGTGTTTCATCGTTGCTTATAAAGTGTAGAAAAATCTGTAAATAAAATTAAAGAATTTAAAATCCCTATTCGAAATATTGATTTCTAATTGATGTAATTCATTTTAATTTAAATCTTTGCTTCAGTATTTCTCTGAAACATCTTAATTGTTATTGAAAATGTCAGTTGGCTGGGGTTATTGACAAAACAACACATTACATATTTATACATTTGCAGAGTTCAGTTGTTTATTTGAATTTGTTGTGAGTTGTGGAGTTGAGTTCAATTGTTGAGGTCTATTAATAAATATTTTTGATTATTGATGGCGGAATTTAAGCTTCACTTTAGTATATCGAAAAAATAACAATCAAATACGATGCCTTTAAATTGAATCAATCATAACTCTGTTTTAAATTTAAATATTTTCTCATCGTTGTATGATTTTGAATTGCTAAACTTAACATTTAATTTAATAATACTCTATATCTTGGCTAAGTAATTGGCATAACCTCATAAAATAGATGTGAATACAATGACGTCTGAAGTATATCAGGGGTTGTACATTTTTTAAATTCCAGTTAAAAAAAATGCAGCCGAAGCCTTGGGAATGATTTGTTCAGTTATTGAGGAAGGTGCTGTGACGCATTAAACATGCAAAAAATGTTAAATAGTGGAAGCGGTCCGAAAATCTATTATACTTCATCGACTCAAAGGCGACATATTTTTTCGACAAGAGATTCGTCAGTTACTCGACAGATGGAGCAAATTTATAAAAAAGATAATGGGTGACATTTTGTGGATTAAAATGTATTCCATTTTCCCACAAACATTCATTTTGTATAAAGAGGCACCGGATTAATTTGTACGCCTTACTGATTTTTTTTATCATAGCTTTGGGTTATATTGTGTGTTTTTTCTATACTGTTCTATGTGTTTTTTGTGTTCTTAGGACGTGGAATATGGAATTATTCGTTCAATTAGAAATTTATTTCCCATTTTATGCTTATATATTTGCAAATTTTTCAGTTAGTTTTTTACGTTTGTTTCGTTTATTTAATATTGTCATAGTTTCATTAATTGTGCTATATTTATGCCCTGTATTCATAATATTAAATTGACATTTTTCAATAACTTAAAATAAATTAAGATTTTCGCAAATGAATCCTTTTTCCACCCTACAGAGTTTTAGTCAAAAGTGTGCAATATCATTATTGATTCTTGTTTCATTGTTACTTGTGCGCATTTCTATGCCGATGCCATCATTTTTAGAACACCGATGAACGGAGAAATCCTGTAAATAACTAAATAAAAAATAATTCGTTCGTGTTCAGCAAATTATCAGTCAAAAAAAGGAATGTGCGAAATCAGTAAAAACCAGTGATTTAAAGAAAAAGAAACAAAAAAATAAAATCCAGTTACAAATACAAATCTTAATTTTTATTGAAAATGTCAGGTGATTTAGGTTACTGACGAAACAACACACTAGATGTTTATATAATAGATCTGCAGAGTTCAGTTGTTTATTTAAATTTATTTCGAATTTTGAAAATGAATTCATTTGTTTGCATCCATTAATAAATACTTTTAAAAATTCATAGCTGGCTTTTTGTTTCATTCCAGTTTATTGTAAGACTAACAATCTAGATGTTCTTAGAATCATTTTTTATATTAAAATATGTTCATCGCTGCTTTTCTTTCTTAAAAAAATCGATAATGATTGACTTCACCCTAAACGTGCCTGACACTCAGTAGGTTGGTCGCTGTGCCCGACATTCTAGATCAGTGTTCTTCAAACTGTTTCGCGGAACCGTGGGGTTCCGAGAGTCAAAATTCGAAAGAATTTTCGAAGAAAAATCCCGAAAAGTTAAAAATTAAAATAGTTAATTTATAATAATTTCTTTTATTACTATAAATACAAATTATTACCTATTATTATGTACTAAAGCTGTATTTATGAGTACACATTGCGACACCGCTCAATCAGATGTAAATATTAAAATTTGATGATGTAAGATGGCTGAATTTTAAAACTTGTGAAGTACGCATCTTAACTATTCTGGAGATGGTAGGGATTCCTAAAAAAAAATAATCGTAAGGGTTTCGTGAGTTGATAAAGTTTGAAGATCACTGTTTTAGATCAACTGTGGTAAAGAATCGAACTAGACACCAGTGCATCTAATCATAACTGGTTTCTTTCAATAGAAAAAAACATTGTTGTAACATCCTCTTTATTTTATAATGTGCTATTGAATTTTAACGTTTATTAAAAACATAAATTAGAATAATGTATCGGTTTGTTTATGCTGAATGGACATTTTTCAATAATTTTAGAACGAATTAGAACTTTGGCAAGTGAATCCATTTGTCACCCCATGAACTTCTGGACAAAAATGTTCAATAAATCACTATTGATCATTTTTAGAACACCGATGGACGTAAGAAACTATAAATAAGTAAATAAATAAAAAAAATTGACTGCAAAAGTAAATTTAGCCACAGTGTCAGAACTGTATTGCAAAGAATTAGAACTACTACAATTTATTTACACTAATATTAAATGTAACAAAACAAATTGCGATTATCAGATTTTCCATGAAACAAACTCGAACATAGCATTCGTTGATATATTTTTTAATTAAAAAACAAAACAATTAAAAAAGAAACAAAAACCAAATCTCGGGCTGGGCGTGTCTCCTAGTCCACATGAAATCGTGCCGAGTTTTTAACAGGCCACCCGATTTGTTTCTTGGCAAATATACATACGATATATTGATTTGTAATTACAATATATTATAAAGTTGAGTAGGTAGACATTTGCTCGGTCGATTTTGAGGAATTTATGGCTTTTTTTATAGCCGTACGACGAACGAATGAAACATTTGTCGGAGACATTAATTCTATTTTCGATTGATTGCTTAATATCTTTTGAATTATTTATTCGATTCCTTTATATTTAACCTACTTGATTCAAGTAACATGGAAATTGTTTCTCTTCTCATATATTTTTAAGGGAAAAATAGAGATTAAAATAGTAAGTATATTCAAGCTACAATTATAGTAGATTGTTAAATGTCTTAATTATTGTACTCTGTTGACGTGTTAGTGTTTAGAGTAGGGAATAGTAGCGTTCTCGAGGGACGATTTAAGAATCTTAGATGATGTTTGATCGATCACATGTTACTGACATGTGCTAGCGAAATCAAGTGGGTATTTGTCTCAGGATATTTACATTTTAGATTGTTTAATTTAAAGCCAAGATCTAGTCAAACAAAGTATAGATTTTGTTGGCATCTTGTAATACTGAAGATAATGATAATACAAATAAGAAATAATTTAAAAATGATCAACAATGATTTACTGAACTCTCTTGATCAGAAAAAAAAATGCGGTTTTGTGCTGCGAAAAAAGAATTCGTCTGTGAACGCGGAAATAATTCAGTTAGCCGCGTCTACGCTAAAGCTGTAATTTTTGTTGTAAATTAACAGATTTAACCGGTTTCCACCCTCAAACGGTTCGTAAGAAGTGAATCGAAGCGCAAGACAACATAAAAGAAAACGTCATTAAAACATTAACATTAAAAAAAGTGTACAATCTATTCGATGCCGAACGGCGTTGTGGCGCGCAGGCCGACATACATGTACACGATTTTATAAAACGTTCACGTGGAAAAAAGTACTCGCAAAATCGCACACACACTACATAATACTAACATTTATACTGTGTCATAAAATGTTTCCGTAAAGAATAATTGCAGTTACGTAAGCATCGCATAATAAAAAGCATCCCCTGAAATAGGCCGACAGTAAAAATTCCTACACACGACTGGATCCGATCTATTCCGATACACGCATGGCACCGCACCAAAAGGGAAAAAGGTGGCGGTCGGAGTGAGACGGGCGCACGGCCCGACGCGGCACCGAGCGAGACAGCGTCGCGTTATGGGTGCGTGCGGAGCGACGCGGGACGACGGGAAACGGACAGGCGCATTTCAAGACATCGCAGGGCGGGTGGATGCAAAGAAATGCGTCCGAACGGCGGCCGACGAGCACAC
This sequence comes from Acanthacorydalis orientalis, assembly GCA_034766995.1. Classification (NCBI taxonomy): domain Eukaryota; kingdom Metazoa; phylum Arthropoda; class Insecta; order Megaloptera; family Corydalidae; genus Acanthacorydalis; species Acanthacorydalis orientalis. The sequence goes on from CM068314.1 coordinate 2,215,194, forward strand.
GAGACAGATGCGGACGTGCCGGGCGGTCGTGTGTCGCTCTGTCTCGTTCGTGCGCGTCGCGGCCGTCTGCGCCGTATCGAAGACTCTTCCCTCCAGCGAACCGGTCAATACTTGTATACTCCGTGCACACGCCGTGATTCACTGTAGTTCACCAGTCATATAGCGGACTGTTGTACATTCGAGTGTGTTCGTAGTGCGATATACACGGGCATTTACTTCATGAGCACATGTCATTAGATTTTATCGTTTTGTTGAATTAAACAATATCGAATCGATTCTCACGGACAGGTTACTACGATCGGGCGACGCGATCGCGGCGACGCTCGTCGTTACGATGTGAATCCGCGTGCGTTTCGAATATAAAAATTACAGAGAAGCGTCCGAAAAAAAGCCACACACTAACGGAGGAACGCACGTCCGAATAAACAAAACACGGCCGAAACAATCGAACGCGATCATTAGACTTGATTGTCGTTCGTTCGAGAAATATGTGAACTACTGTTTGTCGAAAAAATTCGATATCTCACGGACAGTGCGTCGAGAGCGTGCGGTTTTTTTTAACAAGTACGATTTCTAACCCCGCGCGAGCCGCAACCGACACAAAATAAAAACACACGACGACAACGACAACAATAACAATAATAATAACAATCGTCCAACGATGGTTACTGTTCCGTACGTGTCGTGATTGTTGTCTCACTGTATCGGATCCGTCGTCGTCGTGTACACGTTTTTCGAACAACAAACGCACGGTAATGTTGTGGTGTGACAGTTGAGTTAAAAAGGGATCCCGGCTGATGTGGATAACGTTGAGGAAAACAGTGGATATGATGTAAAACGTCAGAGGTGTCTTCGGGCTGTTGTTGTTACATTCTCGGGTTCTTTCTACCCTTCTTGCGGCTGATTCGTTGACGTGCCGGTTACGTGATCCACGAAGATGAGGGCTGAAATTGTTTTCACGGATATTTGGATATGTGTTCTTGCCGTTTTCGGATTTATCGGTAAGTCTCGCATGCACGTATTCATTTCAGGACCGTTTTGCGTGCTCGACCCGATCGTGCAACGAATCGTCCCGTCACGTTATATTATCTCGATGTTTTTTTTTTCTTTTTTTTTTTTTTTGTTCCTTAGGAGTTTCGTCGCCGTATTGCAGCTTCCACGGGCGATCGATACGTATCTGTCACGTATTTCTTTAATTTTTAAAAGACCATACGTTAAGAACGCGACACTTGTATCGATTTTTCCGAATTATAAGCCGTCACGAGCCCATATTCCCAAGTTTTCTACACTGGAAATCTTAATTGTACGAAGTACCCACTGTTATTTTTCAGAATTGTGAAAAATCTCCCATGGTAGAATAAGTTGGGCTATGAGATATTTTTTTGTAGAAAATATATATATATATATTTTATAAGAACGAGGCGGTTAATTTTATTCACCTCAATGATTTGGTTATGCTTAATCGTTGATTTACAGTCGGGACTTTCAAGTCGAATAAACAAAAACCGATATTAAATAATCAATGGTTTAATCATTCACCGCATAGGAATTCTAAATCCCAAATAAAGAAAACTTTTAAATAATTGTAAGAATTTATAGTTCTTAAAAAAATATTTTTTTCAAATGCTGTTCTTTTCCATACTAAAAATTACACTGTTCCTTCTTTTCATTTTAATGTATTCTGGATTAAATAAATATAATTAGATTAAACTACTAACGACTCATTTCAAATATTTTTTTATTAAATGGACGTCGGAACAAAAGAGAAACAGATATGATTTTTAAGGGATTAGAGCATAGAAGAGCTCTAACAAAAAAATGTTTAATTCAATTGATTTTCATTTATTGTGGAAAAACCTTATTCGTTATACAATAATGAATTCCAGAACCAATTTATTGATTTTAAAATAAAACTATGGGCCGAATAGTCCTAAAGTACAATCTTGTTCATTAGGTTATATTTGAAGCATTGATTTTGATCTGTACGGTTAATTGTTTAACCCTTTACGTGTTTTTTTAAACAATTCGTCGCTTAACTTTTATATTTAAAATATTTGTTCAATCATATCGAAAATCAATTTATTCATAACTTATATTTCACACTTACTGTAATTATATATGTTTAAAGACTAAAATCAGCTGCTGTATTAAATAAGCAATTATGAGTTTGATGCTGTTTTGAATAAATGCAATAAATATATACTTGTCCCCGACGGGACCAGGTCTGGCGATTAGTCTGCATGAGGCAGCAATTCGAAGCCGAATTGACGAATTTCAGCAATCGCAATAATAGATTTGTGACAAAGCGCATTATTCTGATACAGCATTTTTCTTTTCGCTAATCCGGACCGTTTCTTGTGAACTTTTTGATGCAGCCTGTCAAGTAAGTTGACGCAGTACTTTCCATTTACTGTTTTGTTTTGACCTTTTCAATATAATCGATCAAAAGAATAGTTTCGCATCCTAAAATACTGACGCCATAAACTTTCCGGTTGATGGAACTGATTTCGCCTTCTTCGGAGCCGGTTCGCCTCTCCCTGTCCAGTATTTTGATTGTTGATCGATCTCCGGATGTAATTGTGAATTCAGGTCTCGTCTATAATAACGAACCGACGTAAAAATCTATTAGATTTCACTTGAACAGCGCCAAACACTGCTCGGAGATGATCATGCGATTGTGTTTTTGCTCTGGTGTGAGCACCCATCGGACAGATAGCTTTCTCGTGTTCCAAACTTCACATAATGTGTGATGTGCTCGCTCTTTTATGCTCACAAAATTCATGACAACTCGAACCATCTGTCGGTTAGGCGGAACACTTTTCATCCCATCCCATCCTCGTACACTTTAACAGTATTTCTGTAATGAAACATTGACTTAATTCTTGTAATATGGATCGATATTAAAAAGAATTTACCCATTAATCTATATCACAAATATACAAACGATTTTTTCTCTTGATTGCGATTCGTTAATACAGAAGTGTTAATAAATAGTCGTAACGTTATAAACTATGAAACATTTCGAATCGGAAATATCGTCAATTGTAGAAATAAACAAAAAGAACGAACTGTTAATCTTCGATATTGTATAATGGATGTGTCGCATGCTGTCGAATAATGGGCTCGAGTTGTAAAACGAATATTTCCTCTTCGTAAATACGTGGAGATGGTATCGGACGTACAAGTATGTAAATCGGTTATACAATTTTGACATTTGAGAACAAATGGCTTACACGGTTGTATTGCATATCGTTTGTTAATAAATATCGTCAGCGCCATCGTCGATAATAGATTCGTTCGGGTTTCCTATGTGCGTTACATACTCTTATACATATATATATATATATATATATATATATATATATATATATATATATATATATATATATATATATATACAGGGTGGTGCAAAAAGAGCGAAGGGCCTTAAACATTAATATTTTTTTGTTATGTAATATTTTCATCTTTTTCATTTTTCAAAAGATAGTATAAGGATGGGGATTTTTTTCTGATTACATATGAAAATTAACATAATGTAAGTGTGATGGTTATTTTCGGTTTCATAAAGTCGTACCCTTTCTATGGAATTTTCCTTATCACTTCCTCAGTATTTCTGGACATAACGTTCGAATTTCCTCTTGTATGCTGTACTTTAAAAAAATAGAACATTCCAGAAAAATAATCATATTTTTCAGTAACTTGTCGCTCTGAACATCGTCATCCTCGGATAATAAGGTACAGAGAAATCAGATTTCGTGTATTTTAACGCTTCGAGGATGACAGGATCGCTATTAAAATGTGTACAGATACAAATCGGAAAGAGAAATAATCAATTATTGATCATTTTGCTTTATTGATACCGCGAGACATCTCAAAGTCTATTATTATTACTTTTAGGTCGTTTCATGAATACCAAACTGTGTATATTTCAATGTAAATATCATTAATAGTCCGTGCTATACGATTACAATCAATGTCAATACAAAAATGTGTAATTTGTGGGGAATGAAAATTTGTTTGTTAAAGTAAGAATAGTATCCTTTCAAGTAGGCTGTGTATTAGTCTATGATCAGTTGTGTTTGATGACATGCGCGTTTATCATCCTCAGATCAATAAGATACAGATGAATCAGATTTTTGTGTATTTTAACGCTCTCAGATGCTATTAAAATGCGTATAGGCAATAATTAGAAAGATCAGCGATCAATTATTGAATATTTGGATCAGAAAAAAGCAACGTGTGACTTGTAGAGAATGAAAATTCATTTGTTCAAGTAAGATGAGACTTTTTTCAAGTAGGCCATGTATGGTCTTCCATGATTGTTTGTTTTGATAATGACATGTGCGTTTATCATCCTCAGATCAAATAAAATACAGAGAAGTTGGATTTTTGTGTATTTCAACGCTCTCAGATGCTATTAAAATGCGCATAGGCAATAAGTAGAAAGATCAACAATCAATTATTGATTATTTTGATCAAAAAAAACAACATGTGACTTGTCGAGAATGAAAATTTATTTTTTCAAGTAAGAAGAGTATCCCTTCAAGTAGGCTCTGTATTAGTCTATGACAAATGACATGCGCGTCTATCATCGACAGATCAATAAGGTACAGATGAATCAGTTTTCTGTATATTTTAAGGACAGTTTCGTTGTATCGATAGTAAAAATTCGCATAGGCAACAATCAGACCAGATCAAGATAATCAATTATTGAATATTTCGATCTGAAAAGAAACATTGCCTGATTTGTTGCGAATGAAAATTCATTTATTAAAGTAAGTACAATATACTCTCAAGTGGGTTATGTGTATAATGTTCTGTGATTGGTTACTGTGTTGCAAGAGGGTGGAGTAAGACACTATTGTTATTTGTACAGAAATAGAATACTCTATTGATTCTATCTCATTTTTGATAAAAGATTTAAGTGTATTCTGTTCAATTTCCGAATAAAATATCGTCAGATCTACACGAAACTGCCTGTTACTGCAATAAACACATTGAAAAAAAACCAGATACATACAGGTCATCAAATGAAACATATCGCTCGTTTTTATTATTCTCTGTGTGTACGCCGTAATTTATTTGACAATAATTGAGATGTATATATATATATATATATATATATATATATATATATATATATATATATATATAAGTGTGTGTGTATGCAGAGACACATGTGTGTTTATGTTTATGTATATAAATTATGTACGGCGACGCATGCCAGAGAAACGCGACTGGATTATGAAAAAAATAATTTAATTTTCGCCACGGATTCTGAAAACACGTGTTCCACTGGCACGATTGTAATTAATAGACTTTTCGTTCAATTTAATTGACTATGAAATGTATAATAAGCTTGTGTGAATGCGTTTTGAGACAGAGCGACGTTCATATACGCACATACAGCACACACACACATTCATAGGGAAACGTACGTGATCTGTTCAAAAAGTTCTCGGACAGGTTTAATAAAATATGGAATTTTAAATCTGTTTTTATTAGCTGTGCTTTTTATTTAAAAGAGTCTCGTCGACCGAAATGTTTAGAAACATTCTTTATAGTTTTATAAATAAATGTTTTACTCATTCCACAAACCGCAAAAGACTTTTTTTTTGTACTTAGCGCTTTGAAAACGATAGCATCGGAATCGAAATGCGCATAGGCATCAATTAGACAGATTATTAATCAGTTGTAGAACATTTTCAAAAGAATATTTTGTGGGGAATGTAAATTCACTTGCAAAAGAACAATAGAAAATTCAGGTAGTAGGCTATGTATTGTAATGTCACAGTAGGCTGTGTATTACATTGTGATAGAAGGTTATGAATTGTAGTGTGATAGCTATGTTTGAGTAGGCTATGGTGTTCGGAGATTGGTTATTGTGTTGTCAGAGGGAGGAGAAAAAGAGTGAATATTTTTGATAAAACTTTTTTGTGGTGTGCGGTACGAGTGAAAAGTTCATTTATGAAACAATTAAGTGAATAATGATTTAAAAAATCATAAAAATGTACGAATAACTACTAGTCTGTACGTTATCGTTCCTCTTAGACAATGACACAAAATTGTTACAAAGTAGTTAACAGGTTACTAGATGAGCAAATAGGATTTTAAAAAATGTTTCTAGTTTGAAACATGTTTATAAAAATCTGACAGTCGTCCCGAATGATGTTTATTTGTTTATATATTTTTGTAGTACAAAGATGTCTGTTCTCTGTAACTGTTGTTTTAGGAAGTTTAACCATAAAGTAAACATTTTATAGTACAGTTCATATCGTGCGAATATTATGAACGACAATTCTTGAAATTATTGTTCTACACCTTTTTTATGTTTCTGTTTTTCATTTTGAAAATATGGCTGATGATTAAGTTTGTGTTAAAGGGTAGGAAATTATGAAATTTGCATTTTATTCCAAGTACCATAAATAGGTTATTACGAAATACTCTAGTTTGATCAGGTTTTTTTTTAGTTTGTCGACGAGTGAAGAATTAATTTGTGAAAGTAAAATTAACCACAGTTCCAAAACTGTTTTCATCCTAGCTCTTTCCTTGAACTGAAATCAAGTACTTTCATCCCTCAGAACTTTTATTACCATTAAGTTGTTAAATCATTCTTCATATTAATATTTTTACCTAAAATATATAAAAGTCATTTATTTACATTTCTGAAAACACTCATTGTTCTCCTTCTTATGAATTTTAGCCAATGCTCTCAGCTTCGTAGACTTCTTATCAAATTTATGTTGTAAAATCGTTTCCTCTCATCGACTTTTTGATTTTTGAGAACATAAAAAGTCATTAGTCTCAAAACCGGTTGAATATGGATGGCGTGTAATCTTTATTTAATGTTATCTTAAAAACCGGCTAATAAATTTGACATTGTGACCGGATATTTTATCGCGACGAATCATTCATCTATTGTTTTAATTCTACACTTATGACCATTTTTGTCTAATCTTATTTTTTAAATGATGTAAATTTGATATTACTGTAATCCTCTTTGGAGAAAATTTGTGATATACTAAACCTCGATGATGAGAACTGGGAAAAAAAATTGAAAAACCGAATACAAAAACCTAAAAATATAACAATGCACCGGTTCCACGAAACACTGAACAAAAATGAATCAATGGTTAGATCGAAATAAGAAAAACACTGTCGTAACCCAATACAGAGCCATCTGTAAAAATCCACCGCACACTCGCAGACGTATCAGTCCGGGAACTTTTTTGAACGGATCTAGTGTGTCGTGTGTTTGTTTACTTTTTGGCCAGGTTATTTACAAAGCTGTCAAGATCGAAGCTCATTAAGTATTCGAGACAATTGTTTTGTGTTTTTCTTTTTTTTTTAATGTATATAATGAGAGATGACAAAGCACATAACACCGTCGAGATTTGTCTCAACACAAACTAGAAGAGATTTTTTATCAGATTTCGTTCATTCGTTTTGCAGTTATTGAATACGTGTTTTTTTTCGAATCATCTCTTTGATGTCGTTTTCTGTCATCCGGAGATTAAACATTCGGTACGAATTATGTACTGTGTGTGTGTGTATCGCTTCGTTTTTTGATAGTGTGAGTGATATTTGACTCATCAACGACCGGTTACGGATATTTCCGTTTGTCGACACTTGCCAATTTATGCTTTTTTTGTGACTAACTATCCATCTAAAAGGAGTTTCTTTGTAAGAGGTAATTAGTTCAGCGGATATTTGTTTACTAGGAACGTGTAATAGATTTGAGCATTAATTACCATGTATATATATATATATTTATATATATAAATATATGTGTATAAATATGATGTAACTTTTTAAATAGTAAAGTTCCGTTCTGTGTACTTAAAACTTTATAGAAAATCATGCCGAAGAATTATTGTAAATAACTCTGTCGATTCGTCGTCCGATTGATTTCTATTTAATAGCTGTCTGTCTGCATCATGGAGACGTCTCCATTTTGTATTCGCGACGTTCGCTTTTTTTTCATCATTTAGCGATGGCGTTTATACGACCGATAATCATTTTCATTTGTTTTACGATTACGAACGTCGATTGTTTCCATATTATTTCAGCCATCTCCGTTATATTTTTTTACATTTCTATTATATGTTCAATAGATGTGTGTGTGTGCGCGAGCGATTTTATTTTATCGCAGCACATAAGATTTTATTAAAATGATTTCGAATAAAGTGTACATTTCTTTTAAGAAGTTTGGAAATATCCCGTGGTAGGGTGAATCGCGGTATTTGATTCCCCTCGTTTCAGTTTACAATCATCGTGGTCGTTTTATGGAATTGAATGTAAATTATAATTTAGTTTTCATGGATCAGTAATAATAAATTGGTTATAAGTGACTGCGAGAGAGAACAAAAATTGTCTTTCATGACGGAACCAAGAATCTCATTAAGTGTCGAATTAAGTGTATAGAAGTTAGGGGTTATTTTGTAGACAAATGACCTTAATAAAAATCCACTATGTTGAATAACAGATCTTTACTTTTTGATTTGTGCTCATTTTTTTAAGTTCTATGGAACCATTTTTTTTATAAAGTAGTAACCTTTCTTATTGTTATAGATTCTTGTTTTAAAAAAGATTTATATTAAAGTTCAGATCGTATTGACTTAGAATTTTATAATTTAGTAAATTTGATTCATTTGTTCTATTATCATTATTATTATTATTAATAATATTAATAATTGTTCTTTGATGTTGCTTATACGCATTTTAAATTTAATTAAATGCTTAAAGAATAGTTGCTTCACCTTACATTGATCAAACAATTGAAACATTTCATTAGACTACAAACGAGAAACATTTTTTCTGATCAGAAATGTACAATAATTGATTATTGATCATTTTCATGATAGTTCTCGTTATCAGATCAACAAGATGCGGATGAATCGGAGTTTTATCCATTTTAACGCTCTGAAACGCCATTGAAATGCGTATAGGCAATAATTAGAACGACCAACGATCAATAATTGAACATTTTGATCAGAAAAAGAGACATTGTGTGGTTTGCAGAGAATGAAAATACATTTGTTCAAGTAAGAAACGTGTTAGAAAGTAAGAGAACACTATGTACAGTCTTTTTATGATTCGTTGTCTCATATTTCGAATTTACATTCTTTTCTTGCGTCCCGATTCTTCAATAAAAATCTATGTACGTGAACGTAATAATATATTTTCTGGTAGAATCAAGAAAGAAAAATAAATATTTAGAAACATATATGCAAACAGGTTTTGTGTTAGATACAAACAAAATAACAATCCGAACACGATTTCCAATACTTGATTTTCCAACGAAACGAAAACGGAAAAAAAACAACAGCAGAGAAAACAGAAACGCGCCACTAGATCCCCGTATTCATATTTAATTAAAACAAAGGATGCATTTCCGTCAGGGAGACGTACGACCAGCGCCGGCACCGACCGTCGCCCGCCCGTGCAATAAAAACATTCCGTTCTCTAGCGCGCTTTCACGCCACCCTCGTCACCCTCGACGTATTATTATAGGCAATATGTGCCGTGAAAGAATACGATATAGATTCATATTCGCTGTACATCTCGTGCATTACCTTCCATTACTGAATAAACAGACGAGTAAAAAGCCACTGTTTCGCACACACACACACACACGTGTAGAAGTATGTAACGTACGTACACACGTATCCGTATTATTATTATTATTTACCCACCTGCACACTCGCCTCGGTCTTTGTGTTGTCACGTCAAATTGGTTTCGAGATTTTAAAAGGTTTTCCATTCAATGCTCAATTCCAGCACATACACGTACGGGACGCACATTGTGTAAACGAAAGCAATATATGCACTTTTGCACAAAACACACACATATATGTATATATATATATATATACATATTATATATATATATATACATGTATGTATATATATATATATATATATATATATATATGCGAGTGTGTGTAATGTATGTTAGGTAATATTGTGTTTCTGCTTTGTTCTGGTACTTGTTGTGTACGCTGTGTTCTCTGTTCGACATGTAAGCGCACGTTTTCGTTGGAAAAGAATATGGTTACACTTTTGTTGTCGCCGTCACAGTGGATTTCAGAAACACAATTTGTGTACGAATTGATCTCGGGGATATTATTATTGTGTGTATATATATATATATATATATATATATATATATATATATATATATATATACATACATATATATATATATATATATATATATATATATATATACATACATATATATATATATATATATATATATATATATATGTGTGTGTGTGTGTGTGCATATAACGATACGTTGTGATATAACTGATAATAATTAAGTGGATATAGTGATTTTTTAAAAAATATGTTTATTGTTTCATTCAGTTCCATGACAGGCTTACAATTAATTAGTAGGTGAGCGCAGTGAGCCTGAAGGCGGTAGCGCAACGAGCAAGGGGCGGAGCCTCCTAGTATATATATATATAATCAAAATTATACACAAAAAACTACTACGTTGCAAAAAAGAATCTATTTCCAATGTTTATATAATACATACTGAAATATATATATATATATATATATATAAAATGATACGTTGCGATATATCTATAATAATAATTAATAGCCATAATGAATTTTTAAAAAATATGTTCATTGTTTCATTTGGTTCCATGAGAGGTTTACAATTGACTAGTGGCTGAGCGCAGTGACCCCGAGGGGGGCAGCGCAACGAGCAAGGGGCGGAGCCTCCTAGTATATATATATATATATATATATATACAATTGAAATTATACACAAAAAACTACTACGTTGCAAAAAAAATCTATCTCCGATGTTTATATAATATACTAATATATATATATATATATAAATGATAAGTTGTGATATATCTATAATAATAATTAAATAGACATAATGAATTTTTAAAAAATGGCTTACAATTGACTAGTAGGTGAACGCAGTGAGCTCGAGGGTGGTAGTGCATCGAGCAGAGGGCGGAGTCCCCTAGTATTTATATATATATAATCAAAATTATACTCAAAAAACTACTACGTTGTAAAAAATAATCTATCTCCGGACTTCAAGCTAGAGAAAATTTGTTTTTCTGTACCATAGCGCTCTGATGATGACGGGATCGTCGTCGAAATGCGTATTAGAAATAATTAAAAATGATTGATATTGATATACTCAATATTTGTGATTAGAAAAAGTTTTGCGGAGTTCATTTTTGATAACAGTATCGCCCGTTCGCTGACCTTTTCTTATTTCCAATTTATTTATGACAGTACAATTCCGTTCAAATGTATTGTTATAACCGTCAAACGTTTTTCTACATATTTAATTTATTAACAAGGAAGCGGCGTACGAAACACAGAAGCTCTTACCCCTCTCCCCTGTACTTCCGACACGGAGTGCTGATAACACAAACGAACTGCAACGCTAGCTCGAACGCATCTTACGGATTTCTCCCGGCCGCGTGCGTGTCTCCGTCCGTCCGTGTTTGTACTTAAGTAACATCTCGTCGTCTTTATTACCTGCTAATCGCTTTTAAACGTTCGTGCGCGCAGCTGGTGTATCGTCACTGACACATTTCTGATTTGCGCGTCGTGCTCCGCGGATCTGGCACCAGATGACAGAAATAAATTGCGATGGACGGTTTTAGAATGCACTGTTACTGCATTTTCATCCGGCACTTAATTTCATTTTCGCGATTCGATTCTCTCCTGTACGGGATTTGTAACGTGTTAGTCATTGTACCGATGATGAACGTACAGAACGTCCCACCGATGCACATTGTTTTATTAATAACGATTCGCAAATGTCATATTATCCGCGCACTCTTTCTAATCTTAGTAAACATACGAACATCGTCGAATTCGTTTCTCTATTATGTACTGACATTATGTTACTCGGCTGTTTTTTACGTTCGTTTATGGAAAACAGCCAACCTTGATCAATTCCGTTATTTCGTTCAGTATAATCGATTATTTATTCCTGTCAGTTTTCAAAATCTGAAAGATAGATTTCTTAAGAAAAATCGATTGTTTCTTTCGTACCAAATATATTATTCAATCACATATATATATATATATATATATATATATATATATATATATATATATATATATAATTTTTTTCTATTAATCAAAGTCGATCTTATAAAATTATTTTGAAACGTTTTCATTAGATTTGATAAGAAGAAAATATTTCAGATGTTTTTAACATATTTTTAAGATTTTTTCAAGCCTTTTGTGTTTTTAGAGAAGAAATCAAATTATTCAAAAACGAAACCCGTTCATACAATCCACATTTTTGAATCAGAAATGATATTTTCGACCTATATCGATTACATTCGTTCTATATAATCGATTTATGGTGAAAAAGTTAAATATATCAGACTTTAATTTTTTGGCCTAAAAAAACGCACGACCTCTAGTATGCAATTTTTGATGAAAAATCATGATTTTTCAAAAACGGTCCGTCCGTCTCAAAATTGTATTTTTATCTTAAATGGCAGCACAGTATTGAAAAAAAATGAGTTTTCAGTAACTTAAAATTGATTTTTACTTATCAAATCGCACTTTTCTCAACTTTTCGATTTTTGACCTAAATTCATTATTTTCACTTAAATAATTTTAATATCAGAAAATCCAAAATTAATAGCTTTTTAAATGAATGTTGATGAATAAACAAGATATTTTCTGTCTCAAAAAAAATATTTCAGATGATTATAACACATATTTAGTTTTTTTTCAAGCCTTTTGTGTTTTTAGAGAAGAAACAAAATTATTCAAAATCGAAACCCGTTCATAAAAACCAAATTTTTGAATCAGAAATTTAATTTTCGACCTAGATCGATTACATTCGTTCTATAGAATCGATTTATGATGAAAAAGTTAAATATATCAGACTTTCATTTTTTGGCTCAAAAAAACGCACGACCTGCTGTAGTATGCAATTTTTGATGAAAAATCATGATTTTTCAAAAACGGTCTATTCGTCTCAAAATTGTATTTTATCTTAAACATCAGCACAGTATTGATAAAAAATAAGTTTTCAGTAACTTAAATTTGATTTTTACTTATAAAATCGCACTTTTCTCAACTTTTCGGTTTTTGACCTAAATTCATTATTTTCTCTTAAATAATTTTTATATCAAAAAATTCAAAATTAATTGCTTCGTAAATGAATATTTATGAATAAACAAGATATTTTCTATCTCAAAAAAAATATTTTAGATATTCTTAACACATATTTAAGATTTTTACAAGCCTTTTATTTTTTGAGAGGAGAAACAAATTTCTTCAAAAACGAAACTCGTTTATAAAATCTATATTTTTAAATCAGAAATTTAATTTTTGACCTATATCGATTGCATTCGTTCTATAGAATCGATTTATGGCGAAAAAGTTAAATATATCAGACTTTAATTTTTTGGCCCAAAAAAACGCACGACCTCTAGTATGCAATTTTTGATGAAAAATCATGATTTTTCAAAAACGGTCTGTTCGTCTCAAAATTGTATTTTTATCTTAAATGGCAGCACAGTATTGACAAAAAATAAGTTTTCAGTAACTTAAAATTGATTTTTACTTATAAAATCTCACTTTTCTCAACTTTCCAATTTTTGACCTACATTCATTATTTTCACTTAAATAATTTTTATATCAAAAAATTCAAAATTAATAGCTTTGTAAATGAATATTTATCAATAAACAAGATATTTTCTGTTCCAAAAAAAATATTTCAGATGATTTTAACACATATTTAAGATTTTTTCAAGCCTTTTGTGTTTTTAGAGAAGAAACAAAATTATTCAAAAACGAAACCCGTTCATAAAAACCAAATTTTTGAATCAGAAATTTAATTTTCGACCTATATCGATTACATTCGTTCTATAGAATCGATTTATGGCGAAAAAGTTAAATATATCAGACTTTAATTTTTTGGCCTAAAAAAACGCACGACCTAAAAATTCAGTTGTGAAAATTGATTTGTGTGAGATAGCAGTTTTTATTTCTTTCGGAAATGTGAAACTAGTATTTTTTGATTCATTATGGTATCCTTTCATTCATCTTTTACCGGTTATCATGCTTGGTTTTAACGGATTTGCAAGATTGATGATTTGTCAGTAAGTACTCATTTTCTTTTTGTCCATCATCTTCTCCTCTCTTCTGAATCCTCATCCTATTCCAATCTCCTCATCTCTTTTTCTTTTCCTCCACATCCACTCTTCCTCTCCACCTACTCTTCTCATCCTCCTCTTCTCCTCGTCCTCTCCACTCCTCCTCCCCTACTCTTTACAGAAACAGGAAACGTGCGTAGCGTTGACGGCGCACTGGATTCGCGAACAGGCGCCACGCGTGCCGTAAATCCCTCTTCGGCGTCCGTCCGTTTGTCCGTCGATCCGATCCGTGCCGGCTGCACCTCAATCCGCTGCACATAATTAATACTCGCGTGCATTTTCCTGTCTCGGAGCGGCTGTCAGACCGCGGCTACAAACAAATTACAAGCGCGCGTCTTCGCATTCCGACATTTCTTTTTTTTTATTAATTATTAGTGTGTTCCGAGCGACGTTCTCTGACATCCGACACCAGACATTTATTTTAAAACGGGTTCAACACACATACACGTTCGTGTGAGTTACGGAATCCGTCCGTTCATAAAAAAAGAAACGACAAGAATGAACGTTTCTGTTACCCTCGATGACGTGTTTACAACCTCTGGAGATAATGGAATAAGATTTAATTACAGAACATGCACGAGAATGAAATGTTTCAGGGGCGTACTGCTCCGTTTCTTTTTGTAAGAACGACTGGTGTACTTTGTCAATGATAGAATAATAAAACGAGCTGGTTGGATGGTTCGCGCTATTATCACAGAATATTCTAATATATAACAATACAGTGCTAGCACTGCGAACGAATCAGCACAGAAACTCTTCTGAAACTCAAAAATAGCATATTTGGAAAATGTTGAATTCTCAATGAAAAATTTTGTTCTTTTCAAATACAATTGTTGGCTGCAGAAAGTATATACTCGATGGATAAAATTCTTTTCTTGCAAAATATACGAGGTTTAGCGATTCCGTTAATAAAAAGAAACAATTGAAGTAATATGAATAATGTTCCATATTTATTCAAAGTAATCTTCATTTATTTTAATACACTTGTTCTAACGTTCTAAAAGTGTTTGAAAACAATCGACCAATGCGTCCGAAGAAACTGTTTTCAATTCCCTGGTTAGATTCTTCTTAATGTCTTCTAAATCCAGGAATCGTTTCTCTTTGATAGCATTTTTCACTTTAGGAAAGAGAAAAATGTCCACCGGTGCCAATTCAGGTGAATAGAACCGAATTTTTGGAATCGAAATGGAGTTTCTGTCTATAAAACGTCTATTTTTCGATTAATAAAATAATTCTTCTCGGGAAACGTATTCAACAACCACAAATAATCGATTTATGATGAAAAAATGTTTTAATTCCGACTTTGACTTTTTGACCTAAAAGTAAATGCCGCCTTATAGGTAAAATGTCAAAAAATCATACTTCTTCAAAGTCGATCTTTTCGATCTAAAACCGTTGTATTATCGATGAAAATAATAATCAAAATATTTGGATTTTGCAACGAAAGGGCAGTTTCTGTAGAATTTGGATTTTTTTTGGACAGTTTTTCTGAAAAATAGGTTTCTGAAAACAAGCGTTAACTTCTTTCACGCTAAATATTTTTTTTTAGTCAGATAAATATATGTTTTATTTTTTCTAATAAAGAACAAGTGGTTTTAAGTCCAAAAATAACGTTTATAAATTTTTGAAATCCCAGTAATAAATTCTTAATCTGAAATTCAATTTTTGGCTACAAGAAGTCTATTTTTCGATTAATAAAATTATTTCTGCTCGGAAACGTATACAATGATCATAACAATTCCGTTCCTACTCATAAAATATGTTAATTTGGATTTTAATTTTTTGGTTCAAAAATAACCACGACTCATAGTATGGAAAAAATGTGAAAAAATCATGATTTTTCAAAATTGATCTTTTTGATCTAAAATCATTGTTTTATGGCTGAAAATGATAAGAAAACAAAAAAAATAGTTTTTGTATTAAAAAAATTAAAATCTGTAATCAAAAAGCGATTTTTGTCGAATTTTTGATTTTTTTAGTGATAATCGACAGTTTTTTCTGAAAAATAGGTTTCCGAAGACAAGCGTTTATTTCTTCCATGCTAAACATTTTTTTTAATCAGATAAATGCATGTTTTATTTTTTCTAATAAAGAACAAGTGGTTTGGTGTCCAAAAATTGCTTTTAGAAAATTTCTAAAACTTCGACAAGTCTAAAGTATAAAAAAACTTAATTTTCTGAAATTCAATTTTTGGCTACAAGAAGTCTATTTGTTGAGATATAAAATTATCTTCGATAGAAAATGTACACAACAACCACAAAGATCCGATTCATGTTGAAAAAAATTAATAATTCACACTTGAGAATTGTAATCTAAAAATAATCGCAGCCTACAGTACGGAAAAAATGTCTGAAAATCACGATTTTTCAACATCAGTCTTTTCAATGACTCAAAACGGCTGAAACTTAAAAGTTGAAGAACACCGAACTGTCATAGCACACTCTGTATAGAAAGCCATTATACTTTTTTTGCACATCGACCGTGAAATGTTCGAGCATTGTCGATTAGTGACTCAGAGATGAGATTAATCTCGAGTGCCGATCTGACGGTAAGCACGTGTTTACAAAGTGTTCTCATCGATGCTGGGGCGCTCGGATCGTACCCGTCTGTGCTACGAACGCTTCCACGCACATACACAGTGAGAATGTTTTATCAGTTGTTTATATGCATGCAATAATAACAATCCGTCCATTACGTCCCGTTCCCGAGTCATGAAAACGTTGCTCAACGCACTTACAAATGGGACATCAACCTCGAAACGATTGCCAAATGTTTGAAATTGCTGAGTCGTTACGAATGATGACGGGCCGTGCGGTGTATGTATATATATATATATATATATATATATATATATATATATACACTGTATATGTGTGTGTGTGTTTAATATGTGAAAACATGCATGTGTGTGTGTATAATGTCGTATGTTCGGCGTACGGAAGTGCGTAACACCGTTTCGAATCTTGCTGATGAACCGCATTAAACATTGATGTGTATGCATTTATCTCCACCCAGCCACTTGTCGGAGAAATAGACTACACTCTATCTTCAACGTGCTCAGCATTTTGTCGACCGCTGATACTCTGCAGTAAATTATTTCTAAGAGTAATTTCCGTCAACGGGTCTTTAACTTCTTTCCTTTTTTTATTAGTCCGCTTGCAAATAGTATTGTTTTTCGATCAGACTGACGAATCGACGCAGTTGGCCGTGTACGTTCGAACGTGTCGAACGTACGGAAATGCATATTTTCCTCTTTTACTCATTGCATCCAGCCGAACGCTATCTCAAATTAATATCGAAACGAATAAAACCTGACAATTATACTTTATATTTTATTAGAAAAAAGTGTTATTTTTTCACAGCACGGTCGAATTACGAGTCCAGGTCGGTTATAAAGCTTAAACCGTGATATTAAAATTATTTTTCGAAATTTTAGACCGTTCTAATTTAAAATTGTCGAATGACGTAGTCGGCTGTGTACGTTCGCATGTGTCCAACGTGTAGAAAATCGTATTTCTCTTTCTTTCTTGTTCTAGTCGGCTGTTTATTGTTTGATATACGTCACATACACAATTGAGTGTGCACCACTAAGAAAAATACATTTATTGAAATACATTTAAATAAATGTATTTTTCTTAGTATAATAGGATAATAATCTAATTGTACATTTTTTTATTTCAATAAATAATTACTCTTGTTGATATTTTCATAAAAAATAGATACAAATTTAATACTTATTTTCTGTCAACAAAAAAAAAAAAATAATCAAATGACGGTATACTACATCAAGCCTTACACACTCGATACAGTGATTATCGAAATTGAAAAATAATTACTTGATTTTTTCAACACTTGGTCTACGCATCGATTTGCATCTATAACGACTTGAAGACGTGTGACATGGGTTGTATTAACTTCTCTGTTATACTACATGGATGGTGTATTTTTTCATGTCAGTTGTAATAAAACTTTATATTCAGTTTTATTGGAATAGTTAGATATTTGTAATCGGTGTTTTATTAGTCCATTAAATATGAAATATCCGATTTCGAATCAAAACTTAAGTTTATTATATCTCGAACAAGAAGCGGTACAAATAATCAAAGTATGCGCTTAAACTATCGATACAGTTTTGCCATCTTAAAGGTAGTTTGTTTATGCCAGGTGCGAAGAAGGCGGGGGAGCGAGTGGCGATGAAATCACGAAAGGCGTTTTCCACATCTTGTTGAGAATTGAATTATATATATATATATATATATATATATATATATATTCAAGTTGTTTGCATTCTTAATTGACACAAGTGATGGAAAGAGTCGAAACAACCGCACTATACATAGGTGAATAACAAATAACTCTATGCTGATGATCCTATGTTACTGTCTTATAGCCCTGTGGGACTGCAGAAGGCTCTTAACTCGTTAGGAAAATTCTACAAGAATGAAAATCTCAAAGTTAATGTCGGAAAAACGAAAGTAATTATTTTCTCAAAAGGAAATAAAGTAAGTAAGTGGGAAAAATGGCATTACCAAGGAAACAAAATAGAAATTGTTAGCACATATAAATACTTAGGTGTGTATGTGAGCAGTAATGAGAAATGGAATCATTATCAGAAGATTATGTGCAGGAAAGGCGAGCAAGCTATTAGCGGAATCAGAAAAAAATTAATGTATAGGTACAAAGATATACCAGTAAAGGTGATTAATAGGATTTTTGAAAGTATAATCCAATCAATCTTGACATATGGCTCTTCTATCTAGGGCCCGTATGGGATCGATAAAAAATTAAATAGTTATAAAGTTAATTTTTTAAAAAGCGTATTGCGAATAGATAGTGGAGCGGTAAGTAATCCTGTGCTACTTGAAATAGTGAGTTGACCGATATATGCTCACATAAAAAAAATATATATGAAATATTTTTTTAAATAAGAAATAACGAATATTAACAACTACAAGTGTTTGTAGCTAAAGCCAGCTAAAGAGCGACAATCGAAACAATTGAGTAAATTTAATATTCGATGCACTGATCAATCTTAATTTATCGGAAGACTGGATGAGTGATGCGAATTCAAGTTATTGGAAAAAAATAGTGGAAGGGGTGAGAAATGAGGTAGTAGATACTATGTGGAAAGATGTAAATACAAATCACTCACTTAATTTTTTACTGCTTTGGTTTTAAAAGAAGAAGGGGCGACCTATATATATATATATATATAAATCAAAAAGGTCAGCAAGAAGAATAATTGAAAAATTTAAGTTAGGTAGGTAAAGATGGGACTTGGAAAGAGATAAATGTGGAAATAAAGAATGAAAACTTTGTCATGGGCACATGAACAATAATCATATACTAAAAAACTGTGAAGGGTTGGAAATGTTAACAGAAAGCTTACTTCCCAATATCAATCAGTGTATTTATGGAATCAGTGCCTGTGGTCAATTTAATAAATTTTTTAAAGCATTGCTTCAAAAGACTGGAAATTGAAATATAGTTTAAAAATAGAATGTAAGAAATAAAAGTATGTAGATATATTAAAGTATTATAAGTGAATTATAGTGAAAATGTAGTAGAATAGCTAAGTTTTGTATCTGTCACGTTTAAAGTTTGTTACTAACCTGTAAAAGTAGTGTGAAATGTGAGATGTGTACGAGATTAACAATGTATGTATATCTCAATAAAGTGTATAATATATGTATATATATATATCATACATTATGTGTGAATGTATATAGTAGTAGAGATTTATTCACAGTCCATTGAACCGAATTTCCGTGGAACACGTATCGACATAAGTAAACTGCAATAAATTGAAACGTACACACACACACACACCCGCAGACATGTTCTGACGCACGGCCGTTAGTTTCCCGACAAAAATATTCATTTAGTCTGGAGAAAAATCGGTTACATTTATTTGAACAGCTAAAATTAGCGACGAATTACTGTACGAAAATCGCGCAGCCGCCAATATTTATCGGCCGCGTTTATTTTTAATGTCCAGTTATAAATTACATATTCGTAAACGTTCAATTTATTTATAAATCCGACAGGAGGTTAGGCGGGCGCTCTCACTGCGTGCGTGCACGCCGGAACACGGCGTGCACGCGTTCGTTCCCGCACGGACGTGAACCGGTGACCTTTTCGATACGGGAAGCGTCCGAAGCGCGCGCGGACAAAATCCGCGCGCACGTCCCTGCTTGTCCGTCCGTCCGTCCGTTTGTTTGGAAACGAATTATCGATCATACGCGTTTATCTATTTTTTAGTCGTGCGA
Organism: Acanthacorydalis orientalis; assembly: GCA_034766995.1. Taxonomy (NCBI): domain Eukaryota; kingdom Metazoa; phylum Arthropoda; class Insecta; order Megaloptera; family Corydalidae; genus Acanthacorydalis; species Acanthacorydalis orientalis. The sequence goes on from CM068314.1 coordinate 2,235,637, forward strand.
AAGCGTTTACATTTCCGGAGGGAACGTCGGCGACGGACTCTTCCGCAAATGGACGCCGGTTTGGGGGAACGGACGGAACGCACGCGACCCGAGTTTTTTTCCCGGCGCCGCTCCGATCAAATATTCATAAGTGTTTTAGACATAAATTGAGTTTGTACATTTTTTTTTTAATATTTTTTTGCGCCGGACTCGATTAACGGAAAAAAGTGGCAGTTTACAAATTTATGTCAGGTCGGCGTCTGTAAGTTATTCAGAAATTTCGAAACGAGGTGAATAAAACAGGTGATTTTTTTTTCTCAGTCGACGATATAACGCACTGCCTGTCGGAAAACGGGATCGAATACAAATGTTTTTCGAACAACATTCTCTGTGAGTATCGATTGTAATTATTTAGAGTGCATTTTTTTTTTATCTCAAATGTAAAGTTTTCTCTGAAAATGATGGCATTGGCATTGGAATGCTTCTAAACAACAATCGAAAATAAATAACTCGGTCAGATTTGAATCATTGTTTGCTTATTATCTAGATAACTTTGTCGTCGTTGTCTTTCTACAATCATTTGTTTATAAATATCATATTTTATAATGAAATACGAGATCAAGTTGGCGGTGTATTGTCAGCAAGATTATAGATGCATGCAGAAAACCGGAAAAAATGAATAACGATAATCGAAACAAATGACATATTTTGTATTTGCCCATTTTGGGGTTTGTGAATGTAAATATTTCTGAAGATGATGGCAGAGTCATCGAAATGCTTATAAGCAACAATCAAAAATGATTAAGTCCGTCAGATTTGAATCGATGCGTGTTTAGTATCTAGACAGCATTGTCATCGTTGTCTTTCTTCAGTCGTTTGTTTATAAATATCAGATTTTGTAATGAAATACAAGATCAAGTGAGCATTTTACTGTCAGTAACATTAGATGCGAGTGGGAAACCGTAAAAAATCAATTAACGGTAATCAGAACACATGACAATTTGCATTTGCAATTTTTGCGCAGTAAAAATGTAGATTTTTCCCAAGATGATGGCGCACCATCATCTAAATGCGTATAAGCAATAATAAAAAAAATGATTGATAGATTAGGTCAGTCATATTTTACTCATTATATGTTTATTATTTAGATAGCATTGTCATTGTTTTTCTACAATCTTTTTTTGTAAATATCATATTTTATAATGAAATACGAGATCAAGTTGGTTCTTTATAGAGTTTCTTGTGGAAAATTTGCAAAAAAAATGAATAAAGATAATTAAAACAGATGACATATTTTGTATTGGTTCTTTTTGATTATAGATAGATTGGGGATAGATTTCAAGTATAGATTCTTCTGAAGATGATAGCAATAATCAAAACGGATCTATAGACATTAGTTCAGGCATATTTCACTCAATAGTTATGTGTTTATTATCTAGATAGTGTTGTCATTGTTTTTTTTTCTATAATCATTTGTTCATAAATGTCAGATTTTTTAATGAACACATTTTCACTAATAGAAAATAATAAATATAAAATAATCCGTCTGTTCTGAATGCAGTTGTTAATTTTTTTGCTGTTTTCCACACGTGTCTAATCTTTTTGACAGCTGACAATCAAGCGCTAACTTGATCTCGTATTTCATTGAAAAGTCTGATGTTTACAAACGAATGTGTGTAGAAAAACAACAGCGACAAAGGTATCTAGATAGCAAACACGCATCGATTCAGATTTCGTCGATTTAATATGTCGACGGGAAACAGATCTTTGCGGTCCCTCGTTCTAATATGAAAATCATCTAGAATGAAATTCGGCCGCGGAACCGCATTACCGACCGTCACGTTTCACCGAACGAGCCAGTCATTGTGAAACATTCCAGAGCGGTCGGATCCGAACCGCCTGCCGCGGAGGGGCCTTATAAATCTCCGTTTTGGAAATCTCGTCGTGTCGGCCCTCGCATACCGCCGATGTCCGTATCAGCGTACAATTCGGCCGGTCGGTCCGTCCGGGAATAATGGCCGAAACACTGTCGGACGATAAATTTCCACAGTTTATATTTATGGCGCGGCGCGGAGAGACACGCCGTGGGCGGGCGCCGTTCGGAATCCGGAATCCGATGAAATTTTAATACGGACGCCTCCCGTCCAAGCCGGTTAAATAATCATCAAACATCGCGTCGAATTAATTTTCAATTTGCGACGGGTCGGTGCACGCGCGCGCGCGCGCCGTATGGATTGTTTACGACCGCTGTTACGATTTATAACCACTTAACTGATTAATTATTATGCACGTTTCACGCCGTCTTTTGAATTGTCGGTCGGAATCGGAATCGGACGGCGGTGACGCGACGACGTTTAACGACGGAGACCCTCGCACCACCTCGAGACGCGCCCACCACGACGGTTTTTAACCAGGACCCCTGCTCTCCGGCCGCGATGAGATCGAATCGGTGTCGTGTAACAAGGGGCTATAATCATCCGACAGATGTAGCGGTGCTTGTATTCGAATCTCGTACAGCGAGACCGACACTCGAGACGGAAACTGACGAACGCGTTGTACGCTTTTAATTGAAATCACGCTTATTTATTTGTCAAGAATATCTCTGGGATGTTTCGGTGCGCGAAACAGTTATTTAGAACGAAATGAATGAACTCTCTTTTGAATCGTCGACGGGTTCTCGTGCGAAATGAGAGGATAAGCAAAAAAAGAAATAAATTTTTAGTAAAAAACGAAAATTGTTTACTAAGTCAACTTCGATTTTTTTTTAAAAAAAATCGATGCACTTCATCGATTTTTCCGTACTTGATCTACGTTTAACACAGAAGAATGACAAAATCCATGTAGGCTAAAAAAATATTCTCTTTTTTTCGACAACTTTTTTTAAAATTTGATTTATCTTTCTATATACGAATTGGGTTTTCAAAAATTAAGTCTGTTATATATATATATATATATATATATATATAGAGAGAGAGAGAGAGTATGATTCAATTTAGATTTCTACATAAAAGTTTAAAAAAATCATTTTATTTTTTTTTATTTAATATTTTAGTTGAATTAAATATTAAAATACAATTGAACTTAAAAACTGAATGAAAAATAACATGTTTTTTTTTAATTTTGCGATTTTTTTTGATTCTTTCATATGGAAACATAAATTGAGTCACCTATATATATATACATAAACATTATATATATATATATATATATATATATATATACATATATATATATATATATATATATATATATATATTTACACATGCATTTATAAGAAAAATATACAACGATATAAAGAAATACATTGTGAAACGACGACCGAAAACGAGCCACTTAAACACACTCGCTCCGTAATAAACGCGAACGTTCTTCCTTCCATTCGTACGTACAACACTGACACACATGCACTGCTAATTTTTCTGCGGTGCAGTCGAGGAAAAAATCGCCGACGTATTAAATATGAAACGTATCAGACATAATTCGAGCGGCGATAGCGATCGTCGCTACGAGTGAGCAGTTAACCTTAAAAGAATGCACACAACAGACAACTGCAGCAACAGCGGATCCTGTCACAACAAATGTGCAGTGGAATTTATCTGTGCTGCTGAGCGTACGATATTATCTGCTCACGTACGAAACACACCTGTTTTGTAGACCACGGCGAAGAAGAGGTTGCGTGCAACAATATGTAACGCGATGGTACGGACAACTGGGTCTCTCACCGCCGTACACACACACACACACACAGTCAGACAAATAACCGCACGGTTCTTGTTTTGTAGCGACTATAAAGAGGAGAAATGTATACAAAACAACACACACACACGTACGCTGAAGCCCGTTCAAAAAGTTCCCGGAGAGTGAAATGAAACAGAATCACAATTAGTGTGCACTGTTGCTAAATTCGCTTTCTGATTTTTTTCACACACCCCACAATCCAACAAAAATGTTTTTCTGATCAAAAATGTACAGTAATTGAATGGTGATCATTTTTGAAGTGAAACTTCTTTGGCCACGAGTAAATTTTCAAGGTCGAGACGAAAAAGCGAACGTTACTGAAGTAGTAACGACGTAGAGCGAGAGAATGCATATAATTAATTCTATAATTATGTTAAAAATACAAATGTGTGTTTTATGTGTGCATCTCTCTCTCTCTCTCTCTCTCTCTCTATATATATATATATATATATATGTATATATTATTTTGATTAAAATATAAGTAACAAGTTTAACTATTTTTCTTTTCTGGTTTGTCACGTTATTAGATTTGTTGTATGTTTATTATACACTGTTATCAATAATTCCGATTGTTATGAGATCAGGTTAATTAAAACAAAAACATTAATATGAAAAAAAATGTATTATCTGTGAAAGATGCATAGTTTAATAACAAGTATTTATTTACGGCGCAGAGAGAGAGAGTGGAGAGAAAGAGGATGGCTCATGAGTAGAGCGCCGGGTTCAATTTGTAATTTTGAATCGTTATCACTCTTCATTTGTTCTTTTGAAAATGACATTTTTATTTTTATACGCTTCTAGGTTTTTTACAGTATTGAATCGTACACGTTCATTTTAATTTTTATTATTTCAGTTGTATTATTTATGTCGTTAATCAAATACGGGACATAACATCAACAATATAAATAATGTAATGAAAGCAATAGTGATTGAAAATGAAGATATGAAAATGAATATGTGGAGATCTGTCCAACAATCTTATGTTTTCTTCCTAAAAATTTCTAATTTCTCTGCTTATCTTTATTGGTGTCATACTGAAACTAAGATTGTCTTTGTTGCAGGGATTTTCTTGTGTTCATTTATTTTACTCACAGCAATTATATATATATATATATATATATATATATATATATATATATATATCCATACATACACATATATATGAACTAGGGGGCTCTATCTCCTAGTTGTTACGTTCGCCAATCCCAGGGGGCTCCGCCTCCGTTAGTTATGCTCGCTCGCCTGACTTGTTTCGCTCGAATCGCATATATTAGATCATAATACATACAATAATAATAATGTAATGAAAGTAATAATTAAAAATGAAGATATAAAAATAAATATGTGGAGATCTATCCAATAGTCTTATGTTTTCTTCCTAAAATCCATTTCTAATTTCTCTGGTTATATTTATTGGGGTACCATACTAAAATTTAGATTATCTTTGTTGCAGGGATTGTTTTATGTTCATTTATTTTATATACAGCAATAATATATATATATATATACACACACATATTTCTTTTACTTACAGCAATTATATATATATATATATATATATATATATATATATATATATATATATATATATATATAAATGTGAACTGTGGGGCTCTATCCCCTAGTCGTTACGTTCGGCAATCCCAGGGGGCTTCGCCCCCGTTAAATTCGTTCGCTCTTCTGACTCATTTCGGTCGTACTGCATATATTAGCTGAATATCGTAAAACCATACATATATATATATATATATATATATATATATATATATATATAGTTATATATATGCATATATGTATATATATATATATATATATATATATATATATATATATATATATATATATATATACATATGTTAGAATGTCTATATAATCACCCTCATAAGTTATATTGTGCCGTATTCTTTTCTAAAGTCGCACATTTCATTGTAGTTGTTAGACTGACCTTCCTGTATGCTTCCTTTATATGGAGAAAACACCTCCAAGACTAACATCCTTAGCTTGCGGAGGGTTCAGAATAAGATCAAGTAGGAGCTAAAGAGAATTCATATATACACGAGTCGAACGGGCTTTATTTGAATGAAATCGTTGGATTAACTTTCATGATATAATGAGAACTGGTTCGAAAAACGTGCTTTTGAGAAAAACGCGTTTCGAGTTGTCGATAGGCTTTTTAGTATGATAACAATCAAATTTTGTTACTTATGTCCAATCAGCGATTCTTGTACAATACAGTAAGCCTTCCTCCTCCTCGAAAATCTCCCGTTGGTCAGAGTTTAGTAAATTTTGACCTTTTCTTGTCTGGTCAGAGATGGAGGACGTTCGTTTCTCTGAACGGTTGATTTGCACTTCGTCTTCTCTGCATGCGAATGAATGGATTTTTGATCCTATTGCTATGCCTGTCAGTCGTATCATATTTAAAATACGTTTTGAAGCCGTCGTTGAAAATAGAAATCGCCATGTATATTACTATTTCAACAGGGTTCTTTTCCAAATGAAGGTTTTGAAACAACCTCCACTCTCATCCAGCTTGTACTTACTGGGAACATAATCAATAGCATTGATTCATTTTTTAGAATTTTATTCATGTCGAAAAGCCTTCTAAGATAAATGGATCGGACACGAACGTCCAACTGCGACACCAGGTCATTTTTCGAACCGCGCGCGTTTCGCTGTGAACCTTCTTAACTCTCATATTTTTCAACTATTCGCAAAAATTCATTCACGTACTTATTCTGGAAGGATCGTAGAAAAGTAAAATGTAAAAGAATCGAGTTTGTTTCACTCAAAACAAGAAAAAAACCCTCGAGTGTTGTTGAAGTATTTAAACTACGACATAAGAATCTGTATAGAATTTTGCAAAGCACTCTCCGAGACACTCCGCGTATCAAGTGTTCAGATCCCAATTCGTGGCAGGTCGTTCGAAACGCTGTCGACCAGTGTCTCGGTTACGACCGTCCCATCGTCCGTCTTCGAATCCATTCGAGAGCGCATAAAATCGCTGAACGTCCCGAAACCGTGAATATTTCAGACGCTGTCTCTCCGTGCCACCATCCGAACGTTTCCCACGAGCGGCATCTAATAATACTCGGATGATATCCGTCCGATGCATCATTACAGAATGACAAACACACACACACGCGCGCGCGCGCGGTGTTATCCTATCTCGATTCAAAAGGTCACCGACGAGAAAAACATATCCGACGGCTGAAAAAACATTCCGTTGCATATTTCATCGGCGGTGAAAAAAGTGTTCGCGCGCTCCGAACCGATGAATCATAGCGAAAGAAAGAACGGACGAGGCGGGCGGTCTGTTGAAATGATACATTGTGTTCAAAGATAGAACCTAATGGAACGTGCGTGCTTTTTTTCGGTGCGGCGCGTTATGTAAAATTCACTCGTCGAGGGGGAGCCGTCGGCGAGGACGTCGTTGCGTTTGACCCGCGCGCCGTCGTTCGTTTAACGCGGCGAGGTTAGTAGGTCACGTCTATGAAAAGGACGTCCTACCCCGATGGTCTTCCACATCTAATCTGGAACTTTTTAATCATTCTCTTTTTTTTCTCACCGCCGTCGACACGTCTACGGGACGCTCGATATCAATTCTCTGCACAGCTCTCCGTTCTTATTAGAACACTTGTGGAAGATTTACAGCCTCTACGTACCGCGTACAGCTTCTAAATTTAGTGGTACTGTGCGCACAGGATTCAATTTTGTGTTCGCGCGCGCGCTACAAAATATATGAGGACGAGTACAAATTATTAAAGGGATGAAAGAAGAGAAGAAACTAATCGAATCTCATATTTTGTTTTTATTTATAATGGAAGAAACTTTGTCGTGAAATAAGAATCCAAAAAGAAAATAATTTTTTAGCTTTAACAGTGTTTTTCCTTGAAGAATGCTTTCAATTCTTATCTCTCTCTCTCACTTCGATTATTTTTTTTTTCTAATTTTTAAATATCGTGTCGATACAAGATCAAGAGACCTATGACAGTACGAACAACAGTAACCGATTGTCATCTGTTTTATTTATTATTTAAAATCTAGTTGTATGCGAAACAAATGATTATAAATCAAACAAAATTGACTTTTGAACTCTTGATAAACTTGGAGCTGTTTCGAGTTCGTTTCGACTAGTGGTATTCAAACTTTGTCGATTCACGGAACCCTTAAGATTATAATTTTTTATGCGGAACCCCTACCATCCTCTGAAAACTCAAGATGCGTATCACACTAGCTTTGAAAATTAGTCATTTTATACGACCAAATTTCATTGTTAGATCGGTAGAAAAATAATTACGGTTTATGACCTTCAAACTCATAACAAAAACCGCAATTATTTTCCTATTGTCCTAACATCTACATATGATTTTGCGGGGTCGTATTGTGTACTCATAAATACAGTTTTAATGCTTAGTAATAGGTATATATATAGAAATAAAAGAGATTATTATGAATTAACTATTTTGACTTTTTAGCTTTTCGGGGGTTTTTCTTCGAAAATTCTTTCAAATTTTGACTTTGACTTGTGGACCCCTGAAGAGGTTGTGCGTAATCCCAGGGTTCCGCGGAACACAGTTTGAAGAACACTGGTTTAGACCGCTTGGGATTGAATGAGAAACATTTTTGTTTTCCACTCTTTCAGTTTGATTCGATTCAACAGACGTTTCTGATCAGGTACTTCAACTAAAATGATAAATAAATTCTCTTAAAACAGTTCAGAAAAAAAAAAACAAAAGTATGACTGTAGCTCAATGCTAGTTTTTGTAACTGATTAAATTCATTTCTACAAATATTTTTTCACTACTCTACTAATCACAACTTTTTTTTTAATCAAAATATTCACTAGTTGACCATAGTTTATTTATAGTATAGTTGATGGTGTTTTCAGTGCCCTCAGAGCGTTATTGTAAACGGGATATATGTAAATATAATAATTACATATACATCTTATACCCTAAAGTACAGCAAAATCTCTTTTTATAAAAAAATACTTTTTCTGTCCTTTCTAATAGTACATATGAGAAATCTAGTAGTACATGTATGGAACAAAATTCCACATTTTATAAACATGTTAAATTGTGAAGCGTTCCGTTTATAAGTTGAGAAATTATAAAGAGACGCGAACTCGATTCGGAGATAAAAACGAATATGCTAGTAAAATAGCGTGCAGTTTCCTCGTTTTTTAAAATAAATTCATTCAATTTCCTTCACTTTTATGTTTTTTTTTCCGTTGTAGAGTATTGTATAGAATATAAAATCAAGGCACCTATGACAGTATGAATATAATGTAATTTGCACGATGTTCATGTTTTATAGTACTGAATATTTAATATCTAGTAGTAGATGAAAAAGAATAAAATCATAAATTAAATAAATAATACTTTGAAGTATTTAATTCTCGATTTGGGGAATTGTAATGAGATACGAACTCGATTCAAAGATGAAAAAAAATATGCAGATAATGTAATATAGTGTTAATCGGTTGAAGTTATTTTTTTTTAATAAATTATTTCAATTTTCCGATTTTTTATTATTCAGTAGTTATGGTGTATCTTGTCGAATATGAAATCAAGAGACCTATGACAGTATGAATGTAAATGTAATTTGTATGATGTTCATGTTTTATAGTACTGAATATTTAATATCTAGTAGCATGTGAAATAAAATAAAATCGTAAATGAAGTAAATAATACTTTGAAGTATTTAATTTTTGCTTTGGGGGATTGTAATGAGATACGAACTTGATTCAGAGATGAAAATAAATATGCAGATAATGTAACATATATATATATATATATATATATATATATATATATATATATATATATATATATGGATAATGTAATATAGTGTTAATCGATTGGTAATTTTTTTAAAATAAATTATTTTAATTTCCTGCGTTTGTATTATTCTGTAGTTATAGAGTATCTTGTCGAATATGAAATCAAGATATCCGACAGTATAAATGTCATTTGTACGATGTTCATGTTTTAAATCTCGGATTATTTATTGAAATCTAGCAGTATACGAAACAAAAATGTTTATTTGTTATTCAGGAATGAATAAAGCTGTAGGGTATAAGATTTCTGAAATGGGTAATTGTAAACGGATACGAACTCGATTGAAAGGTAGAAATAAATACGCATGCAATTTAATACATTGGTACTCAATTGAATATGATTTTTAAAATAAATTATTTCAATTTCCCGCTTTTTTATATTTCTGTAGTTATAGAGAGTCATGTCGAATGTATGAAATCAAGATACCCATGACAGTAGTATAAATGTGATAATAATAACTTGAACGATTTTCATGTTTCAAATTCTATTCAGATTGAAATCAAGCAGTAGGTGAAACGAACTCCCTCGTTTCGTTTATAAATAAATCGAGTAAGATTGTAGTACGAGGAAACACTGTTAAAAAATTCAGTAATAGCCTGCAATTAATCATCGTGTCGAATGTAAAATCTACAATTCGTGTCCGAAAATGTACCGTTCGTATCTCGATCTCATTCTACACTGGAGATAGACAGAGACGGCCTGTGCGCACACTTTGCGTCGTTCTGTGCGTTCCTCGTATGAAAACAATGCGGCGACTTGATCAGAAAAGTGGACGATACGCGATAATTGTATAACGCGTCCGCTGTATGATCTTCGGTCGGACGCGTTAAGCCGGTCGACTTCAGTACAAGTGAATCGCCGGTGAATCGAAATACAGTTTTGTCGCTTGCTTTAAAACGGAAAAAGATCTTTGTTCTAGTGAAATTCGTAACGAAATCGGCAAATATCTAAGTACTGTGTGTGTTTGATCGTTTCGTGCTCCTATATTCTACTTGTGTTGGTTTAATTCCGGCCATGTGGTGAATATTCTGCCGCATAGACATGAACATAACAGTGCACGTTTATTATTCGTTGTTTTCAATGGCGGTATCGGCCGTGTGGTTTGAAATCGAGGTACGTTTCTATAGAAACATTGTTAATATTTTTAAAATGTTACAAATTTATTCGAATATGTATTTGAAAGGTGTGCGAATGATATAAATAATCATTTTTTATTTTTGAAACAAACGATAAAAGTAACTATTTTTGATTGTTTGAAACAAATGATTGAATAAGTAGTTGTTTACAACAATTAAGATTTTATCCGAATAAAATTCGTTCTTTATCCGAAAATATGATTGATTCGAATCGGCGATTTATATTATTCTTACCGGATTTTTGATTTGAGAAGCAAAAAATTGATTTTAACAAATACCGATTTCCCATGCAATTTTGCATAGCAGGTCGTCGTTTTTTCATGTCTAAAACTTGTAAATTTACTTTAATCGTTTCATTACTAACGGGATATATATGTACCACCGATTTACAAAAATTCCTGACCTGCGTACGACACAACTCTTTTCTGTTTTTGATTATCTGTAAGACTGTGATAACGACGAACTTTATTTCGATTTAATCTGATTCATTCACCCGAAAACAACTTTCACAATACTTGCCATATTCACAACTTTGGAGCACACGTTCTGTTCGTGAATTTTATGCAACGAGAAACACATTTTTCGTTAAACTCGGTTACTGTACAACGTCGTTGCTCTTTTCAGCCATCGATTTGGCTCCATCGTTGGCTAATCCGGACAAATTATTGTATCCAAGATTGAACTGTTGCACAGATCTTCCTCTTCTCCAATCTTCGTGAAAAATTCGTCGAATCGACTCGCTATCGATGTTCGAATCATTTTATAAAAACAGTGATGCTGTTTTTAAAATCTTACACATGTATTCGAAATTTGTATGGATGGCGCAGATAATTATTTTTGATTGTTTGAAACAAATGACAGAAATTACTTGTTTTTTTTCGATGCTCGAAACAAATGAAATAAAGTACATCTAATAATCAAACACACATTTAGAAAATAATTAAAGTTAGTATTTTTTTTTTGTTTTGGCAAGTTTTTTTGTTTCTGTGTGTGTTGATCTTCTTTCTCTCGGTTTTTAGGATCGAGTTTTAGGATTTAATGTACCCGTACTTCAATGTTATCTTCATATTCTTGTTTTTTTTTTCAAATCTTGTTCTTGCCATTACATCATTACTTAGGAAAAAATTCAGGAAACTTTAAGTATCTACAAAAGGCTTATTCACCCTCTCCATTCCCAGGCGCCTATAGCACTATCGTTGGAAAGCTTGATGTAAAGTCAATTCTAGCGTTCTCTCTCTTTCTTTATATTTCTTTCTCTCTATCTCTTTATATATATATATATATATATATATACATATATATATATATATATACATACATATATATATATATATATATATATATATATATATATATAAAATCAAAATTGTCCACTAAAAAAATTCCATGACGTCGACATATTTGAGACAAGGCTTCTATGATACCCAAAATATGTTTATTGTTTCATTCGGATATATCTACATGCTAAAAATTAACAAGTAGGCGAGCGTAGCGAACCTGGGGGTTGACGGGCGGAACGAGTAGGAGGCGTAGCTCTCTAGTTTGTATATAAATTCACAATTTTAAGATTTATATTTAATTATTATTCTATAATATATATATATATTAATTTAAATCTTCATTATTTCTATGTTTTTTTTCACTTAAGACAGGATTTGTACCTTGCATTTGTTTTTTTTTTTTTAATTTCTAACATGAAAAAGAAGAAATTCATTCTGATTTTGTGACATTCATATCTGGTAATGTCTGTAAACGTTACAAAATGTATAATTGAATTACTAAAATAAAAAAACAACAAATAATGTATAAAACTTAATAGATCCACACAATTTGTTTCAATTGTTGCACGACGGAAAACAGTAATACGACGATATAAAGCTCTGTAAATATTTATCGTTGTACATTTTTATTTATTTTTTAACTAACGTTAAGCGTATTCTCAGACAGAACGAATTGTGTTCCGTTGTTCGGCACTTAATTCGTATTTTTATGACGGAAAACATAAAACAGAAATTTAATATCGGTATGAGAGTTTGTAGAACGAGGTTAGATGCGACGTAGGTGGGATTCGTGCCGGTTCTTCTCGAAAGAGCGTTTGCTTTTCCGTTTTATCATACGTTTACAGGTGTGAACGGTTTTCTGGTCTAAATAAGTATTTGTTTGCGTTTAAAAACGCCCGGTTTTCAGTTTGAGATTTGCCCAAGATGAATAAATCGTTTCACTGTATCTGTTTACATTTCCAGATTGTTACTCTTAAGTATAAACCGACGAGCGGGTTAACAAGTTTCGTTATTTAATAAGAGACGTGTTTTGTTCTTGTCGTCGAGTACTAGATATTTTGGTAGCGTTGGAGTCAATATAGTATACAATTTCAAAAAATATTTGTTTTTTTAGATGTTTGCATTTTTAGATAAAAATCAACAAGTGAAGAAATTACTTGTTTTTTTTTTTTTTTAAAAAAAATAAGGTACGAGGAGAGGTCGGTTAGTTCGCGGAAAGAAAGGCAAAGAAGAGTCTGATTGAGCTGATTTTTTTTTATTTTTCAATACAGTCCCCTTCAAAACTAATACATTTTTCATAACACTCAATGAACTTTTCAAATCCTTCAAAAAATATTCTTTTGGTTTGCTTGAAAAATGCTCTGAAATAGCTGACTTCTTCATCTGAAGAGAGAATGAAGGATTAAAAACCTAATTTATTATAAAAAATATATAATAAAAAAATATATATTAAAAATCTACCGCGAACATATAAATCCCTTTTTATGCGCCTGTTTTAAGTGCTGAAGTTTCATTTCTGTCGTGTGTACATGAGCGCACACACCCGTTTTCCTTTTTTTTAAAAAAAATAATGAACACCGACCCGATTGCTCGACAGATGGAGCAGTTATATAGAACAGTAGCGGATATTTTCGGATTGAAATGTACTTCAACAAACATTGATTTGTGTTGTCATCCATGTTTTTCAATAAACATTCATTTTTTATAAAAAAAAGCACGGAATTAATTTGTATATGGAATAAAAGGACATTTTTTTGCGGTTTCTCGGCGCAGAAAGAATTCATTAGTGAAAGTGAATTCAGAACTGTATTGCAAGTAAACGGTTTTCCAGTAAATCATCTTTCTGGTAACAGCAATTGTGTCTTATTGAATTGCTTTTATATATATATATATATATATATATACAAGTGTGTGTGTGTAATCCGCATCTAGGAAGATTCGCTGCATTAGCTAACGATCGAGCGCGTTCCGTCGACGGCGACAATGTCGGAAGCAGAGGAGTCTGAGACGCGAGCAGGGCGACGAGCGGCGCACAGAAAGAAATCTGTACGTCGTCATAAGGAAGGAGGCAGGCGACATTTAACAACCCACCCGGTCTCAATAAAAGATACATTAAACAGACATTTTCATCGACCTTGCGGCAACATTGTGGCTCGCTAGATAAAAACAGATACTTCATTTATAGACACTGACACACACTGTTCGCTCGCATGTCGCTGCGACGACGTCGTCGTTGCGTACAAGAGAAATTTCTTCCTCTTCGGCACTGTGTGTGTGCGTGCGTGGAACTCATTTTATGTTTACACACACACACGCACAGGACGCGGCGACGGTCGGCATCTTATCTCGACATGTATGCTCGTTTACACTCTTGCTTCATTCACTTGATTTAATTTTTATGGCTCAACTTCGAAGGCTTTTAGTACTACACACAAAAACGCACACATGTAAGTATATTACATGATACACACACACACACATATATATATATATATATATATATATATGTGTTGGTGTGTGTCATGTTATATGTGTGTGTGTGTGTGTAATATGCATTCACACAGAATTTTTATGACTCATCAAAGGCAAGATATTGAATGGATATGAGAGCTGACCGCTTCATTGTAATAAAACACAAAATGTAGATATGAAAGTTACCAGCGTGGAGCCCTATGACAGCTGGACATGTTGACAAGCTGATCGCAGTGAGCTCTGTTTCACGCACGGCGGCGGCTCGTCCGTTTCGATTGGAAATTGTTTCGAGCGCCCGCTTGGCGGTTTCTGTTCGTTTGTATCGCGGTTCATCTGTTCGTCATTGTTTCGGCCGCGATTGTATTAACTACACTGACGATTTGATCTGTAAATACCGAAGAGTATTATATATGTTCGTCTCGCTAATTGAGTAATTAATTGAGAAACCTTTCAAGAACGGACGGCTCTCTTTTTCAAAGTACCGGTACTGTGAGGATGATGGAATTGGCGCCGTATGTGTATAAGCATGAATCTAAATTGTTCAGCAGTTATTTATGGAATGTTTTTGATTTGAAGTGGTCTGAATTAGCGATGGGACTTCTTCTATAATAACACTCGCATGTAATTACTTTTCGTAGATTTTTAAATGTTCAAGAGCCGCAGAAAATATTATTTTAAAATTGTATTTATTAGATTGGTAGAAAAATAATTGCTATTTGTGATCTTCAAATTCATCTTCAAAATCGCAATTATTTTCCTAGCGACCGAAAAAAGTTAGGGTACCCACCTTGCACTGGCCTTGTTTATACCCAAACACTCATGGAGAATTCGGTGAACTGTTTGTGAAAGATTGGACGTTTCAGACAATTCATTCACTTTTAAGCACCGGTTACTGAACACTAGGCTTTCGATCGGTGCAACAGAACCGGGAGTGAGCACTTGCACACCACGACCGAGACGGGATTCATCTTCCAGCCACTCTTCTCCCATTCGAAATCTCTCAGCTCGTTCTTTTATAAGGAAGCACTAAGGGGAAGCGTTCCCTTGTACGCCATCGAATCGTTGTTTTGTTTCGTACGATGTAACTCCTTCTCTTGTCTTGAATTTTATCACCGCGCGATACTCAATTTCGGTTACTTGCGAAGAACGCATTCTACTCTTATCGATGTCACTGCACGACCGATCGACCCACGACATTGGAATTTTCACCGAACGCCACCGAGACAAGAATCTATCATACCGCACAGATTCGATATCTGTGCGCATGCGCAAACATGTTAGACCGAGAATATTTGACGATGCCCTCGTAAGTAAGATATATTTTCAGCGAACGAACGAACGAACGACGAGTTCTGTGGATGCGATGAGATTTTTCCCATCTCCGAAAAGAATCCCTGTCAGATCCACATTCGTCGTACGTATCTCATTCAAACAGTCGACAACAATAACTGTAACGATTCGAAGAAATTGTAATTTCGAGAAATCGTTTTTCGCACACACACACACACACACACGCGGTACGGAAAAAGAGAAACACGGAATTTCGCCCGCACGAACGAACGGAAAACAAATCGCTCCCAGAGTTCGTTTCCATCCATCGCGCGCGATTACAATAAATCTGACAGGGTCGTCTCCCGTTCAGTCAAATTGAGCCGAACACCGTTTCACAGATTATCTATAGAGACACGGCTGTCATATTGAGCGGACGTCAAACGGTCGCGAGTCGGCTGCCATTATCGTCAAGGGAAAAAAGAGACGGGCGCCGCGCGCGGATGCATTGCGAAACATCACGGAAAACGTGTGTGTGTGTGTGTGAGGGAGGGAGGACGGACGGGTGAGGGTCGTACCGACGGCGGTGTCTGTCAGCAGGACCGAACCGGCGGCCATCATCAGATCGAACGGTTATTATTAACTGCGAGAGCGTTACAGTCACATCATCAGTTTTGCAGTAGGGGCGGACGGGGGGCTGTTTAGTCTGTCAGTCGGTCGTTTTGCTTTTGTCGAATGTCTGCCCGATATATTTTCTGTGTACACAGCGTCGTTGTGAAGTCTGTGTACATCTGATCAATAGTTTCTGTTTCGAAACAGTTGAAAACAATCTGTAAAACGTTTTCAGTGAGGTACTTTGTTCAGGTTTCAGCTCGTTTCACTTGGAAATTGTTTAGTTTTTTTCCGAACTGGCCGCCATTATACGTGGGGACACTGTATGATTCTTTTCTGTTTTATAAACGCTTCGTGTAATTAGTGTTCAATTATGGCATTAATGACCTAGTACACAGATTGTCTAAGAAATGAGAATTCGATGAATGCAAAACCGTTTAAATATTAGACTGGTAAGAAAATAATTGCGGTTTAGATTTTCAGAGTTCGAATTTTTATTTTTTTTTCAATGAAAGTGTGTCATTTCATCGTGCTCATGTTAATATCATTTTAAAGTGTATTTTTCGATCTTTATTTTAGTAAAATCGACTTCGGTTTTATTATTAATTTTGCTTCAAATCGAGCTATCGAATCAAAGACGGAAAAGAAGCAAACAAGAGCATTATTTGTATGAGTTCAAAACTGGCGGTAAAGCAGCAGAAACTCGTCGTAAATTAAACGAACCTTTTGGCGTGGGTACCATTAAGTAATGTACGGCGCGATGGTGGCTCTAAAAAGTTCGTGCTGCGGACGAGAGCTTTGAACATGAAGAACGTCTCGGGCGTCTTTCTCGAGTTCATAACGACCAACTGAAGGCGTTAATTGAATTAGAACCACGCAGAACAATTCTAGAGCTTGCACAAGAGTTAGGTGTTAGTCTCCGAACATTTCTGGACCACTTAAAACGGCTAAGAAAATCAAAAAAGAGAAAAATGTATATGAATTTGAAGGTCATAAACCGGAATTAATTTTCTACCGACCTAATATTTTTCAAGATCAAGCACCGCATTCTAGAGTTTATTCTGTAATTAGAAACAGATTGAATTGTATTTGTCAATTGTTTCAACCTTCAATTGTTTCAGTACATTTCTGAGAATGACACTTAATTTATGAAACTACCTAAAAGATGGGAAAGATGATGGATTAAAATGGCGCATGTGTATTAGAATAAATATATGTACAAATATGTAAACGTTTCATCCGAATTTCGCCTTCAAAACGCTACGAACTTTTGTTCCAACCGAATATTTTGCGAGGCGGGGAAACGATTCATTCGTGGAAAATAAAATCAGTTCTCACAGAACTGTTCCATTACACAATCCATTTACAAATAAGTAAACGCCGCTCTTGAATTTCGCTTCAAAAACGCTAAGGATTTTTGTTCCAGCCGAATACAATTGTACTAAAATACTAAATAAAAAAAAACGTGATTTTTTTAATACTTTCGTGTGGAAGCCTAAATTGAATCTCCCTATACAGTTTTGTTTTCTTTTTTTTTATGTGTTGTAAAACTGTTACATGCGCTGCATACAAGTGATGTATTTTTTTAACAGAGAAATTTGGCTAAATTGTTTCCCCTAAAATTGTGAGGCCCGAGGCAGCTGTCCTTCTTGATCCTCCCTTTGATAAAATCTCTCAATAATGATTCGTTCGAATAATTTCATAGAACATTTTTGATTAAAACACTTTTTTTATTGATTCGTGGGACGACAGAGAAAAGAATTCGTTTATGAAACTGAATTTAGATAGTGTTACAACTGTTCTGTCCGTACAGTAACTTTATAACCAGCAGTATAATATATATATATATATATATATATATATATATATATATACATACTTACACACACATACACACACACTCACTCCGTGCACCCACCAGAACGTGATCAATGGAAGTCACCATCGTTCTTGACATCTGCGACATGGAAAAGCAAAAACATACAGTAATTGAAATGACACTTGTCGCGGGGTCCGTGGCTTGGTGTGAAACTCTTACTGAAATTAAACACATGAGTAATGCTGTCGGCTCGTGTGTGTTTTTCTTCTGTTTCTCTCCTGTTTCTCTCTCTCACACACACACATACGCTCTCTGTCTGTCTGCCCGTCTCGTCGTTCGCGTCTGCTTCGTGTAATATCCGAAAGAAATGTCGTCTATTAGACGTGCCGTCGTATTAATTATGTAATTAATTATCTGATGTACAGAGAATGAATGAGTGAGTGAGCGAGCGAGCGATGCGGATGGAGAAGTCATTCAGAAACGGAGATTTACGCACCGCGTTCGTTTCTCGAATTAGGATTCTTATAGAGATGATTCATGCGTCCTTCAATCGTCAACTTGTGAATTAATGTACAAGTCTGCCGGTGCAGGGTTTTCCAAAAAGGACGCGCGTTTTTAATTCGAAGTGGAACACGGAATTTGTGCTGAAATCTCAAGTTTCTTTATCGTGAACAATGGTCGGACGCCGTGCCATCTATGAATGGAACAGTAATATCGTGTAAGTGACCGCCGTGTTGTTTTTTACAAGAAACCGTTGTTTTGTTAAAATTTTCAATGACAACTCGAGGTCTATCATACCGATTACTCTTCGGATTTCATCGGTTTAGGTCGGAAATTGTTTTAGAATTATTGGTGTACACCTATCTTTTAACATTACCCTGAAGGAAGTAGTCGAACGGTGTTAAATCGCAGGATAAATCAATGTTTTCGTTTCTGGAAATAACACGACCAGAAAATGTCATGTTCAGTGAATCGATTGTTTCACCAGCTGTGCGGCTTGTTGCGCCGTCCTGCTCGAATCACATGTCCTCCAGATCAGTATCATACAGTTATGAGTCCACACTCATACTCTTTCATTAAACACTGCAACTAGATCGCACTGATTCGTGGACTGCTAGATGTAAATATTCATAAATTTATTGTTTATAAATTCAACAACTCTTTTAGATCTAGTCGTATATCTCTACTAACAAGTGAGGTCTAGTTATATAAATACGTAGCATTTCGTATACCACTAGATCTAACCACTAGATCTAACCATACCCATATACTTGTTGTTAATAGACTCAATAATCATATTTAGATCTAATGGTATGGCAGGAGATAAAAGTGAGATCTAGTTGTAGTTTTTAGTAAAAGATGTCGAGCATGGCCCGCTACATTTATTGGGTCATCCAATAAGTAATGCGGTGTTTTCATGTAGGTGAATACGGATGATTCAATACTTTGCAGTTCTTGAAATAACGTATCAGATGCATATTTCTGATTGTTCATAACGTTTACTCAGTCTTATCGTCGAAGATTATGACAGTGAATACGTAAATTTACAAGATTAAATAATGGTCATCATGGATGTGTCAAAAGAGCATATTAGACACATTTCGCTTTGGCGGAATGTGTCTAAATGTGCGCAGTCTTCTAGAGATTTCTCGATAGATTCGAGCCCAAAGTTTTTAGATCCCATTTCAGTTATCATGAACCGATTGTCTGATTTTTAGAGTACGGACGAATTGAATCAGAATAAAGTTATGTTTTTCACCAAAACATGTCTTTTTTATATTATTAACAATGTAATTTACGGCAATGCACCGTTCCCTATTTAATTATAGAATGTCTTATTTATATTATTTGAACCTGTCATTTACATATCAACATAAACATTCAATCCTCCCTTCCCTACATCTACATAAAAATACTGAATATCACTTCTGTGATGTGTACATGAACACACACACACGGTTTTTATATTATAATATATATATATATATATATATATATATATATATATAAATAAATGTATATATATATATATATATATTTATGTATTTATATATATATATGTATGTACATATATACTGACTTGATATCTCTATTTATTTTATCTCATTTTTTCCATCCGAATACATTAGGGAACGGATGAAAGCTGTCCATTAATTATTTCACTATTAATTTTATCTGATGTGTGCTCTTGTGTATATATATGTATATATATATATATATATATATATATATATATATATGTATATATATATATGTATATATATATATATATATATATATATATATATATATATATATGTAGATAAACTTATACAAATGTACGTTTGTGAATTATGTTCGGTTGTAAATATCGAAACGTACCGCGGCCGCTTTTAATTCGTTTGTAAACACAGACGGGATATCAGATACGCTTCTTCCATTAGCCTGTCAACGTCGACCGGCTGTAATCTTTTTAACATATTTTTTACAATTTATTTCGAATCGCGTTTTTAGCATTTTCTTCTTGAAAATAACCGTGCCGAACGGAGCGGCGGCCGCGCACGTATGCGCTTCTAGGAAATCCCGTTGCGCCGCGCGTCCCGCCGCGCCGTGGCCGTCGATCGGGAACGCCGTTCCGATTTGGCAAACGTACAGGAATTTCTCTGTACGTTCGGATTGTAAATAAACACGGCGTCCGATGGACGGACGAGCGGGCGCTCCGACGTTGAGAAATTGTTTACTTATTTACTTGTCAGTCGGTGTTTTTGATTATTTTTTTCTACTCTTTCGCTCTCTCGCGCACTCTCTCTCACCACATTCATATCGCGGGGCGCGGTGTCTGAACCGACAGCTGGTCGTAATTTATTTCACTTTTCGGGAAAGTCGGGACGGCGATCCCACGTGTACGATTTCGGATCGACGGTGACTGTGCAGACCACCGTCGACGTTTCTGTCGTTACTGAATGTACCGTCGAGAGAATCTATGAGAAATATCGACTGTTTATCTTGTTAACATTTGGTTAGTGCTACAAGATCGCGCTCATAATTGTCAGTCAGTTAATTTATCATTAATCATCTATTTTTCGTTACTCCTGCAACTAGATGTCACTTGTATCGCTTAACATGCAACTAGATCTAGTTGTCTGTTAATCTTTTGTTTTGTCACGGCCAGCTATATTGTCGCTACCTATTCGATCATCCTATAAGTGAAGCGGTTTTTAAAAATAGGTTTTGAATCATCGAAAAAAAATGACGTTTCAGTTCTGATCGAATATATATTTTCCTTTTTTCTTTACAACTTCTTCCCATCTTAATTTTAAATTTTCAATACTCTGATGATAAAACCTTTTGCCCTTTGCATTAAAGAAGAGTCGAGCGCTCCCTACACACATCACTCTCTCTGTAGTAAGCCGTTTTCCGTTGATGTGATATATCTTTGTTGATATATCTCAGTAAGGAACATAATAATAATATTCATACTAATTGCTGGTGTAAGGATCTTGATGTTTAAATAATTAAAAATCCGTAACACAACGATTTCAAAATCATTGTTTTTTCATTTGAATTATCTCTCGGTATGATACTTTTCTTTAATCGAAATCGTTAATTGTGATCGTTTTGATGCTTCTTTACAGCCTTTTATTATCTGTTTTTTTCCACTTGTATATTAAAAGAGCAGTATCTTTCGATCTGACCATTAAATTTGATTTCTACAGTCTGTTTTCATCGTTATAAATTGATATTTATAGAAAAAAATCTAAGATTCATGCTTCAAGCATTCGGTTTCAAGAATCCACCGCCTACTGAACGAGACTGAAAGTTTTGTTTAATAAATATTTTTGTTTTCGATTAATATGATTCAGTTATCGCTAAGTATGACATTTTTCATTCAAGATTCAAGCGTTTAATGCAAGAAAAATTAATAAAAAAAACTGCTCTTGAATTTTTTGAAAAGAATACATTTAAGTGAACGTGTTATTCATTGATACTAATCGCTAGTGTAAGGATTGACCTCGATGTTCAACTAATTAAAAATCTAATTAATAGCGATTTTTATGAAGAATATTAGCGGTCAACCGTGTTTACTGCACCGGTACAGAGAGTTTTGAAAAGAGAGCGTTAATAAAGCGCGAGTCGTGTGCCGTCTGTAACCGATACTCGACACGCGGATTGATTCCCACCGCCGGGGAGCTGTTCAGTAATCGAACACACGTCGAAACGCTCCGACGGAGAATTCCATTCGGCCGTGCTGATTCCGTGCTACCGTACGACGTTTCCGAGCCGCGCACAGAAGGCGGCGATCGTTTCGAACGACGTGTTCACTGAATGCAGGAGACGACGCAATCGGCTTTGATCTTGATTACAAGTCACAGCAACAGATATGCAAATTAATAACTCGTTCGGCTCGACTTGTCCTCTTGTGAACGTCTTATTCGTCGCTCTTGTCGCTGTGTGTCTGTGATACCGATCCGGTCTGTGCGTCCGTCGATGCTCGTCCGATCGGGCGGTCCGCCCATGCGGCCGAGCAAGTGGCGACAGACACCTTGCGTGCGACGACCACCTCTCTGCGGATCGGAGGTCTGCGATGCACGTGTTAATTTACACGACCGGACACTTGTTTGTGTCGACGGCGTCCGGCGCGTAGGCAACGTGCACACACACACACACACGTGTATATATATATATATATATATATATATATACACGGATAAACTGCGAGAGAGAGAGAGAGGGATGACAAACACCGACGGCCTCTGACGGGACGAGCGCGCGCGTGCAACGGCACAAAATTTATAATTATGTGGGAAGTCGTTTCGGCTCGTGTACTCGTTCCTGGTCCCGGGCGTTGTTGTTGTTGTTTTTGTTGTCGGTGTCGGTGTCGTTGTCGTCGCCACCGCCAGTAAAATCGTCCGATTTGTATGTACGGGTGCGCTTTCACGTCTCGTCGTATCAAGTTTTACGATCGACGTTCGGATAACTCACTCGGCGATTTAATTTAAACGTAACCTGGTCCGTTGTTGTTCTGTTATTAGAATTGTTGTACGGAATCTTCGGAAACGAGAATACCGGTTTTCAGTTACCCGTGTATATGTGTGTATATGTGGTATATGTGTGTATGTATATATATATATATATATATATATATATATATATAAAATAGTATTTAGCCACAAAAAATTTAAAGAATCGTTTGCCATGTTCATATAGATATACTAACCCATTCACACACATACATATATGTATATATATACATATATATATATATATATATATATATATATATATATATATATATATAACGATTACGTTGCTGTACATCTGATAATAATTATGTAGACATAATAAGTTTAAAAAATATGTTTATTGTTTCATTCGGTTGCATGTACAGGTTTATAATTGAGAAGTAGGCGAGTGAAGCGAACAGGGGGTGAAGCCTCCTATTATATATATATATAATTTTATTTAGTCACAGAAATCTAAAGGGTTGTAAAAATAATCTACTGTCATATTTTCATATATACGTACTAACATATACACACACATTTATATTTATATATATATAATATGTAACGATTACGTTGCTATATATCTGATAATAATTATATAGAAATAATAAGTTTAAAATAATATGTTTAGTTTTTCATTCGGTTGCATGTACATGTTTATAATTGAGAAGCCTTGGTATCTTTGGAGCCTTTTTTCTCGATTCACAATGGGCGGATAGTGCGAGCTAGGACGTTACTATATTAATACCTTTGTGGTACCCTACCACTGCACGAATGTTGGTCCCAATGTCAATTTCCGAGAGCGTATCCACCCCTTGTAAGAGTTTGACGCTGCGACTAAATCCACTTTCGCAGATGAGCTTTGCTCCTACCACATGGATCAGACTTTCTTCTCAGACCATAAATGTGCAATAAATGATTATTGTTTACCGTTTCTCGGATCGATACGAATCGGGATCACGTTCGTGAAAAGTCTATGCACGTTTCGTCAGTGTGTCTATTTCGGATGTGCATCTCGACACTCGAACGAAAGTCAACAGATCCTCTCATCCGACAGTGTTCATTCTTCCCACCGCTCACACCCTCGAGCCGAACTGCGGTGTCGCGCGCCGCTCTTATTCCGCACCATCCAACGTTTATGAACAGTTCCGACACCCAATTTGACGTGGCTGTTAGCACACAATCGGCCATGACCACCGACCGGGACGGCGACGTTGCACCGTACAGATAAGCACACTCGCGCGCGCTGACGCGGCGACGCGGACGACGGGGACGTCGTCGTTTGATGCGAGCGAAAGTAACAAATCCAATTACCGTCTTACGGGTTTCCGGCGTTCGTGCGCGTCCGCGTTATTCCAATTTTAGCGTCTTGTCGACGGCGGTCGGCGGTGCGGTCTAGTCGGTTCGACGAAATCATCTGATTATGTAACGTAAAGTATACACTTAATCCATTTAGTCCGTGAACGTTGACTTCATTTTAAATTCTATAAGAAATTGTGAACGTCTCCGGCGCGCGACCCAACTGCCACAGATCCGATGGCGTGTGGAACGGGACGAGCGCACACGAGCGACCTGCCCGTTTTTATCTATCTATCTATCTGTGTGTGTTTTTTTTTGAAGAGAGACTTCTAGGGGCGCGTTAGCGAGGGGTAAAATCTCACGGCGTGTCGCAAAAACGTTGCCGAACGAACGAGAGAGAGATGGAGTGATTGGGACTGTATGAGTGCGAGAGAGACAGGAGAAAAACTGCGGGAAGAGGTACTGCGCTGAGAAATGCGGACGGTGAGGTGGCTAACGATATTTTTTTGAAATTAATATGTATTCCAATGAACCACTTTTTTATTTAGACATAAGTGACTCTAACATTTTTTTTTGTGCATGATATTCGGTAAGACAGTTGCTTTTGTGTAATGGTACGTTAAAAAAATTACAGATGTAGCGAGTTTCGTTTCTCTTATTGTGTGAATTACAAACGTGGCATACTCGTGCGGGAAATTTTTTCTCGGATGTTGTTTTTATATTCAGAACGGTGTGACTTATTAACGATGAACGTTAAACTCGGCCTTTTGGTCTGATCTGGGAAAAATTGCAAAAAGCAACCCCAGATAATTTCGTGAAAACGCTCATTCTCCCAAAAGAGTAAAAAAAAGAGAAAAAGGGATAGCGAAAAGAAAGGATAAGATGAAGAGGAAACTCACTTCATTTGCACTAGCAATGTTATGGTTTGGATCACAGTCAGTGTATGTATCAGATAGAATAAGAATATACCTTTCTCTGATAGGAAAAATGTCGTTGTCTGATCTCTCTTCCATCTCACTATCCGAATCATTGTTCTCACTTTCACAACTGCTCACTGTATATGAAAAATACTCACAGAATTCCTCTGCAAAAATATCTTCCTTATCCGTTTTTGAACGTGTGACATTTTACAATAAAACAGAATTAATTTTTACTATAATTATTTGAACGCTTTCATGCATTTACCGGTCCTTCCGAAACCAACAACCAAAACTGAAAATATCACCAGTAACACGACTGATAATGTCCGAAACCGCAAAAAAAAACCGTTATTTGAAAAACAATCAGGGAATCGTCCACGTCACCCAGAACGAGAACTCGCGTTTCCGGTCGCCAGCGTGTTAACTTTTGTCCGAGACTGTACGCGTATGTACACACACGTACATGCGTATCGATCCGAACATCAAACGGACCTGCTTGATATTACACCGATGAGCAGGGCACAAAAGACACGTCTAAGATCCTGTTGGAATGTTTCAATAGCAAATTTACCGGTACGGTTGTTTTCTGTCGGCCTTCGACGGTCGAACGGCGGGGACGGCGGCGGAGGGCACAGCGTCGTCCGCGTTCCGTTACAAGCGAGGCGCTTTTGTTGCGAACGCGGTCCTGCACGGAGAAACGGGACGGGAATGAACGCTTTTTCCGACGAGCGAAATTCGAGTGTTCGATTCGACGAACGGCTGATGAGAAGTTCTGTACGAAACGCTCCGTAATCATCAAAAAGGTGGTCTTTATCTCTTTTTATAATATAATTGATATTGCGAGTTTAGCGGCTTATATTACATGCCATGAAAATAATAAAATGAATAAGAAAAGACGAATGTGCGGTGCTGTTTCTTGCATCAATTAGGAGGAGAACTCTGGATGCCTATAATTCAAGATCGGTCGAGAAATGATCGAATAATGTGGAATTTTACAACTAAGCTTGCTAATGAGAGTGTGTTTGGTAATCGAATTGGTAACAGCAACACTCCTTCAGCATCATCCGACCGAGCATTGGATAGCACGGGAAGAAAAATTGTTGTAGGCACGTTCCATGTACGTTATAATAATTTCATAGAAAAAGGCGAAGGCTCGAAAATCATGTGAAGCGTTTAAAAAGCCTGTGTACAATGAACTAAAACACACTGATGAATGTGCTTAATAAAATCTAAGTTCAAATGATTTTTCGCATTTGAATTGACTTATTTATTCAGTTTATATATATATATATATATTCCTATTCCATTTTAATTTTTATACTCATAAGATGCGTGTAGGTACTCCGGGTATTGAACTGGGGGTTGTCAACTTTAACCCTCGCTAAGATATACTTTCTTTTGAAAAAATTTAAAATTAAAATGGAAATCATTGTGAAATCATTCAAATAACAAGGATCTTGGTGGGCTAGACTTTATTTTACCTTTAAGTGAAAAAAAATTTGAATGAGGAAGTGCAAAAGGGTACCCGGATACCCGGGATTGAAAAGAGCGGTTGTCAACTTTAACCCTCGATAAGGTATACTTTTTTTTGAAAAAAATTTAAAACTTAAAATGGAAATCGTTGTAAAATCAAACAAATAACGAGGATCTGTCTGTGCTAATCTTTATTTTACCATTAAGTAAAAAAATGTTGAACGAGAAAGTGCAAAAGGGTACCCGGATGCTGCTACGACCGTTAATCGGATCGAGACGCACGAAACCGTCTCTCGTTTCGAACGTTCGAACGCGATCGCCGCATCTCTGAATCAAACAAAATTCACGCGATGCGAAAACAACGATGTAACGAACGCATCCGCTCGTGTGGCGCGATCGGTCCCCGGCCCTCGCGCCGTCGTACCTATGTTCCGGTGAACCACGTTTAATGGCATTACGTGAACTTGACAGGCAGTTTGATGGCACTCGGAAATGCGGAGTGCTCTGACAACGTACCGACCGACTCGCTCGCTCACCCGCCGCGCACTGTTCTCTCTCGCGCGTCTCTCTATCCGACCGATCACGCGTGCGTCGTCCGCGCCACAGCCGACTCGACGTCGGCCTCGCGTCGGAACGGGTCTGGTTAATTAACACGCGTTCTTTTCCGTCTTGCCTTCCCGTCCGGACATTGTTCCGGTGTCCGACGGCACTAGTTTGAATAGCGATCGGCGGTCCACGTCCGTGCGCCTTCTGCGACCGTGCGAACACGGCCGGAAGCGGTTCGGCGCGCCGTCGCCCGCCGTCCTAAATATCTTTTTGTTTCCGGTCGAGTTGTTCGAGGACGGCGGGAAGATCGATGCGCGTCGAACGCGCTCGACCGCTTTCTTAACGAAACGTCGAGCGTTCTGTGTCGAACTCGTTATACGCTGATCAATAACGCGCGCGCGGTTTCGATATTTATCGGTTTCTTCCTCTGAAGCCGCGCGCTCGAGACGTGGACGGACGACGGTTCTCGAAACGAAATTAATATCAGAAAATATCGAATATTTAGATGATGTATGTCTGATCAAATCCGCCGGTCAAATCCACATTCACATTTCATAAAATTATTGCTTCGTACGAGTGGCGCTTGAATGACTGACTTCCCTATCCACATCACTTTGAAAATTTTAACAAAAATAATGGTTACGATGACATCTCCATGACCCACTACTCGCCGATAAGGGGGGGGAGGGGAGAAAAAAAAACACATAATCGCTCAAGTGCCTCGTTCGTACAAACTAATTATTTTATTCGTTTCACAATTCCACGAATCTCCGTCCGTTACAAGATAAGTAAATAATACGCTTTATCAGTTCTCTGATCTCACATTCGTGGAAAACGTTCGCATCGAGTTATGAACCATGTATACACATTCATATCTCTCTCCCTCTCTTTTTATATATATATATATATATATATATATATACATATATGAGTGTGGGTGCGCATTCATCGTGATTCGCTGAATATCACATTACTGTTACCCTTTGATGGCACAACATTATAGGCAAATATAATTTCAAGAATGAAGCCGGAGACCGTCAAACCGGAATACAGAATCGACTCAGTGCCAACTCGAACGGCTGTAATGGACGATATTCACAATCAGACTGAATGTCTGTATATATATCCAGTAATAAAATGGTAATAAATCGAATGAATATAAATCATAGACGAGCAGCGATTCGGGGACAACAGCCGAACGGGCAGGAGGATGGGAGGTAAAAAAAGAACAGAACAACGACGTGCACAAACACGACGAACTCGATGCACTTGGGGATACGTCCGGACCCGTCGTACGTCTATTGTACTCTATCGGTACATTGTCGGCGGGAGTGGTCGATGCGATTGAATCCGAAGAAGATGAGGGAAATAAAAAGAGCACGGAGTGACGCTCGTTTGTTCCGCTCATTCCGAGAACAAACCGACCACTCGAACTACTTTATACACTCCGCGTTCTATGCACTGTGCACATATATATATATATATATATATATATATATATATATATATATATATATATATATATATATATATATATATAGGGGATGTCGGCGCCTAAGTGAACCGTTTTTTTTTAAAATCGTTTTTCATTAACAAAATAAATGTTTGTCAAAATAAACTATGCTATTGCAATGGTCAGACCCTCAACTACAAAAATGTGTAGCCAGTTTTAATATTCGTTTTGTATTTTTCTCGTTATTTAAAAAAAAGTGTAGTTGTGCAAGACTTGACATGTCGAAATTTCCGGGACTAAGTGAACCACTGTATTAAAAATTGGTTAAAAATAAAAATAGAGCGTTTCTATCATGAAAAATATTTAATAGATTTTATTTAGCCTTTTTTCCATAGTCTACATGTACGATACGTTTTAAAAAGGTACAACGGAGACCCTTATCTTGAGTGATGTAGAGAAGACCGGAGCCTAGCGAACCGTTTTTTTTTTTTTTAAAATCGTTTTTCATTAAAAAAATAAATATTTCTCAAAATAAACTACGCTATTGCAAAGGTCAAACCCTCAACTACAAAATTTGTAGTCAGTTTTAATATTAGTTTTATATTTCTCTCGTTATTTGAGAAAAAGTGAAGACGTGCTAGACTTGACATATCGAAATTTCCGAGGCCAAGTGAACCCCTATATTAACTCTTTGAATCCAAAGCTCCTCATCTTACTAGTACCGTGATCTTGTACTCCGTAGCAATATTTGACAAATCATCAACATGATAGTATTTATTTATTTATTGCATACAAAGATAATCGATGAGAAAAACAAAAAAAAAACAAAAATATACCGATATATAATACATGAACATATAAAATATAAACATGTAAAATATACACATATAATGTCTATATGTAAATAAGTATAAATAAAAAATTACAGCAAATAGAAATCAATTTATCTCCAGTATTCAACCTCGGAACGAGACACTTTTTATGCCTCTTTATATGCGGGCCGCATAACCGAACCATAGTGTTACGATGGTAGCTACAAAGCGAGTGAACTGGTCAATTCGTGTCCGGTAAACGGATTGCAGGGCACTCTTACACTTTCGCAGGTAGCAGTCATCCTGACTGGTATCGGTATAAGTAGCCATGATACGAAATCGTTTCGATTTCGAATAAAAAAAATAAAAATAAAATCCATTATACAATCTCCTCACTTGTCGCTGTAAAAGTCATGAAATCGTTGCGGAAAAAAAATGTAACACGAAGCGGGAATTTTAAAATAAAATTGTAAAACCAGCCGTTTCGGCTGGTGTGGTAGTTCCAGTGTTAATGGGCGATCACGTTCACTGCGAGCGCGCCGAGACATGTGAAGAACACGTCCATAGCACTCCTCGCGGTGTCCAATTCCGTGGACGGATAAACACGCCTACAGCGTTCACAGCATCCTTTAATCTCGACGTATTAACACGTCCGCAGTACCGAAACGGTTAAATTATGGAAATCAAGTCGCGTAAAATCTTATTTACTGACGAATTCGTCTCTCACAAGTCGTTTTCATGGCCGAGCTAACCTTTTTCTACACCTGTTTGTGCTCCGAGGATGAAACGATTGCCATAACAGCACGCACGATGATCAGTGATGGTTTATTGAACACTTCTGACCAGAAAAACCGGTGTAGTTCTCGGAGTGAGCGAACAATTCGTTCGTGAAAATTAATTTAGTCGCAGTGTCGGGTGCTTTTTTTCAAATAGACCTTGTTTATTACCAGTTTATCATAAAATTGCCTGCAGGTCGATTGAATATTGAAACGAATTGAGCGGCTCGATTCTAATTAAACCGATATTGTATTTTTTTTTTCTGCTCATTAGCATTCATAATGCCGGGGATATGCAGATACCTAGAGAAATATTAATATGTATGAAATCAATGTTGGATTTCCGTATTAGCATACCAGTCTGTTGTGTTTTCCTGTTCATTGTTCGGTCGCCGTTATTCACTCGCTCTCTCCACTCGCGCCATCTTCGCACACTAGAGTTCGGATCGTCTGACTGTCACTTATTCTCAGCGTGAAGGGACGATCTTAAAATGTACTATTTCGAATCTGACTACCGAGCCGAGGCTGTCGTGAAGGATTGGCTAGAATCGCCGGCTTCACAGATTCATTCTTCTCTCATCCCACGGATCACAGTGACGTTTTCCGATACAATGAATCAGTTTCATGTTCGGTTATGGACATTTCAGTGCCGATTCCGTCGTCTTCAAAGCGCCGAGATTGAGAAGTATTTGAATGAACGTTTTTTTACCGTCCGTGGGTCGAAAAGAAGATTGATCTGTGAAAGTCAGTTGAGCCACAGCGTCAGAACTGTACTGCAATCTTTCTGTTTGGGTTTTCCGATCATATTCACTTACTCTTTTCATTTTTTTGACATTTTTCCGATTTGAATCTGCAAGCGATTTACAAACGCCCTTCCTAGTATCGAGCACCGATGCAGGTAATAGCAGATATTCAATAAAGTGATTGAATTATCATCTTTCTGCATGAGATTTTCGTCGTGTCGAAGAGAGAGAACCGGAATTTATTCGGTTGTTCGGCGTCGCCCAATCTGTCCTCGTGTAGAGATATCTGCGTGCTTGTGTGATAACCCGCAGTCCGTTATTCGGCGGTACACTCGACCCCGAAGCATGCAAACTAATTAGTATAAAGAACAGAGGGCGGAATGGACGAATCTCTCGGGTCTCTCCTTCACGTTTCGGTGTCCCCTGAACCGACCAGGACCGAAGGCCGTCCGGTCGCTCGTCCCCGCTCGATTTTTCTCCCTCGTTCGCGCTCGCAGCTCGGCCCTCCCGCCGGCCCACACGCCGCACAGCGACACGTCGGGCGATCCGCGTCCCCCTCCCCGTCCTCGTCGCGCTCCCCGCCTCGAGAAAATGTTTATTAACGTCGAAAGTCAACCCGCGATGATATTATTGTAAATTTCAGTTATTTTCCGCTTATTTCCGGCCGCGGGGCGATTTCGTCTCCGGCGCGTTTCCCTTTGTGCGCGTTTAAATAAATAGAGGACGGCGTACGCGCGCGGCCCCGGCCCCGGTCCCGGCGCGGCGCGGATCTCCGTCCTTTAACGATCGTTCATGTTTTGTTTTTGTTTAATTAGTCGGATTTGCTTTAATACGTTCCGCTGTCTTCGTGCGCCGTTACGCCGCCGTCGCTGTCTTCGGGCCGACTTGGCTCGCCGTTTGATGTTCGGTATCGATTCCGCGACTCGAACGAGCGCGTTCAACGAGCACGGACGTGTCTTTGATCAGGTTAATTACATACTAATTGGATCCCGATGCCGGTTCATTACAAGTCCGATGCTCTTTCGGGCGGATGATGAGACGTCGCGGACGTATTATCGGATGTGTTCGATGAGGAGGACGGCGGATGCGTCGACTTTTTTCGAGGGAAGGAGACTGGCTAGTCTCGAGTTTCAAATCCCGACCACGTAGAAATGTGTAATTTCGATATAAACGGGAATCTTGTACACGAGGGTGGATCAATAAGTAAAGACATTGAAGAAGTGAGATACTTTTATACTAGATACAGGATTTATTAAAGTCCATTTTGAGATAGGTTGTTGTACATTTAGTCAAATGCTCGATCATCTTCTGGATTTCGTCCTGTAAAAACTTTTCGGTCCATTTCGCGATCATTCCTGTATCGTATTAATGATTTCTTCATCGGAAAGCAACTCTTGTCCTCTCGAATCTTCCTTTAGCAACCTGAAAAGGTGAAAATCATTTGGTATTAAATCATGGTTAGATAGTGGATGGTACAGACATTGTATTTTAGGACACATCTATCATAGATTTTAATAAATACTTGATTATTATCTTCAACTATTGCGTTATAATTCCATTCCGTTATGAAAATATTTATCGCTATCCAATCAAATAATATATTTCAAGTTTGAAATCGAATATAGCCTACTTGCTGTCGTCTGTTCCTTTCTGAAGCATTCGTATGAACTAGTTCTTTCTCGTTTTTTGAATACTGGGATTTTAAGCGCCTCTTTCGAATTTAAAAAGATTTAAATGTATTTCCGGATACATATATCACGTGTTCTAATAAATGTTTGATGATTTTCTTCAAATATTGTCTCATAATTCCATTTCGTTATGAAAATATTCACTGCTCTTCAATCAAATAATATATTTCGAGTTTGAAATTGAATATAGCCTACTTAATGTTGTCTATTCCTTTTTAACGCATTTGAATGAACTAGTCCTTTCTCTATTTCCGAACACTAAGATTTTAAGCGTCTTTTTTGAATTTAAACAGGTTCTATGAGGTATAGATATTTTAACATTTTGAATTTATGTTTATATATAGTGCAGTAGACAGATAGCCGGTCATTCCACACATGCTAATATATATATATATATATATATATATATATATATATATATATATATATATATACTCTCTCGCTTAGACTTAGCTCGCTTACACTCTTTCCTTGTTGACACAAGTATAATAATGTATCTGTATTTTATTGTTTGATTGTTTTAAATATGCTTTAGTGATAAGTGAGTAACCCTAGTCTACTTTACTCGACAACCTGCGCATACCACGGCAGGTTTAAATCCATTTCCGGTCATATCTGTCGCGAATTATAATAAATTGTCACTAATAATAATCATTTATTTCCTCATAATTATATTCGATTATTATCGAAACGTGTAACGCGCTCGTCAATCAAGCAATATATATTCAATGTTTCAAATCGGACACAGCCTACTTAAAACGTTGTCCATTTCCTTTCAATTAATTTGCATGGACTAGCTCTTTCATGTTTCTTTTTTCAATACTGAGATTTTACATGTTTACGAAACTGAACGTAGCCTACTTGAGATCGTTCGTTTCTTTTTAACACATTCGAAAGAACTGGTTCTTTCTCGTTTCGAATCTAGTACCGATTTAAGCGCTCCTTTCGAATTTATAAAATGTTTAAATTTATTTCCGGTTCAGTCTGTCATGAATTATAATATGTATTCGATAACAGTTCTATTTTCATATATATATATATATATATATATATATATATATATATATGGATGAATGATAAGAATAAGAGGTTTTTACCTTTAGCAATGTTAAATGGTGTATAAAAATGATAAGATTTCGAGGTACAGAGAACTGACGAGTTTGCCTGTACCGAACTTAATCCGAAACCTGATCAATTTGCATAAGTAAAATCGTATGAACCGTTTCGGGGTTCGATTCGTACGGCAGACGAGCGACGACCGCCCGTTTCCGGCGCGGAAAAAAACCCCGAAACGATCAGCCCGCCCGTTAAACGGCAATCTCGCCGGTCCGTGACGGCACTGGCACGTAGTAGACGGATCGATCTTCTATCTCGTCGTGCGTTTCGATTACAATCGCACGAATTTACATTTTCCCACATAAACATATCGAATTGACACTTAATCCGAACGGTGGCGCCCGGCCCGCCGTCCCGGTCCACGTGACGACGTGCACGAGCCCACGAACAACAACGGCCCGTGATTCGCTTAATACGCCGACGAGCGAACCCGTTTCACCGTTCGACCGCAAACAGGACAAATCGCTACGAACGATCCGGGATGATTGGGACATTTACAGCGGGATTCGCGTGTTAACGGCGGCACGTACATGCACGTGGATAGTTCTCACGCGGTCGGGGGGTAAGGGGGTGCGTACGGTATCGATTTTTCGAACGGTCGAGGGGTATTCGTGGACATCGGCCGTGGTATTGATTGAACTTGATCTATGTAGGTGATCTGTAAGAGCGATGATGAATTTTTCCTGTTATCGAAATTGAAACAGAAATAATTCCAAATAAAAATGAAGGAATACGCAGGTTTTAAAAGTCAGTGTACAAGGATTAAGTCAGAAACAACGAAACCCGAAATATTCTAAGAAGAACATTAGATCGGCGCGATTTCCTTCCACCTGCTTCCTCGATTCTCATGCAGTAAAAGACAGATACACTTTTCAAGTTTAATTAATTGAATACCGGATTGTTACTCGCTTTTGTTTTTAGTACTGTTTTTTTTTTATTTTTTAAAACAATAATCAAAACTCAAATTCGTTTGTTTCTATTCATAATCAGAAACTAAACAAATGAATATCATATCTAGTGAGTCGCTGTGTCTTTGAATTCTTTGATGTGGCTGTTTGCTTTTATGTTTAGTATAATTTTTTATTTTATTCAGAAAGAATGATCGAAACTTTAATTCGGTTTGTTTGTTTGTTTTTTTTTCTTTTTTTTGTATATAAATAATCGTGAAACAACTGAACATTTGATTCAGTAAGTAGATGTGATTTTAAATTAATTGTTTTTTAATTCTTGCTTTTGTTTTAGTACTATTTTTTTATTTTTTAAGACAATTATCAAAACCAATTCGTTTATTTCGATTTTTGTAGTCAATTATGAAACAACTCAGATCTAGTCGGTCGCCGTAATTGTTAATTATTTGATTCTGATGTTCGTTTTTGTTTTTATACTTTTTTTTGATTTTGTTTCGAAAACAATAACCAGAACTCTAATCGATCGTTTTTATTAGCAATCAGTTACCAAACAACTCTGAATGTAAGATCTAGTAAGTCACTGTGACTAAAAACAAAAAAAAATTAAAGTCAAACAGCACAAAATTTTTACAACAGTAACTTCTTGCTTTTGTTTTTAGTATAATTTTTGATTGTTTCGAAAACAATAACTAAATAACAATCTTTTATTTCTCTAATCGGTTATAAAACGACTGAAGTACAGATTCAGCCGCGCGAGGCCTCGTATCGCCTTGAAACGGAATTACATTTTTCAAAACTTGTCCGCTCTTCTTGGATTTGATTTTCGAATTCAGTTTTTGTAAACATTCACAGTAGCTGCCATTATTTATTGTCTAGCCGTGCGGTGCGAAATAAACTGTAATTGTATCTCACATGTCATTAAAAGAAGGGTTGGAACGATAAAATGTTTTTTCGGATGGAGAGGTCATCAGTATGGCGCAACAACCAAACTATTTCTTCCAAAATGAAATCGAGAAACTCGTTAAACGTTCGATTAAGTCCCTAGAAATTACAGGGATGATTATTGAGAAAAAAAATGATTTTATTAAAAATCCTCAATGCAGAATCGAACTTTTCTGTTACTTGAACGTCCGTCCTTTACTTGTCGACTCGCCCTCGCGTATAAAACTCTAATCGTAGTCCTTATATCTTCTTCGTTTTCGTCATTTCGAACGTTTTCGTAGCTTTGTAAACTGAAAAGGAGGAACGATCGAACTTTGATACAAACGAGGAACGTTTCACAGTTTGTCGTTTTTTTCTCTGTTCGTTGCAGCCGCTTTCAATCGTTCCGCGTACATTTTTAATTCTTTTCGACTGAAAAAAAAATAATCAACCGCGCTCAAAGAGGCGACGTAACGGTACGATTAATTAAAACAAAATCGCAACGCTAGCGTCGGAGACGAGGACAACGATCGGCGGGATAAGAATCTGCGACGTTTGAAAACAGACAGCGCGCGGTCCGTAAACGAGAGATTAATAATTAGACGTCGTCGTCGAGTCGACGACGATTGGCGCTGACACACACACACGCACACACATACACACACACACACACAACGTCGAGGGCGAACGCGACAAAAGCTGACGATAAAATCGTAGACGGTTTCACAAACATAACCCGTTATGAATCCTCGCGCCGCAATTAGGATGATTGGGTGACAAGGGTTGAGTGTTATTGCCCCGAGCACGAGTGCATATTAACGGGGTGGGTTATAATGGTGTACGCACGTTTGTACAGAACGATATGAACGGAACGATTTTCGGGAGGACGGGCGGGTCCGGTCGAACGCGCTCTGCAAATACGGCGGCCGGGGGTGAAAATATGCGCTAGATTAAAAATTTTTCTACAGGACGTGTCGGGGACGCGCACGGCGCTGCTGTTTATCATACGAGGGGAAAAATATCCGCACTCGCGTACGTACACGCGCGCACGCACGAAATCAGATGCCAATCGATGGTCTGTAACGAGACTAGGGACGGAATCGAAAATAATAAAAGAGCAGAAATTAAATCCGATGATTTTTCATTTCGATGCAAAACCAAAAAAATAGTACGAAAAACAAAAGCAAACGTAAAACGCAAACGATGATTCACTAGATCCGAACTTCGATTGTTTTATAACCGATTAGAGAAATAAAAGAATGTTATCTGATTACTGTTTTCGAAACAATCGAAAATATTACTGAAAACAAAAGCATGACTTTAACTTTTTTTGTTTTTAGTCACAGTGACTTACTAGATCTTACATTCAGAGTTGTTTGCAAACTGATTGCGAATAAAAACGATCGATTAGAGTTTTGGTTATTGTTTTCGAAACAAAATCAAAAAATAATAAAAAATAAATGATAACATTAAAAGCAAACAATT
Organism: Acanthacorydalis orientalis; assembly: GCA_034766995.1. Lineage (NCBI taxonomy): Eukaryota > Metazoa > Arthropoda > Insecta > Megaloptera > Corydalidae > Acanthacorydalis > Acanthacorydalis orientalis. Next base: position 2,272,907 of record CM068314.1, read on the forward strand.
GAAAAGCAGAGAGCCTTAAAGTTGTGATATTCAATTGTTTTAATAGCTGAATATAAATAAAAACAAGCACATTAAAGATTAGGTTTGTGTTTCCGAAATAAAAACAAAAACCTAATATTAAAAATAGAAAGTAAATAATAAAATCGAACAAATCAAAATCGAAGCGACTCACTCGATCTCACATTCAGATTTGTTCAGTAACTGATTATAAATAGAAACAAACGAATTAGTTTAGGAACAGTTTTCGAAATTAAACAGTTACAAATCGCAGTGACTTACTAGATGTGATATTCAGTTGTTTTAATAGTTGAATATAAATAAAAACAAGCGAATTAAATTTTGTTCGTTTCCGAAACAAGAACAAAAGAAAATATTTAAGCCGAACAAATCAAAAACAAAATGACTTACTGGATCTCGCATTCAGATTTGTTTAGTAACTGATTATAAATAAAAACAAACGAATTAGTTTCAGTAAATGTTTTAAAATATTATTTTCTTACTGCACGATATAGCTGCTTTCGGTTAAAGTCATATATCTCCGTAAGTTAAGCTCCGATTTACTTGAAATTTTGACACAATATATTTGAAATGTTATACTTTCGGAAAATGCAAAAAAATTTAAAAATCAAAATCACAAGTGTACCTAACCCCTTAATTAACCTGAGAGCTTACTGAATGTCCGAATGTTCGGCGTGTAAAACGTGTGCGAAATTATTATACTGGACAGACCGTGAAGGGCTGATGCGCTCAGAACGAACGGAGTTATCCGCGCGTCTTAAAAAAAAACAGCTATTATTTTTTTTTATTTTTTTTAAAAAAAAAAAACATACTGAAACGTGTTACGTTTTACATTTCATGTAATTGCACCGAGCGAATTCTGCACCGTCGACTAACATCTAATTATATTCCATAACTCTTCGTTATCTACACTTTACCAGCGCAATTGTGGCATCTTTTCCTTTTTTCCATATATACATTTATACATATACATACATATATATATATATATATATATATATATATATATATATATATATATATATATATATATGTATGTATGTATATGAACACAACGAACCCTCGACCGTGCGCGCACGGCCAGCGCGAAATATAATTTTTATGTTTTCTTTGAAAATATGTCGCGTCCCGCTAATGAAAAAGAACCGCCGGACTACGCGTAATTGTCTCGTGATAAAATCAGATCGGACGCGCGGAATGAAAACGTCGGAGGTGCGACCGAGCGAGTAGGCGTCGTCCGGCGCGGCCAGCTCATAAAACAAACAGTCGAAATAATAACAATAAAAAAATATATGCACGTGATGTGTACGGAAATAAAATTTAAACGGACCGCTGTAAAAAATTAAACGTGTAAAACGTGTACTACTTTAAAATTCCAATTTTAATTTCTGTTCGCAAACAACACGGAACAGAGTTTCTCGGACGGCGGCGCGGGGATGTTTTTTTTTTGTATAACAAAACACTACCTCGACCGGTCGTCGGGTCGCCCCTGTCGCGCGCGCGTGTACCGACCGTCCTCTATACAGGATGTTCTTACGAATGCGAACCGAAAGTACGCGACCTTGTCTGGCGACCTTGACTTGTTTTATTATTAAACAATTATTAGGCGACTGAATGTGATATCTTAAACAACTCTGAATATCTTAGTAGCACGTCATTGTAATTTCGTTTTCTATCTAGTCCGTTGCCTACCAACAGTTCATATTAATAAACAATTGAAAAAAAAACCTTATTCATTTACAATAATTTAGATCGTAGCAGGCAGTCTTGTTGAATTATTTAGCAGGCATGTGTGAAATGGCAGATATAAACATAGCCTACTATTATACAACTGAAAGTTGACAAATCGAGTCTAATTTGTTTGTAACGATAGAATATAATCTAACACACTGCCGCCTTGATTCTTAACAATGAATTAAACGGCGAAATGATTCCATCTGGTTACTAGATTTCTTTGTTACTGTATCATCGATGCAATTATTGTAAAAATAAGTTTTGCTCTAGTAGTGTTTCAAGCTCGTAGATTTGTTGATGTCGGCTGTGATTTTGATTCCGGGACCGCAATAATTAATTTTTAAAATACAAAATCGTTCGGATTTTTTTCCATCGATGTGCGGATTCTTCTGGTAATATTTTTTTTGGCATCTATTTTCGATTCGAACGCGATTTCGGCACTGACTGATAGAGACGGTAAAGCAATGTGAGTCTTCAGTGTAGAATGTCCGGGATGACCGTGCGAAACGAACGCCAGTTTATTCGTGTTTGCAATCAATCGGCGGATGGGATAAAAATCAACATCGACGCAACACCTCACCGCGTCCGTCCGTCCGTTGCCGACCGTTTCGGTCGACAGGAATGTATATTCCTGGAATTCATCACGTACGATATTTTATTCGTGCGTCCGTTTAACATTTTCCTTTTACAATTATGAAAGTCGACTCGGTGACACGGACGCGCATACACACACGTACGGGACGAACGTTCGGTCAGGCACGCGCGCCCGTACGCACACACAGAGACACACACAGAGAGAACACACAGAGAACACACACATACAGACGGTTCAATGGCGTCATTGTTCTATAGAATCTGCCGGCAATGGATTTACAGAATATGAGGAATTCGTGTTTTCACAGAAAACCTCACGGCGCGACCAGAATTGATGGTCGTGTCGACCGCCGCCGCCGCGGACGGAATACCGCAACGGGCGACGATTTCGGGCTCGATGTCGCGGTCTGCACCTTTTGTGCGGCGTACGGCGGCTCGTCGAGTAATTAAATGTCGCAGATATCGTCGTTTTCGCACCAGTAATGGCGTCTTCCTGTCCCTAAATGCGACCGATTTTCTTCATTTTTGGTTTTTGTAGATTGATTGAAACTGAACTGCATCAATAAGGGCGTTTTTCTTCCCCAAATGCTACCGATTTATATCCTTTTTGGTTTCGGTAGAGTGATTGAAACTAGATCGCACCAATAATGGAATCTTTCTTCCCTAAATGCGACCAATTTTTATCATTTTTGGTTTCGGTAGAGTGATTGAAACCAGATCGCACCAATAATGGTGTCTTTCCTCCCTAAATGCGACTGATTTTCTTCATTTTTGGTTTTTGTAGAGTGATTGAAATCGGATCTGATCAATAATGGCGTCTTTCTTTCCTAAATACTATCGATTTTCATCATTTTTGGTTTTTGTAGATTGAGTGAAACTGGATTGTATCAGTAATGGTGTCTGTCTTCCCTAAATGCGACCTATTTTCTTCATTTTTGGTTTCTGTATAGTGATTAAAATCGGACCGCATCAATAATGGAAATTTTCTTCCCTAAATGCGACAAATTTTTATCATTTTCGGTCTTTGTAGAGTGATTGAAATCAGAACTCGGACATATCATCGACCGTATTACATTAACGTTTTTGAATATAAAATGAAATTTCAGACTACAATATATCTTTCATCATGTGTCTAAATTCACTTTGACATATGAATTCGGTCATGTGATAAACTACAAGTAAGCTATTTTCCGAAAAGGAGCTTCCGTCACCGAAATCAAAGGAAAAAAAATCATTTTCCGAATCAATACAACACAATAAAACTATTTCCAGTTTGTAGTAAACCTACAACGTTCTAAACCAACTGGAAAGAAATCTAGCAAGCAAGATGAAACATTTCGCTGTTTAAGGCGTCGTTTAGCTTGTAATTTGTTTCATACCTATGTACCTAGATTCGAAGTCACATTTCTTGTCATCACTATTTGACTTTTTTCTTCCACTACCGGTTTCGACCACCATCGACATCTTCAGATGGATACCGACCGGTCGAACGACGGACTATGCTTTTTTCCCCAGAGGATCTGACCGATCTTAGATCTTAACATCACAGTAACGAATGAAATCGGTCAAATTTTTCCACAACCCGAATATTATTTGAAATAACAGATTCGGTCATTCGGTTCGATTTTTTCCGGCGATTAAAAAATAGCCTACATGTCGAGTTCTGGCTCCACAGTCGACCTGCCATGTTGTATTAATGCGCGAGTCGATAAAGCGGTATCTCTTAACGGGAACGATTTTTCACGAACGCGACAATAAAAGCGTACACACCTGCAGGCATGGAACATGCGAGCTGTGTCGCACGGCCGAGATCCCCATGAACGATAATCGTCCGAAAGACCTGTATATTTTTTTTAACAGCGCCGCTTCGATTCGAACAGCGACACGGAAACAATAGAGCTCTTTTTCACAAATTCCGGAACTGAGTCGAACGCGTTATATATATGTATACATATATATATATATGTATACATATATATATATATATATATATATGTATATATATATATATATGTATATGTATGTATTAATATCTCGTGCAGTGCGGCGAGTCGATAAAATCGACCGAAAAGCCCGCAACGTGCCCCGAAAAGTCACCGCCGTCAGACCGGTAATTATAACCCGGGCTCCTGTTCCATACCCGCGCGCGTCGGCCGCCACGACCGTCGCTAATATATATTACCATAATATTTGTCGTTTCGGTACGGTCCGTGCGTGTGTGCGTGCGTGTGTGTGAGAGAGAGCGAGTGCGTATTCGTTGTTTCGCACAAACGCCGATGTAATCTGTAACAGATAAAATGTTTTCGTAAAAGATTGATCACCGTAAGTAAATGCTATTTTTTTGTCAAAATTTAATTATTTGTTTTGTTTTCGAATACGTGTGTGCCTCACACACACATACACACACACGTGTATATATATATATATATATATATATATATATATATATATATATATATATATATATATATATATATCAGTGCTATCGAGTGTTTCCAGAAAAACAGCGTAATGTCTGTTTACAGAGATGAGTTACAGCGACTTACTAGATCTGATATTCAGAGTTATTTCTTAATTGGAGCTTCGACATGAGCTTTTGGTGATCATAAATGAACTAAAAATATAGGTGCTTTTACTAAAAATACTAAAACTATTCTAATATAAAATAAAAAATTATCATAACCAAAAAAAAATTATTATATAATACTGAATATACCATTATCTTGATAAATAAAAAAAATTGGAATCAATATCGGTAAAGAAGGTTACAAAAATGATAATAGACGAATCTGTTTTCACTGTCGTTTTTAAAAAAAAATAAAAAAATAGTACTGAAAACAAAAGCGAACAGCCACATAAAGAATTCGAAGACACAGCGACTCGCTAGATACGATATTCATTTGTTTAGTTTTCGATTATGAATGGAAACAAACGAATTCGAGTTTTGATTATCGTTTTGAAAAATAAAAAAGTAGTACTGAAAACAAAAGCGAATATTAGAAAACAATTAATTTAAAATCGCGGATACTTACTGAATCGAATGTTCAGTTGTTTCACGATTGATTACAAAAACAAACACACAGACGAATTGAAGTTTTGAACGTTATTTTCCGGATAAAATGAGAAACGATACTAAAAATACTAGTGAGTCGCTGTGTCTTTGGATTCTTTAATTTCGGTGTTTGCTCTTATTTTTAGTATCGTTTTCCATTTTATCTGGAAAATAACGTTCAAAGCTTCAATTCGTCTGTTTGTTTGAATTCTTTAATGTGGCTGTTTGTTTTTATTTTTAGTAATTTTTTTTATTTGAAAAAGGACGATTAAAATTTTAATTCGTTTTTTTTTTGTAATTAACCGTTGCACAACTGAATATTTGATTTAGTAAGTAGCTGTGATTTTAAATTAATTGTTTTTTAATTCTTGCTTTTGTTTAGATTGTTTTTTTATTTTTTTATGACAATAATCAAAACCAATTCGTTTATTTTCATTTTTGTAATCAGTTATGAAACAACTCAGATCTAGCAGGTCGCTGTAATTGTTAATTATTTGATTGTGATGTTCGCTTTTGTCTTTATACTTTTTTTTTGTTTTTGTTTCGAAAACAGTAACCAGAACTCTAGTCGATCGTTTTTATTCGCAATCAGTTACCAAACAACTCTGAACGTAAGATCTAGTAAGTCACTGTGACTAAAAACAAAAAAAGTTAAAGTCAAACAGTACAAAGTTTTTATAATAGTAACTTCTTGCTTTTGTTTTCAGTAATATTTTCGATTGTTTCAAAAACAGTAATCAGATAACATTCTTTTATTTTTCGAATCGGTTATTAAACAAACGAAGTTCATATTCAGCCGTGTGAGGTCTTGAATTACCTTGAAACAGAATTCCACTTTTCGAAACTTGTCCTTTTTTTATAAATAATAATTAATCGTGAAACAACTGAACATTCGATTCAGTAAGTATCCGTGATTTTAAACTAATTGTTTTCTAATACTCGCTTTTGTTTTCAGTACTACTTTTTTATTTTTAAAAACGTTAATCTAAACTCGAATTCGTTTGTTTCTATCCATAACCGAAAACTAAACAAATGAATATCGTCTCTAGCGAGTCGCTGTGTCTTCGAATTCTTTAATTTGGGCGTTCGCTTTTATTTTCAGTATCGCTTTTCATTTTATCTCGAAAATAAAATCGAAGTCCTGTTCAGGTTGGATATTCAGAGTGATTGTTGTTGTACGCAATTAAATTCAATGCTGGTTGTGTATACTGTTTCGGCCCATTCTGTACATATTTGTGTACACACACAGACACAGGGACCCTGGTATTGTGTGTAACGCGTTGTTCATTCAAATCTTTCATCGCGTGGTTTAATTGGAAAACGCGATCACACAGATCGCATAAACACACACACAACAATTGGAACAACATGCACGTTCATACACGCACACACACACACACACATCGTTCGGCGTGCGTACGAGGCAGACGTCGCCGAGCGGTGCTCGAACCGCGACATGCGAGCGTTCCGCGGACGCCGTTTGAATTATTATCCACATATTCCGTATATGATTGGACGGAGCTCTGTACCTCGCACGACGACAACAACAACAACAGTGGAAGAGAAACGTGCCTGTTGGATGTATGGACGGATGCATTCTTCCACATTGCATCGATCGATTCTCGCCTAGTTCCTCGACGACGCCTGTCGGCCACGATACCAGATCTCGAATTATTATTATTTATTAGGGGTACCGGAAAGTTTATATATATATATATATACCTATATATATATATATATATATATATATATATATATATATATATATATATATATATATATGTCAGATATTATATAAAAAAAGGACAAGTCCTCGTCGCGTTGTATGTTGTGAGTAGGATTCCCGTGCCGCAGCATTAAAATGTCTTTGTATCTTTGTCTTGTCACTATTACAGTAGTATTGTCTTTGTCAGTTTGTCTGTGGGCAAGTGTGATGTGTTTTGTAGTGTGTGTGTGTGTATTTATTTTTAATGCCCGGAAAATGTAAATATCAGGCATAATCCAGATGACTAAACTTAACTTTTTTTTTTTTGACAGTTTTTAGTTTTTGTCTGATATTGGTTCACTTCTCTGTAAACCTGTAGTGAGTTGTCGAACCTTGGGATTAAATCCCTACTATCTAGACTTTAACTTGAACTTTTAGTTCTTGCTGTTTAACTGTGACATATCTTGACTTTCTCGCTAGGAAAATTTAAACTTAACTGTGGCCGTGCTCTATTTATTATGTTGGTAGGAAAATGATTACGGTTTTTGTTTTCTCAATTCCAACCTTAATTTTTTTTGAATCAAAGCGTCGTTCCATCGTGTCGATGTCAACATCATTTCCAGAACGTTTCGATTTGAAATAAAACTGCGTTTTATATCAAACCAGAAAACGTAAAACGTGCGTCGTTATCGGAAAACCCTGTAGTCTTTAAAGATGAACAAACGAAATGTACGTTTCCTGTCGCTGAAGCTAATCAGAGATGAAAACAAACAACGATTCATCTGTTGTGATAGTGAATTCGGTCACAGTGTCAAACCTCTACGTTGGCGCTGCTTGTGACTCGGTTCGGTGGTAAATTCGATACCAGACGAGCCTGGATTCGGGGCGTGGAGCCTAGTGCGAAATCTAATAACAGCATAAAAAGTATACAAAGCACCATAAATCTGTATTAACACTGCAAGTACATAAATTAGATTTTTTGTGTGTGTATAATTCGATTCATGTCAACATTGATGTATGGAGATACGATGTACGAGCAGACACACACACACACACAGACACGGATCCACGCATTCATTAGAACATGGGGGACGGCGCGTTTCCCCGTTTCCGTGCGAGCAAGCAAGTGAGGGAGCCAGTCAATAGACGCTAATGAAGTCGGGGAAAGATGATGTCTGCGATGACGTCGACGGTCCGGGTTCGGTTTTAACAGATTACGGGTTCGTGCATTAGACACGCACGCAGTGCACGCGTTTTATTTACGGTGCGCGGTTCGATTTTTTCTCGTGCCGCGCGCCGTCGACGCGATTCCGCGTTAAGAGCCGACATTGTGTCGAACGGGGTCCGTGATTGGTCGACGGCCGAGGGCGAAAATGCAGAATACACGGGGGAAAAACTGATGCACGCATATTTGCCGGATACATAATTGAATTTCCGTTCAATTTCGTTTCGTCCTCTATTTTCTATATGACACTGTGTTTACAAACACACATACTTATTCTTTCTCTCTCTCTCTCTCTCTCTCTCTCTCTCTCTATATATATATATATATATAGGCTTATAAAAAGAGATTACTTGCCGCTGATTTGGATTCGGAATAAATAAGATTTCGCCAGATTGGCCTTTTTGAAAAAAGAGGAGAGAGAGAGAATAATCGAATTATAAACTCATCCGTCGAATGTTTTGATTTTATTTATCAATTTATCGATGAGGTAGATATTTATATGGTATAAAAAGTATTTTCGACTTGCAACAAAAAGGTCTAATTTTTATATACATGGGTAATATATACACCTACCCCGAGACTTTTCTGGATTCCGAATACCGACTTTTGTCATCGTAATTTGTCTATTGGTCTTACCGTTTAATAATATAATGTTTTCTTTCTGTGATTCTCCTCGTATGATAACAAAATATATGCGATCTGCATATTTCGATAATAAATACTTTATTACGGTTATTACAAACAAAAAAGTAAAATTATCACAAGTGCATGGAGGCTTTTTTGATCCAGTGTGTATGTAAAACTTGAAGATTACAAAGTTTAAGTGGGAGCCAAGTGTTTTTATAAAATGTTTATGTATATATATACATATATATATATATATATATATATATATATATATATATATATATATATATATAACGTGTATACTTATTCGGTTGTGTGCTGAGAATACTCAGGTGACGTTCGGAAAAATTTGAATTTTAAATGTTTTTCTTTTGGTGTAGTCATGAGAGACAGACGCGTCGTTTCGGATTTGCGTCGGGCGGCGCTGCGACCTCTCCGTTCGCCGTGTCGAAGAAGATGACTCCGAACGGATCGGGGTGGATGGAGAAAGAGACAGGATATATATGTACATACATATATATGTATATATATATATATATATATATATATATATATATATATATATATATATGTGTGTGTGTGTGTATGTACGAGAATGTGTCAGTGTGTGCGAATGGAAAGACTAGAGTGAGCGAAGCTGAAACTCTCAGACCGATTCCGAACTGTTGAACTTGCCAGTGAGTGGTGTTGTCGACCTTGATTTGAATATGAATGAATTATGTATCGAACATTGTATCGCTTATTGAAATATTTTTACAATTTTGATGCGGGTCGCGCGGTTCGTTCCCGGCATTCGCGCGGACGCGACGACAGCCGAGTCGCCCGTCCGTCCGTCTCCTCTTCGACGCTTGTCCGTCCGTCCGTCGATCTTGTTTCTGCCGGAATCGAATTGATTTTCAGCTGCGAATTTTAGTGCGAGAAAATATCGCCAGACACCCGTACAACGCGGCGGATACGTTCCACTAAGTAGGGAATCGCATCGTGCGGGACACACATTATCGGAGCAGTTTATGCAAGTTCAAACGTCTCTCTGAATTGTAACTGTTATCAAGATATCGATGAGACCGAGTCAATAGAATTAGGAAATTGTTCTCGTTCTAGTAACGATGAGGAGTACTCATAACAGACTTTTAATGAACCGTAGCAACCTTTGAGTTTAGAAGACACAAGTAAAGTGTTACAAATAGCCAAAACGCCAGAAACACATTTTATGAAGATTGTTCCGTCAATAGAGCGCTTCATGGAATTTAAAAGAAAATCGAATGGTCGTCTATCCCCATGTTTTCAATCTAAAAATGATCTGGAGAAAGTCTTTAACACTAGATTTACGGATATCGACTGTATACTTATTTTTACTGAAATCGGTGAGGAAAGCTCGCCAAACGCTCGTCGCCGACCGTTTGGCCGAACTTATAGTTTTTAAACGTCGAGGTCGGTGCTCGAAAATCATGAAACGACGAGACGATGTTTTGATTCAAAACAGAGTAACAATCGATTCAATTTAATGGTACAGAATTAATTTATACACCTAGTAGGTCAGTGTGCTGTAAAGAATATACAGAGCGGAATGTAAAATCGTATTTTTTTTTTTGTGAAACATTTTCCATCGCGAACAAAGAGATGACTCGAATATAGTCTCTCTGACCTTATTTCCCAGGATAAAAAAAACACAACCCAGTTTAAAATACGCTTCTAAGAAAAATATCTCAATAATAAACTCTCGGTTAAAATCGTATCGCTTTCCACTACATTATTAGATTTTTTTCTGCGTAGAAAAACCGTAATATTGTAAAACATGTATGGGGTTGTTCATATATTTCATGATATCAATTCGGTCGACGGAAATCTTCTAACAAAAATGTCGATAGCAGTTCCAATAAATAACTCCATTGGCGTGTGTACATACATACATACATACATATATACATATATATATATATATATATATATATATATATATATATATATATATATATATATATGTATATATTTATAAGGGTAGAATATAAATTACATGTCCGTACATTGTACACATACACCGAGGTACACGAACTTTACATAGTTTTGTGTATCGAAAAAGTCACCTATAAAATATTTTGTAGTGCGCACAAATATTTTCTCTGTCGATATGAATTGTGTGCTGCGATTTTTATTGCTTCAATACCTCGTACATCACGCGAAGCACCCGGTCGTACACACAATGTACACCCGAGCACATGACACGGGGGTTGTTGTTGGCGCTGACGGTACTGATTCTGGGATATTCAGACGTGTATCGTACGAATGGAGTACAGCTGTATGCAACGCAAACACACACACACACATACACATATATATATATATATATATATATATATATATATACATACATATATATATATATATATATATATGAGAGTTGGAGTGACTAAAGAATTTCTAAATATCTGTTTTTATTTACTTAGAGGCTACTGCAATCTTTCTCGGTACTGGAATTTCTTGTACAAAGCAATCGTTTTTAAAAATGAATTCTTTTCTACCTCTCAGACCACAAAAAATAATGTTTCCTATTGAAATCGGTCAGATTATTGATCAATTCAATTTTATTTATGCGTATTTCGATGATGGCGCATTCATCTCAGAGCGACAAGTCCCCCCCCCCCCAAAATCAAAACGAAACAATAGAAGCTTAATGGCCTTATTCAAATTTTTTGGCAAAGTAGGGTAGTGATTTACTTACTGCGTCATCAGTCATCGTAATCGTAAATGTTCGATTTCTTAGTAGGCTGTGCAAGAACACTAGAAAGGCTAGCTGAGCATCGATTAAATAATTAAAGTTTATTTCACAAATCACAGACAATGTTTCTGATCAAAGTTGTTCAGATTATTGATTGTTATTTATGCACATTTCGATTGTTATGTTTTCGTTGTCGGAGGATTAAAATAAAACCAAAGAAAAAGCAAATCGAAACGAAATCGTAGGAATTTTACGGCTTTATTCGACAATTTACCATAGTAAGCTAGTGATAATTATTTAATCGATGCTCAGCTAGCCTTGATAGTGTTCTTTCACAGCGTACTAAGAAATCGAATAGTTATGATTATGATGACTGATTACGTAACATGTTAATCACTAGCCTACTATGTCAAAATTATCGAATAAGACGTTAATCTTTTGTTATTTTTCTGTTTGTTTGTTTTTTTTTTTTATATCTTTGCGTTTCGACGATGAAAGCATCACATCGATGTATGTATAAGCAACAATCAAAATGGATCAATAATGTAAACATTTTTGATCAGAAACATTGTTCGTACTTTGTGAAATAAAAAAAAGAATTATTTAATCAAATCTCAGTAAACCTTGAGTGTTCTTCCACTGCGTACTAAGAAGTCGAACAGTTATGATTATAATAATTACAAAAAAATCAGATTATTGTTCAGTTTTGTTTGTTACTTATGCACATTTCGACGACGATGCTTTTATCGTTAGAGCGCAAAGGCAAAAATAAAAACAAAGAAACAGAAAAATAATAAGCAAAAAATAACAGAAGAGTATGGTCCTATTCGATAAGTTTGACACAGTAGGCTAGTGTTCAGCATACTGCGTTGTCAATCATTATAATAGAATTATTATATTTCTTAGTTGGCTATGTAAGAACACTAGCAACACTAACTGAACAATTAAATCGATGCTCATGCACTCTAAAATGATTTTTTTGTAATTGTTGCATTTTTTTAATTGCGATTTTTAATACTTTCGTGTGAAAACCTAAATTGAATCACCCTATAAAATAGCTTAAAATTAAGACCATTCTGCATTAATGAATATCTTCTATATCAACTTATACAGAAAATGTAAACATTGTTTACAAGCTGTATGTATCGGGCAGACCTCGAAACATCCCTGAATAAATATTATATATATATATATATATATGTATGTATGAAGTGCGGCATAGTTATGAATTAATGTCTTTTTTTTCTCTAGTAAAAACTCGCTCTGCATTAATTAATTATTCATTCAGTTTCGTGACGTTCCGTCGCATCTTTAAACTGCAGCAGAGGTTAGAGATTAGCGAGGAAGATTAATTAACTGTTTTAGGTCTTTTCAGCGGTTGAACGAGTTGCTTTTCACACCGACGTGTCTCGAATCTCGTTTATGTTTATTCTCTCATCTCACGTTTAGAAAATTGTCAGTTGTGTCGAGACACTTTGTTTCAGATATGCATTAGGGTGGTAGGAAAATAATTGCGTGGTTTTTTCTGTTTGTTTTTTTTTTATTATAATTCTGACCTTTTTCTGAATGAAAGTGTCATTCCATCGTGTTCGTGCCGATACCATTTCAAAGTGCATTTCGCGGTCTGTATTTTGGTAACATCGACTTTGGTTCTGTTATTAATTTCGTTTCAAATTGCAATGTTGAATTAAAGATGGAAAAGAAGCAAATGAGAGCAATTTTTTTCGTATGGGTTCAAAACGAGTGGTAGAGCAGCATAGACTGCTCGTAAACTAAACGATGCTTTTGGATTGGTGTGGGCACTGTTAAGGAACGTACGGTGCAATGGCGGTTTCAAAAATTTCGTGCTGGGGACGAGAGCCTTGAAGATGAAGAAGTTTGAGCGCGTCCGTCTTCGGTTCATAACTATTGTACGACCGTTATAACCTACACGATAAATTAAAAAAATATTAAAAAAATATCCAGTGGTTCAAAGTTATCCTGATCCAATCATCGAAATGTGGACACTCGAGTCTTAAACTGCGCGTCGGCTGCCAAAAATCGTCAAAAATCAAACAAAAATTTGTATTTTTCTGTAGGCACACATTTTATGAACATAAATTATAAAAAATATCCAGTGATTCAAAAGTTATCCTGACCCAATCATCGAAATGTAGACGATCAAGTCTTTAATTGCGCGTTGGTCGCCAAAAATCACCAAAAATCCAACAAAAGTTTATAGTTTTCTGTAGACACACCTTTGATGAACATAAATTAAAAAATTATTTAAAAAATATCCAGTGGCTCAAAAGTTATCCTGATCCAATCATCGAAATGTGGACATTCAAGTCTTAAACTGCACGTCAGCAGCCAAAAATCACCTAAAATCGAACAAAAGTTTATATTTTTCTGCAGACACATCTTTGCTGAATATAAATTAAAAAAAAAATATTCAGTGGTTCAAAAGTTATCCTGATCCAATCATCGAAATGTGGATACTCGAGTCCAAAACTGCATGTCGGCCGCCAAAAATCACCAAAAATCACCAAAAATCGAACAAAAATCTATAGTTTTCTGTAGGCACATCTTTTCTGAACATAAATTATAAAAAATATTCAGTGGTTCAAAAGTTATCCTGGTCCAATCATCGAAATGTGGACATTCGAGTCTTAAACTGCGCGTCGGCCGCCAAAAATCACCAAAAATCAAACAAAAGTTTATATTTTTCTGTAAACATATCTTTCCTGAACATAAATTAAAAAAAATATTTAAGAAATATTCAGTGACTCGGCAATTTCCGGCGTTTAATCATCGACATGCGGACACAAGTCTTGAACTGTGCGCACATTCCCTTAACTCTTCTTTCTCTCTTTCCCTCCCTCTCTCTCTCTCTATATATATGTATGTATGTGTGTGTGAAAACATACACGCCTCAAACATTCATTTCACGGGAGACAGAAAAAACGAATCCTCCATAAAGATCAATAATTCAAATTCTTGCGGAAAATCTTCATAACGTCTTGGAAAATTCATGTACGCGTATAGAGAGATACACGCTTATATATATATATATATATATATATATATATATATATAAAAGAGGGTGTACATGTGCACGGGACGACACTGGCGTCGTGGCGGACGCGTCGGCTTGAATTCCGCGCACGTAGCGTCGGTTCGAAATCGCATTATGCCGGTGCACGAACTTATAAATCATCTGTAATTGCTTGCGGACGCCCATGACCACCTGGTATCACTGCAGTGGTAGTCGTGCGCCGTCGCCGCCGCCGTTTCAACTTTGTCGCGACGTCGAACGGGGGTCGGAGGCGCGTACGGACCGAGAAGAGGCCGACGGGGCGCGAACAGTCGACGAAAAGTAACCGGGAATTATCGTCTGTCGTTCGTTACACGAACGACGAGACCTGCGAAAATGTCCGTGTGTCCGGCGGAGCGGCGTTTCGGGTCGACCCGTGCGATTCCGTGCGACACGACCGGATACCCCTGTGCGGACTCTCACAGATCGCTTCTCTGTCTGTTTGTTTAAATTTCCGTTTAAGCGATTGAAAACGGCAGTTGTTCAGGTTCAAATAACGAATGATCAAAGATGTGTTCATTTGGGGATACGTTTTATTTTCCATTCCTGTTCGGATTAGTTGTCGACGTCTCCTTAAACCGCAAGCATTATCACCTTCTTTGTTTGTAACGATTTCCAAGGTACTGAGAAGGTGATCGATATAACAATGAAATTCAAAAAAATGTGCACAGGAAGACCAAAATCCGACTGTATAAAACCCTCATCCGTACTGACATATCTTATGGAGGTGAAGCGTGGATCATGTCAGCTAAGACCGCAGAAATGTTGGATACTGTCGAAAGAAGAATGTTGAGAAGGATATTTGGGCCAGTAAACGATGGATGTATATGGAGAAAGTTATATAAAGTTTATAAGGAACCAAAACTATTGACTTTTATAAAAACTGTTCGACTGTGATGAGTAGGTCGCACTGAGAGCGGATGTCGGACTCAAGAGTACCAAAAAGGCCTTTCGATGGACAACCATGCAGGAGAAGAGCTTTAGACAAACCAATGCTCGGATGTATAGACAATGCAGAGAAGGATACAGTGGAACTGCGGGTGAGTAAGTAACTGGAGAAGGACTTACAGGTAGAGGGATGTCTGGAGGCAGAAAATTGAGGAGGCCAATGCTCGATTTGGGCTGCAGCGCGATAGAAAAAGAATAAGTTCGATATAACAAGAGTATAAACGATTGTAATAGAACCAGAAGTGTTTTTTTCACTTTTTCCCTCACGCGGCAAAATCCAAAACCGAAAATAGTTAATGAAGGATTATTGGTCGTTTTTCAGGGCCGTTCGTGCGGATTCACGTGGGCGGTTTGAGAGTAACTTGGTTCGATATTAAAGAGAACGTAGCTTCAGTATCAAGGTGTGCTTTATTTTTTCGACATAATCCCCTAGAAGCTCGTCGCACTTGTCCCAACATTTCTCAAACTTTGCGATTCCCTCCCGGGAGTGGGTTCGTGATACATTCTTTTGGTCTCGATCTGACCCAGAGAACCCCACAGGTTCGACACCCATGGTTTAATCTATGCATACTTGATCTTATTAGTGTTTTTGCGCAACCTACTACAAAATCGAATAGTTTTAATTATAATGATTGAGTAGCGTGCATTAATCACTAGCCTACTGTGTCAATTTTCTTATGTACGGCCCGTGATACATTCTTGTGGGCTCGTTCTGACCCAGAGAATCCCACAGGTTCGACACCCATGTTCTAATCTATGCATATTTAATCTTGTTAGTGTTTTTGCACAGCCCACTACAAATTCGAATAGTTGTAATTATCATGATTGAGTAGAGTACATTTGTCACTAGCCTACTATGACAACATATTTAATAGAAACCATAACCTTCTTTGTTTTGATTTTTGTTTTGTTTTATCTCAGTATCGTGAACCATGAGATCTTTAATAAAAATTTTCATCATCCCTTTTATATATATATATATATATATATATATATATATATATGTATATAAATATCTGTGCGTATAAATGCGAATGTTGACGTGCGGAGAACAACTTTAATTGAAAACTAATGAAAAGCAAAACATTAAAATAAATATTTTCCCTATTTAATATTTCATAATTGAACGGCGAACATGACGTTAACATTGCTTCAAAATAAATTATAAATTCGAGTAAATTCAATTTTCAATGTTTATTTGTCTTTCTAATTAATCACATACAGAGTACACGTACATCTGACCGTCTCTTTCTTTCTCTTTCTCTCGCTCCCCATTTATATATATATATATAAATGGAAAAATATCCGTTATAAAGTTGATGTCGGCGCGAGTAAATAATTGAAATCCATTACATGCGATCCATCCGAGTGTTCGTCTGTTGCTCCCGACCGTGCGTTAAGGAAAATCGATTCGACCAGATGGTCGGTAGCGCCGCGGCGTCCATTTAGGTGCATAAATTATTTCGTACGGTGCTAATGACACGCCGGTGGTCGAAATTGATGATGGGGTTGTCGTTGAATGTTCGTTTATCGGACTAATCGTCAGAAGAAGAGACACGTTCGTTCGAACGGACGTCCGGTCGGTGCGGCGCGACGATTGATTCGGTGTTCGCTCCGCGGGGGACGCGCCATTACGTGTCTCATTTTTTTCCACGATCAGAAAATATGATTTATGGCCGGTCGCGGTCACTGTTGCCGAACGGTGTCGTCGTTTTGTTTCACGTGTTGCGATTTTTTTTTTTTGAACACTGGTAATGAAATGTCACTAGTCGAATTTGTGCTCTTTTGTTTCTGATTTTTTTTCCACCGTAATGGCCTCTGTTGATCATCTTCAGTGAACATTGGTTTCAGTTAAACATTTTTTTCTATTTTCTGCAACTCTTTCTTATTGACATTGTTTTGATAATTTAACAAGGCCATATTCTCATAAATTATTTTTTCATTCATCCCAAAGACCACACAAGAAATTCTTATCATTCAATAAATGATTATAGATCGTTCTCATCGCTTCTTGTATACGTTTCGATTGCGATTCCATCATTTTCAGAGTACCGAGGTACAGAAAAAGCTGCATCTTAGATTTTCTGCATTTTAGCGCTTTGATGATGATGGAATATTCATCAAAATGTGCATAAGAAATAAAAAAAAGATAAACAATTAATTACTGAACATTTTTGATTAGAAATATAGTCACAATTTGTTTTATATCACCATTTCACCATGATATATATATATATATATATATATATATATATATATATATATATATATATATATGAAATATATTTATACATATATGTATAAATATATTTCAATAATAACAAATGAATGTTTAGCAAGAAGTTCAAAGTGTGCCATGACATAAACAACGTAAAATATATATAATAAGCGTGTGCATAGCACACTGTGATCACATTTGCAGATATGACCGCACACTATGCTAATGTATAATATACAATTGTATAAGTTTATAGCGTGCTCTGATTAAACTTTTTTAAAATTTATAATCACTTATAGAACATTGTTGATCGGAAATATCGAACACAATTTGTTTTGTTTTTCATAAAAGAGTCGATATTCAAATTTCGGCAAAACGTGTTAAGCGATTGAGAACTCAATGCACTGAGTCAAAACGAACGATTTGCGAAAAACCACAATGAAAATGTAAATATATGAAAAACCGCAATGAAATAATAAATATATGACCTTCCACCATTTCGTGTAGGTATGAAAATATTTGTTTCACCGTGTCACTACGATGTACATGTTTCAATATAAACAAATGAAAATGTAGTAAACAAATGAAAATGTAGTAAACAAATGAAAATGTAGTAAACAAATCAAACAGTGCTAACCGCGATTTAGAACAACGTGAAATGTATGTAATAGCATGTTCACGGCATACTGCGATCGTGTCTGCAGATTTGTTTCAGTTCACGGCATACTCCGATTAGAATTTTCAGGTGAAAAGTGTTTTTTTTTGGCTCGTTTTCACTGATGAATTCTTATATTTCATAAGAAAAACATGTTTCTTGTTCAAAAATGTCCAGTAAATTACTATTGATAATTTCTGCTTATTGTTTATGGGAAAACCATCATCCACAGAGCGCCAATGTATAGAAAAACCTGTGATTTTTCTATACCTTGTGCTTCTTTTTTGTACTGTTAGAATGGTAGTAATTTATTGAGTTTTTGAAAAAAAAAATGTTATTTTTGAGGAATGGAACAATTTATTTGTGAATGTGAATTTGGCCACATGGTTACGACTGATATTATTATATAAAAGAATTAAATATATTTCAATCGTGTCCATAGCATTCTGTGATAATATTTTTTGATATAATCACAGCATGCTATATATAGTTGTATAATTTCATGACATGCTTCGATTAAACTTTTAAAAAAACTATAATCAAATATATTTTGTGTGAAAATTAATCCGGTCCTTTAAATTGAATCAGACATAACTCCGTTTCAAATTGAAATATTTTCTTTTAATTTAAGAATTTTCAAGTGCCAACATTAACATTCAAAAAACACTGTATATCTTGGCCAATCAGTTGGCATAACCTCACAAAACAGTAGTGGGGATGATTGCGTCTGAAAAGTATCTTATCAGGGCGTCCTTTTCGCATTCCAGTCGAAAAAAATGCCGCTGAAGTCGCCGGAATGATTTGTTCAGCACTGTGGGAAGGTGTTGCGACCCATAAAATAGCGAAAGAGGTCCTAAAATGTATTACGATTTCATCGACTCAAAGCCGCCATCTTTTTTCGATAAGCTATTCGTCATTTATCAGGTAGATGAAGCAGAGTTATAATGGGCGATATTTTGATGGTTGAAATGTATTCCACTTGTCTGTAAACATTAATTTTCTATTAAAAAAAGGTACCGAATCAATTTGAAGACTTAGTAGAACAATTTCGAAAGGAAACTGATTTCATGTTTGTGAACTGAATGAAAAATGCATCTGTGAAGATGAAACTAGCTAGAGTATCAGAAGCAAGTTGTGAAGGTCAGATTTTTACAGAATTCTTCAAACGGTAACAAATGAAATACACACAAACGGAACAGTGAAAAAGTAGACTTTAATTGCTTTGACGGAAGGAAACGTCGCCTGATGGATTACAACTGTTTGCTCACGTCCTTCAGGTTCGAAATGTTCTACAAGATGTAAATTCGTTTAATACGAAAATATACCAGTCACGGACTGATCGATGCAACCTGACATTTTTTTTATGTAGATTTAATCGCGTAGTCGTTCATTGCAAGAGAGATATGACTCTTTATGACTTGCAAACTTAAAGCGAACAGCGTTAAAGCACGGCGCTTAATAGCAAATTAAATTTCTGCAACTATCTAGTCGTCTGGATTAAACACATTGTTTTAAATCGCGTTGAGCGCACTATCAACTCTTTTATAACAATATGTTTCACACAGGCAACTAGATAGTTTTACGATTAAAGTTTTCAACGCTTGCTAGACCTAGTAGATAATATATACTTATATCAGAGTGTATACGATTTTACAGAAGACTTTCTCTTTCTCTCTCTCTCTCTCTATATATATATGTGTGTGTGTTTGTGTGTGTGTGTGTAGAGATATATGAGAATAATTAAGAAAAAAAATCTCAATTTCCATAATACGCTCGTACATCTGCTGAATCGTTCCGTTCGGCGCGCGCAAGAGAGTAAACATCTTGCTCAGAAGTTTGTTTGTTCTGAAGACGTATCTCTCGAGATTATTCGCGCTGTAAACAAAGAGGCGAGCGCGCGCGCGAGACTATCATCAATCCGTGCGATATTTGTCTTCGGAGTTGATTTTCCTGTTTGCCGAGTCGGACGGACGGACGAACCGACCGACCGACCGACAGATCGGTACGGAATTCTCATGCACCGGATACGGGAAAACGAGATCGGTGCGGAAACGATATTTTTTTTTTAAATAATCATTGAATAATGGTGTAGGTTTGTCGGCCTATAGATGTGTTGATATACTTTTTTTTCGACTAGAGAAATGATTCTAGTTAATATTTGTGTAAACTTAGTCGGAAAAGTGTTCAGTCGATATTTGTGTTCGATTCTTTGGAGATCTTCTTTCAAATGAATTCACACAGTAGTTGAGTAATCTTCTTACTAGTGACAATTATTTCACCTTTTTTTCCTTACAAAAATATCATAAATCCATTCTGTTCGAATACCTTTCTTACACTCAACCGATGATGACCAGTTCTTGTAACTACTATGTGCTTTTTTGTGAAAAAAAGACTTGAAGCTTTACTTAACCCCTTAAGCGTTCATTTCGAGTGTGTTCGTCATGAAAAGATGGCATTTTTTTGTTTAATATATATATATATATATATATATATATATATAAACATTTTATTAATTAAGCACACCAGTGCACATTCTCAAAATTAAACAAAACGCTTAATGGTTTACAAATAACAAACAAGAAGGTACAGAAAAAAAACGCTTTATATGTCAAGATCTAGATGCTTATGTGCCTTGTCGCTTGTTATTTTTAGTATATAAAATTATCTATGATCTTTCCGTATGATCAGTGTATTCATTTCCATAGCAACGATTTGTTTATCAAAATTATTCAAGTGTTTTCTTGTAGCAAGCGAAACGTATTGTAACAAGCTGCTTTAATCGATCAAATATTTTCTGTACAGCGTATCCTAGTAGGCTTAAAAAATTTTCAAAGAAACAACCTAAAAAAAATATCACTTTGTTATAATGTATCAAGCACACCAGTGCACACTCTCAAAATAAAACAGAACGGTTCTTGAAAGTGTTTTTTTTTTAAATTGTTATTAAATGTTTTGCGTCTTGAAATTCCGATGAAGAGGCAAAATAGGGCAAGTCTCTATCCCAGTGCGCACATTTCCATGGTAATGTACTTGTTTCTGACGACATCCGTCACATTCTCTTTCAACGGATTGATGATAGAGAAGGTCCGAATGCCGGGGTAGTCTTTTTGACGGTGCAACGTGAAGTGCATCGCATATACTTGCATCCAGTATGAAAACACACACTAGAATTTCTATGCGATACACAACACTGTAACAGCGTTGTCTCCGATACCCGTTACCTGGATAGAACGAAGCCCATGACATACACACAACGAAACATGTATATATAGTGAAAGCGAAACGAAAACAGTACGTGTGTGTGAAAAATCCAAATGTATATTTATTTCCATACAGCTACACACC
Source organism: Acanthacorydalis orientalis (assembly GCA_034766995.1). Taxonomy (NCBI): domain Eukaryota; kingdom Metazoa; phylum Arthropoda; class Insecta; order Megaloptera; family Corydalidae; genus Acanthacorydalis; species Acanthacorydalis orientalis. Next base: position 2,294,817 of record CM068314.1, read on the forward strand.
CGATAAAATTAGCGTTTCGCCCGACGGCTGTGCCAAAAGAGCTCTCATATCATTGCTGAATCGTTTCCGACATAAACGTCCGACAATTCGATGGATTTTTGGAAAGAATCGAACGAAATAGACTTTTTTCGAGTTCCACGCGCCGAATAATTCGCTTATCATCACAGCTCTTATCGCTGATATGGATGAAACCTATTCTCTTATCAGTACGTCTGAAACAAATATTTGATAATAAATTTTAGATTACGACTTACTTAACACAATGGCGAATCGAACTGATTTATATGCCGAGCAATATTTGGAAAGTCGTCCGAATTTGAAACAAAATTCGAGATTAAATAATGGATGCCAGCAAACAGTAATGAAATACGATTTGTGAATTACTGATCGATAAAATCAATTTTTTTTCAAAGAAACAACCGAAAAACTTTATCGTCTTTTTGTTATTCAACTCGATTTCACAGCAAGTGGATTTACTGTGTTTTCGTAAGCACACCAGTGCACATCCTCAAAATTAAACAGAACGCTTAATGGTTTAAGAATAACAAACAAGAAGGTATAGAAAAAAAAACGCTCTATATCTCAAAATCAAGATGCTTATGTGCCTTGTCGCTTGTTATCTTTAGTATATAAAATTATCTATGATCTTTTCGTATGATCCAGTCTATTCATTTCCATAGCAACGATTTGTTTATCCACATTTTTCAAGTGTTTTCTTGTAGCAAAACAAAACATTTTGTAACAAGCGGCTTTAATCGATCAAATAGTTTCTGTACAGCGTATCGTAGTCGGCTTTGATCAGTTGACAGTAAAAATAATTACGCCAGTGCGCATTCTCAAAATAAAACATTTTCTTCAATTATTCGACAAAAGAAGACTTAACTGGACGAAAATCTTAGAACATGAATCCTTCAGACTGGATTCGCAACTGTTTATACACATCAACTTATTCGAATTAATGACAAATCGAAAAAATACTCATACTGATCCTTTCAAAAATCAGTGTAAAACGGGAAACGAGGATTCAAGAAATGGAATTCTAACGGAGTGACTGAATAACAGGCACGCAGGAGTGTAAAAAAATAACGATCCACGATGATCGGCTCGTCCGTTCGCACGGTCTCCGCGTGGCGCTGCAACAGCCGCACGTTTCATCAATATTCAGAGGTAAACAGACGCACTGTCGTTTCGTTCGGATGTCTCCTCGTGTCCGTCGTATTTTTCACATCGGATTTGAATGTACGTGGGCCACGCACTCGAGCGCGACGACGACGAAGAAGCGACGGTCGCGGATCGTTCCTCGAACAACCTTGCGTCACAATTGGAGATCCGATTGCATCGTGCGGCCGTCGCGGAGTGCACGTCCGTCGGACGCACTGCACTCATCGCTATTTATTATGCATTTAGAATGGTTCTGGTTACATGCATCCCGACAACGGGTTAACTGACTCGGTAATGGGTTACGAGACCAGAATGTATGTAGCGGTGGCCGTAACGAACTGCCGCCGCTCTGCAGTTTAAATATTTATCTAAGCGCTTTATTGTTGTCGATCCACGTAGCGTACGGCTGACGGTCACGCGTGTGAATTTCGACAGAGAATGTTCGTTACGAACGTAAAAAAAAAACTAAACATAAATAGTTTTGTTTAATGCGATCGACGTGGAATAATTTCAAGTTGAAGAACGGTTCTCGTCAGGTGCCAGAACGTTTCTAAAAAATATTCGTAAGGTCAAACAGATGCTTGTATGTCGTGGTACGGGGCTCCATCTTACCACAGAGTGCTAGGAAATTTCTAAAAAAAAGCATTGGTCCAAATAAATACTTATATGTCGAGATACGGGGCTCTATCTTATTATAAGATGCATAAATTTGACCAAAAAAAATCATGAGTCCAAACAGATGTTTATTTTCCGAGATATGGGTCTCTATCTTACAATCGAATGTCTATATTTTACTAAAAAAAATAGTGAGGCCAAATAAATGTTCGTATGTTGAAGTAAAACGATCTGTCGTATCACAGAATGCCTAAACATTATTGAAAAAAATCACGAGTCCAAATCAATGGTTACATGACGAGATACAGGGCTCTATCTTATTATAAGATGCATAAATTTTACTAAAAAAAATCATGAGTACAAACAGATGTTTATATGCCGAGATATGGGTCTCTATCTTACCATCGAATGTCTATATTTTACTAAAAAAAAATCATGAGTCCAAATAAATGCTTACATGACGAGATACAGGGCTCTGTGTTATTATACGATGCATAAATTTTACTGAAAAAAATCATGAGTACAAATAGATGTTCATATGCCGAGATATGGGTCTCTATCTTATCATCGAATGTCTATATTTTACTAAAAAAAATCGTGAGGCCAAGTAAATGTTCGTATGTTGAAGTAAAAGGATCTGTCTTATCACAGAATGCCTAAACATTATTGAAAAAAATCATGAGGCCAAATACATGTTTACATGACGAGATACAGGGCTCTGTGTTATTATAAGATGCATAAATTTTACTAAAAAAAATCATGAGTACAAACAGATGTTTATATGCCGAGATATAGGTCTCAATCTTACCATCGAATGTCTATATTTTACTAAAAAAAAATCACGAGGCCAAATAAATGTTGAAGTAAAACGATCTGATTTATCACAGAATGCCTAAACTTTCTTAAAAAAATTCATAAGACCAAATAGATGCTTATATGTCGATATATAGGGTTATATCATATCACAGAATGCCTAAACTTTTCTAAAAAAATTTACGAATTCGAATCAATGTTTTCATGTCGAGATATGGGTCTCTGTCTTATCTCAGAATGCCTAAACTTTAATAAAAAAATTCACAATTCCAAATCAATGATTTCATGTCGAGGTACGGGTCTCCATCTTAGCACAGAATGCCTAAACTTTCTTAGAAAAAATCACAAGTCCAAGTAGATGCTTGTATGTCGATATACAGGACTATATCTTTTCACAAAATGCCTAAAGTTTGCTAAAAAAATTTATAAGTCCGAATCCGTTTTCATGTCGAGATACGGGTCTCTATCTTATCACAGAATGTCTAAACTTTACTAAAAAAAATCGTGAGTCTAAACAAATGTTTGCATGTCGGTATACCGACCTCTGCCTTAACACAGAATGCCTAAACTTTCTTAGAAAAAATTCACAAGTCCAAATAGATGCTTGTATGTCGATATACAGGGACTATATCTTAACACAATGCCTAAACCTTACTAAAAAAATCACAAGTCCGAATCGATGATTTCATGTCGAGGTACGGATCTCCATCTTATCACAGAACGCCTAAAGTTTCTTAGAAAAAAATCACAAGACCAAACAGATGCTTGTATGTCGATATACAGGCCTGTATCTTATCACAGAATGCCTAAACTTTACTAAAAAAAATTCACGAGCCCGAACAGATGTTTGTACGTCAAGATGCATCAGAACAGCAATTTCAGACCGAATAGTTTAAACTCTGGAGACGTACAAACGTCCACCAAAGAGTTCGCCTTACTTGTAAACTAGAAATGACGTCACTATTGCATTACAGTAAGATAGTACCATACTTCAAGCGTGCGGTCATGTTTTTCCCGACCGTTTCCAGAGTTTGGGCAGCTGTAATCGATTTAATAATAACGATATTCTTTTGGCTCTGATTATTAGCGACGTTTGACCAGTATAAAGTGGTTTTCCAGACAATGTTTTTGCTTTATACGATTATTAAATTTACTAATACTGACACACACACATACACTATATATATATATATATATATATATATATATATATATATATATATATATATATATATATATATATATAGTTATAATGTATGTGATATCGACACAGAATGCAGTGTTCCGTCGTCGCCATCGAGGCTGGCACGCAGTGTACAAGCATGTTTTTTCCCGCGAGCCGACGGAACAACGTCGGTCGGTTCCCGCGTCTCCGTTCCCTTTAACGTCGCCCGTTATTCTTGTGCAGTACTTAATTCGGGCGTCATACATTAATCATGCCACACTGACATATAATCGAAAATCTACACAGCGGAGGGGTGGGCGCCTTTGTTCGCTTTTGTTGTTGCGCCGCCTCGCCCTCCACCCCTGTCTGTTGTGTCGTACAACAACAACACCGCTTGCTTACACAACGTAAGGCTTGTTTGCTTGCGCTCGTACGGAGGATGCAAGTATGTACATACATACACACACATGCTATACATACACACACACATATATATATATATATATATATATATATGTGTGTATGTGTGTGTGTATAGTTTAATCCATGAGTGACATCTCCGGTAAAGCCTTCACGTTAACATTGTGATAATCGTTCTGATGAATTTAACACGTGCGCAAACGAGATTTTAATCATGCAGGAGATTACGTTTTCGACAAGTGTAAAGAATTTCGCACGTCGATCCCGATGCGCGATCTTCGTAACTGAATCGACGGATTGTATCGTCGGCAGGAGCGAGTCAGACGAGGCTAGAAGTAGACCACACAGCGTGTGTGCGTGTGTGTTGTAGAATTGCGATTTTGCATCGAAATTCAGAGAAAAATGTTTAATTGCAAGACATGCGATCTGTAATATAACGAATGGAACAAGAAAACATGTGAAATAAAAGCAGATAGAACAAGAACAAGTAAAATAAAATCATATGAAACAAGAAAAAAACTTATTAGAAGACTAAACAAAAATAGATCATTTAAGAAATGAGATGAAACGAAAACAAATTAAATAAGAACAGATGAATGAAAAAAACAGATAAAACAACGACAAATGAATGGATGGAACAAAACAACAGATAGAACAAGAGTAGATAAAACAAATGACAAATGAATATATAAAACAAATAAACAGATAGAACAAGAACAGATAAAACAAATGACAAATGAATAGATGAAAAGAAATAGAGCAAGAACAGATGGAACAATGAGAAATGAATATATAAAACAAATAAACAGATATAAACAAGAGTAGATAAAACAAATGACAAATGAATATATAAAACAAATAAACAGATAGAACAAGAACAGATAAAACAAATGACAAATGAATAGATGAAAAAAATAGAGCAAGAACAGATGAAACAGTGACATACGAATAGATGAAACAAAACGACAGATAGAACAAGAACAGACGAAACATAATCACACGAGACAAAAACAAATGAATGAAAAACAGATCAAACAAAAAAAATCGATAAACAAGTGAACGAAATAAAACTGAAACATAGAAGGCCTGTGCCTGTACTCTGTCACTTTTTGACCACAATTTCAAACCATAATTCTGTGTTGCTTCGTGTTTTTACAATCGGACTCTTTTCTTATACCACGAACTTGAAAAATCCTCCTACAATCAATCGTTTTTGTCCATCCACTTCTGATAAAAATCTCCATAAACGATTCTCTCATCCATTCCTCGAACCGTACCTTTTTTCTCTACAGAAACAGTCCACGAACACATCCAGAGCGACAATTAAAACCGATCGACAATCGTTTTCGATCGGCGATACATTTTTTTTAAGTCGGCGGCATGGGCGCCGACACCTCCCCTCTCTCGATAACATATTTAAATTGAAATCAGTGTAGAATCTCGGCCGAAAGACGCGAAGAAGCGTTCGTCTCACACGAACACGTCTCCACATTAATATTCATCACTTGCAAATAGACGATTCGACTTTCGACTTTGTTCCGCCAAACTATTTTCAAACTTCCGAGAGCGTCGTCTCGCGGAAAAAAGCTAAAAAACGACAAAACACTCGAAAACAAAATCATAACATCCACCTGTAAGTAGGCGGCCGGTGTCACTATAATTAGAATATATACGGCTCGCATTTTCTATTTATAAACTAGAGTACATTTTGTTGTCTTCCGCTCGAAAGTCGTATTGCTTCCTCCTCATTAAACTTGACGCGTGACACGGCACACAAACATGGCGGCGCCGTATCGAACGCACGCACACAGGGAGACGCGCGCGTTTTTTCAAACAAACTCCTCGGGCCGGATCGCTTTAAAAGCGAATCAACAGCTTACGGTATGTTTATATATATATACATACATACATATATATTTATATATATATATATATATATATATATATATATATATATACGAGATGTGGTCAAAAAGTAACGAGAATTATTTTTTTTCTCAAAAACTATTCATTTATTCTTCAATTTCGAATTTGTCCCCTTCAAAGTAATCCCCCCCCTGACATGATACATTTTTGCCAACGCTTTTTACCGGTCGGTTTCGTCGAATCGCTTCGCGTAAACGGCACACAACTTCCAACTAGTATTCTTTATTGACAGTGCGACCTTCTGGTAGGAATTCATGATGCACTGTGCCCTTCGAATCAAAAAGAAAACAGTGAGGAGAACCTTCACTTTTGCTCGAACTTGACGAATTTTTTTCGGTCTTGGCTCACCAGGCGGCTTCCATTGCGATGATTGTGCCCTGGTTTCAACGTCATACCCATACACCCATGTTTCGTCACCGGATATGATGCAATTCATGAATTCTGGATCGTTATTAGCCTTATTCAGCAATTCTTCGGAGATATCTACTCGATGTTGTTTTTGATCAAATGCAACAATTTTGGGACGAATTTTGCTGCCACACGTGTCATGCCTAAAACGTCAGTGAAAATTGCTCGACATGCTCCATATGACATACCAATATCATCAGCGACTTCTCTGACAGAGATTCGTCGATCTTTTAAAATCATTCGCTTAACTTGCTCGACGTTATCCTCATTAATTGAAGTGTTGGGGCGCCCAGAACGATCAGCATGTTCGACGCTTTCACGACCGTCTGAAAAACGTTTATACCATTCATAAATTCTTGGTTCACTCATAGTAGAGTCACCGTAGGCCTTTCTTAACGTTTCACACACTTTGTTGCACTTTATTTCATTTTTTACGCAAAAATTAATACAAATTCTTTGATCCATTTTTTTTAATGAACAAAAATCGCCGAACTCGAAAAACACGCCTTACCTTAGCGGCTGCCACTTGAAAAGTAAACAATCAAAACAGCTGAAATTTTTTTTATACTTTAGGGACCTGTGTACGGACATAATAAAAAATTTTTTTTGACAAACGGAAATTCTCGTTACTTTTTGATCACACCTCGTATATATATATATATATGTATATACATAACGCAAATCCGCTAATTAAAAGAGACGGATTACACGACCGGAGCGAGGACGGCGGTGCGCGCACGTGCCGGCGCCGACGGACGAACCCGCGCCCCGCCGACGGGCGGGCCGCACGACGTCGTTAATTGACGTTAAAAGCGAACGGTCGGGTCCTCTCCGTTCGGATTATCGCCCGCGTTTCTGAACATTCGTAATGCTTCTGTGAGATTTGACGTTTGGAAGCTTGTCGAACGACAAACGATTATATAGATTTTACGGATTTGTTTGATGAAAGGCGCGGACACGGTCGACGGGACGGGGAGGACACCGGATCGGTGTGTCGAAAGGACGGCCTCGTTCGCTGCGGTTCGATGGACATTGTCTCGGTCCCGTTGTCGTAGAATTTGCGTCTGAACCGAAATGTCACAGTGGGTTCGGTTTCCTGTATGGGAAGAGAATCGGAAAATGTTCAGTGTCCGCACGCGAAATAAATTAATAGGACCGAAAAAATGTTTAACCGCTTGAGCGTTCGTGTCGAGTGTGCTCGTCATGAGAAGGTGGCACTTTTTTTGTTTAATCTGTTTACCTGTTTTCACTTGTTTGTTTCTTTAAGGGCTAGTCGACAATAATTGATGAATGAATATAAGGGTTGAATACATTTTTGGTTTCGTACGATATTTAAGTAAATGTCTTCTTTATTTATAAGATACAAGCCGAACGAAAATTTCTTGAAATTGTTTTCTTATTTTTATTTTTTTATATAGAATGAACTGTGATATACAATCAATATTTGAATCTAACTCGACACAGAACACATTCTGTGTGACTGCAACCGTAATGTTTATTCAGTGATATATAAAAGGAGATGATAGATGTCAACGTGAATGATAAGACAAAGATCATATATATATATATATATATATATATATATATATGTCAGTTCGAAGGCACGCATTTGGCAAGGAGTGTATTCACCGGATGCTGTAGAGTGCTCATAATTTAATCCTTAATTTAAAATGTTGTGTCTTTGTCGATGATCTCGCAAAGCGTGATTACCAAATATGAAGGGCGAAGAAACGAAAAAAAATATTTTAATTTGAAACAGTGCTATGACTGATTCAATTTCAAGGCACCGAATTAATTTCTATACCTAATATATTTGATTACAGTTTTTCAAAACGTTTAATCGAACCATGCCATGAAATTATACAACCACACAACAGAGTTGTGATCGATCCAGTACAAAGACACTTAATTAATTTTTTCCACATCCGACATCTTCAGAACAAAAGCAACACCGACCCTGTCAGTTCCCGTCAACTTACCATTTCTGTAAACCGTGTCGAATAAAAATAAACATTCCTAAATACACATCTCTTTTTTCCAATTAAACTCAGTTCGGATGTCAATTAAACCGTACAGATATTTTTCAATTAATCAAACATGCCATGTCAACTCGTATGAAATGTTAAAAGACTCTTTAGATTTTTTTTTCGGCAAAAAAAAACTCATATTTCGTCCACAAATATTTACATTGCTCGAACGGTACGAAAAGCGACTGATGAAATTATATAAAACGTTGTAAATAGCGTTTCGAATCGTTAAACGAACGACCGGACAGTTTAACACTAGGTTTATGGGATGCGTCAGTTTGACGCAATTCAGGTTTCATGAGTTAAATTCAAGAAACTGTTACTGCTTAGGACTGGATTTTTTTTGCTGACTTTTAATAATATCATAGTACGAATATGTATCCAAAGTTTCTTTTTTCTCACACTTACAGTTTTGAAATTAAAAATGTGTATACCTGTCTCTATAATCAATTTGTAAGCATAAATGTTAGTAAATTGGCTTCACTCATGAAAGCATTACTGCAGTAATAAACATGAACGCGATAAAGAGTCAGTTTTTCAAGAAAGTAAACGTCGAACGTGCACATAAACAATGCAGCGGAGATACTTCGAACCCGATATCTCACATCTGAAGTGGGTCGTACGGTGTCGCCACTGTTTATGTCCTAAGTTGGAAAACCCTGATTGCAGGAAGGGATGGGCGTCAGAAGAAAAAACGAAACTCAGTATGTGAGTTGCAGTCATAGAGTGAACACGTTTCTCAAGTTGCAGTTACTATTAGTTTGTGGATTCAAGAAGAAAGTACTTGTGCATTTTGTGTATTAGCAATATTATCTCTGGGATCTCCGCCCATCGGAAAAGAGGTGGCTAGCGCTATTTACACCAGCCGTGCCCCAGAGATTGGTATAAATTTCACGGACCACCCTGATGTCCGGAGACGTGGGCTTATTAAATCGGAAGGTCCCGTTCTTATCTCCCTGTCCTGAGATAACCAGTTCGGCCAATTCATTAGGAGACTTTTAGAGTTGGTCGCAGCAATTGATATTGTAATCAAAAAAATATTTCAATAGATGAATTCGACACGCATGTACAAAATATACAGACACAATACAATGTACAGAGAAGTACGCTAATGGATTAATTTGTCGACGCTCCTCTTAAAGTCAAATAAACCTCAAATATCATCATGTGAGAGACAATTAAAATCATCAGAAAAAAACAATTAATCGACTAAGATCGATCATAGTAGTCGGTGTTTTGACAAAATTGTTTTTTAAACAAGTGAATTAAATATACTTTTTTTAAAAAAAAAACGTCAAAGTACTTTTATATTTGCATTACCAGTCGTGCTTTGTCGACTGATCGAAGCTGGCTACGATAAACAGTGAACAGAATAATTAGTCGATCAGAGAAATCATAGTATGTAATCGGTATTTTAATAAAATAATATTTTCAATGAATAAATGGAGCATGTTTATATAAACAAATGATTGTTCAACGATTAAACTACTGTTATCGAATGACTGTTATTTTTCATTACGAATCAACTGATCAAAGCCGACCATGGTACGCTGTACAGAAACTACTTGATCGGATAAGATCGGTGAGAATTCTAATAAAACAATTTTATTCATCTTAAAACTCAAATAAACCTCGAATATCGTCATCCGAACAGAAAAACAATTAATCGACTAAGATCGATCATAGTAGTCGGTGTTTTGACAAAATTGTTTTTTTAACAAGTGAATTAAAGATACTTTTTTTAAAAAAAAAACTGTCAAAGTACTTTTATTTGTATTACCGTTCATGTTTTGTCATTGACTGATCAAAGCTGGCTACGATAAACAGTGAAAAGAATAATTAGTCGATCAGAGAAATCATAGTATGTAATCGGTATTTTAATAAAATAATATTTTTCAATAAATAAATGGAGTATATTTATATAAAAAAAACGTAGTGTTAATCATTCCGATTAATTATTAAACTGGCCCGGACTGTATCCGAAAACGGCAACAGAACGTTTTTACACTTTTTCCTACACTTCAGATGTACTGAAAATTATGTAGAACGTTTGAGATGTTCTTTTAGTCGCGGACCGAGAGAAAAAAAGTGTCCTTTTTTCCGTTCGAGAAAGAAACGTCTCCGGCGTTTCTCAACCGACCGCCTACAAACACACACACACACATATAGAAAAGAAATATCGTTCCGGTGTACAAGAATGCGAGATTATGTACCCGGAGCACGGTAATGCGTCGAGTACGCATCGAAAACACGCGACGTACTAAAAGTCTTGATAATATAACATCCACCTAATAAGCTCTTATCACGGAATAAACAAAAAAAAATGTATATAAGTGGAAGCAGAGAGAAAAAGGGGGAAAAAAGTAAGTGTGATCGTTACAACAAATCTGGTAAGCGCGACACGCGGGTGAGGAACGGGAGAGTTCAGAGGCCGCTCGGTCGGTCGGAGATGGTTGAAAAGTACCGCGCATGGATATGAAGTGGGATTAGAGTCTTTTGTTTTTTCGTTTGTTTCACCGAATATAATCGTCTTTATTTTCAGTATACTTTCATAATAATATATTCGAAATGATGGATAGAGGATCGCCTGGAAATTGTTGTTTCTATGCGTTGTATTTCAGGAATGGGTTCTTTCCTCATTCCACAGATTGGAGAAAAGAAACGGGGGTTGTATTTGTGTACAACTTCAGGGGTTTACGTCGAATTACGTTGGCTTAGACGAGTGAAAATGTCTTAAGTTGTTTAAAAAATTCGTAGGTAGTGTCGGAGTCACTACCGTTGAGGTTTTTGGCGGGAAAACGTCTTACCTGAGCGGTATTGTCGGGGTGTGCTGTTTGTAGGGTTGGTAAGAAAGAAATGAGCACAACAAACTTGCATGTCTTTTTATTTACTTCTCACAATGCTGACTAATTTGTAAAATTTCGTTAAAGACAGGACGATGGTACGAGTAGTACGATATGTAAGACTTGCATGCTATACTTATATCTCTAGAGAACGTTAAGTCGTTAGTGGTATTCTTTAAAGTTGTCAAGTCAGTTGGATCCGTGCCCAAGGCCGATCTAAACTTGTCGTTCAGAAACTGTTGCAGACGATCGTTCGACGGATCGATGTTAAAGACCCCGGTGAGCAGAAGCGGTACTTTTGGGGTCGCATTGCCAGTCGCTAACTGTTGTTATGACATGCTCTGTGTAGTAAAGCATTAGTTGAAAAAGAAACATCTCGATATAGTTGAGTGGCAAGTGTGTTGTCTTCATCGGATACGCGAAACCGTTAATTTTACTCAACGTCGGCGTCTTTCTTTGCTTTACTGGTGTGAAGCAGTTCGAGCACAACATGAACTGTCGAACGTCATCATCTGTAAATTCCTGTTGTAAGAATTGCAGCATAGCTCTGCATTTGGCCGTTTTAAATTATTTCAGAATAGTATACGGTCACAAACTCCACAAACAGAACCCAACTTGTTGCCATAAAATGTCTTCTCAAAGTGCTCCGTCGCCAGACGCCAATCGGTTTTAAACGCTAAATATCTATTCTTAAACGTTACACCTGCTTCTGTTTCGTCGCATTCCATCGGTTTCATCTCACTGTCGACATCTGTTCCCTGTGAACTTGCATCAGGCGTTGCAGCGTCCGCGTGACTGTTGTTCGCCTCGACTCGTCGACGCTGCCTCATCCTGCGCCCTCGTCCTGCTACTGTCATAGGGGCCTTTTTGGATTCATCATTCAGTCTTCTTTCACTTTGTAACCGTTCACGATACTTGTTTACCTTCTTGTTTTGAAGATATTTGGACATTTTTGAAATTTTAGAGAAAATCAGTCCAGGTTCAACACTTTATCAGCGTGTATCTTTTCACTCGCTTGCACTATTGTCACTGTTAGTGTTTTATTTTATATCACTTGTCCAGCTCTGTCGAGCGATACCTCGCACAATATCCTACGCGCGCGCACTCTCGATCTACATTAATTTTTCCGCGCGGCGAACCGACAATATTCCACTACAATTTGGCGAAAACGTCATGGAGGCCTGTGACGTCACGCGCTTAAGGTTAACATTGCGTAACATTCTCACATCTTTGCTCTATTAAACCATGTATTGCTTATTTGGATATGCGTTATAGTCTTAAAGTTATTAAGATTTGTTTAATATACACACAATCGTATCATCGACTTTCGCATAGTTTCCACCCGTATTAAACCGGCGGTGTAAGACGTTTTCCGTGAAAAATGAAAATCATTTACCGGATTCGTCCGGGTGTACATACAACTTTCCAGACGCCCCGCGAGCACGGACGTGTTTCACGGCCGTTCGTCCGCGGGTACACGTGGGTGCCGTTCCGCCCGTCGGCGCTGCTGCGGCCGAGCACGTCGCATTCTGTCCGCCTTAGCGCAAACTTTTATTATTTATAAGATGTGCTTGATTCGAGAAACGTCATAAATAATGAGAAGATCATATCAGCGCGCTCGGGCGGTATCATCTCGGGACGGGCGGCGGCGGCGACGCCGAGCGCGACGGCGCCCCGGCGCGTTGATTCGATTCCCGTGTACGTTGCGTGTCGGTTATTGCTGCTAATTAGCCGAAACATAATTGTATCGACAATCGTTGTAATTGTTTCGACCTGTGCAGACGGATTGTCGTGAGACGACGACATTGATTGCGACGGACGCGGGCGGTTCGTTCACTCCACATTCGAACGGAATGGTTGTGTTCGATGCGGTTTTGTGTGTGTTTTTTTTTTATTCGTTTGTAGTGTTTCTTTTTTGTTTTTCTTTATTTGTCAGCGTTGAAAATGGCACACTTGGATGTTTTGTTTTTCTGTCATCTGGGTAAGCCAATTTACAACTTTAAATTCAAACTATTTTCACAATAAATAAAAAAAAAATTGATTAATATTCCATGAATACTTTACTTGAACCTTGAAATTATGTGCGAAACGTAATGTCTGCCCAATCACCACTGATTCGATAGGATTTTTATTGGATTTTCACACATTCCGGGCGCTGTTCTGTTTACAGCTTCTCCGATTTTTTTTCTACAGAGCTTCACATGAGAAAACGCATTTTTTTACACATCTCAGACACTCTGCTGTAAAGTACGAGCCTATATGTCGACCCACAGCCACTTGTTCAGACACACGAATTTTCTCTACGCATCTCAGACACTCTGCTGTAAAGTACGAGCCTATATGTCGATCTATAGCCATTTGTTCAGACACACGAATTTTTTCTTGTTAAGAATTGTATTCCTTATTCAAATATATGGGTTTTGTGAGCGAGTTTCGTTTTTGAAGAATTTCATATCTTTCTTCAAGGCATAAAAAGTGTAAAATAAATCGAATCTGCATGTTTTTCTCGTTGGATACTTTCTTGCGAGTCGGAAAGTATCTATTTTATTATACAGTATCGGTTTGACGGCGATGAAGATGCAGATGTTGAAGATAAAAATTATTTAATCTCGAATGACGATTTTTAGGCAAAAACTAAAGTGGAAAGAAGCGCTGTTCTGTAAAGAAATATTAATTTATAATCAGTCGAAAGCGATTTTCTATCAATACTCTGTTGTTATTTATGATAAAATCGTGAATTCGAACAGAAAAAATCACTTTTGAAAAATCACGATTTTTCAGCAAAATTTGCATACTGTAGGTCGTGCGTTTTTTTGGACCAAAAAATTAAAGTTGGAAATGGTGGACTTTTTCGCCATGAATTGATTATATAGAACGAATGTAATCGATTCAGGTCAAAAGTTGTATTTCTAATTCGAAAATATGTGATTTATGAACGAGATACTTTTTTGAAGAATTTCACCTTCTCTCCCAACGCATGAAAAGCGTAAACAAATCGAATCTATGCGTTATTGTCATCTGAAATATTTTTTTTCAAGAACGAAAATATCTATTTATAAGCTGATAACAATTTATAAAGCGGTACATTTAATAATCTCTAATTAATAAAAATATTTATCCGAAAATGGCGATTTGTTAGTCGAAAACTTAAAATCGAAAAATGCGCCGTTCCATAGCCGACTATCGCTCTCCGATCGTTGGAAAGCTTATTTTTCTCAATAATATGCTATTATTTTTGATAAAATCCGAATTCCAAGCCAGTTTGAACTCTTTTGAAAAACCATGATTTTTCATCAAATTTTGCATACTGTAGGTCGTGCGTTTTTTTCGGTCAAAAAATGAAAGTTGAAAATGTGACAATGTTTCGATATAAATCGATAACTTGGAACGAATGTAATCGATTTGGGCTAAATCTTACACTCCCGATTCCGAAATACACCTTTTACAGAAGAGAATCTCTTTCAGAGAGTTTTGGCATTTCTCTCAAAATATGCAAAGCTTGAAAAAATCTATGATACTCGTTATTGTTATCTGAAATACTTTTTCGTGGCTGAAAATACCTAATTTATGTACATATAACAATTAAAAAGCAGTGATGTATCAAGTTTGGCAACGAAACACTATTTAAATGAATATTAGCAAATTTTAGACCGGAAATCGAAAATTCAAAACAAATAAAAATTTGTCCACCCATAGCACTTTCCAAAATCGTAAAATATGTTTTTTGAAAATAAAACGGTCCTATCTATGATAAAATCGCAATTTTAAGTAGAACAAATAGATTTTGAAAAAACACGACTTGTCATAAAAATTTCAATCCCTAAGTATTAGAAAATAATTACCTGAATCTAAATGTAGAGTGAATGACCTTTACAAAAAAAATTCGTGAGTCCATTCGGACCACCGTGCATCTAGATATGGCGCTGTATCTTAAGACAGAGTGCCTGAAGATTGTAGGAAAAATTCCTACGTCCTCCCTGATGACAACAAATGTAGATATGGGGTTGTATCGTAACCTAGTATGTATGAACTCTCTTAAAAAAATTCCTACGTCCTCCCTGATGACAACAAATGTAGATATGGGGTTGTATCGTAACGTAGTATGTATGAACATTCTTAAAAAAATTCCTACGTCCTCCCTGATGACAATAAACCTAGGTATGGGGTTGTATAATAACGTAGAGTGTATGAACTCTCTTAAAAAAATTCCTACGTCCTCCCTGATGACAACAAATGTAGATATGGGGTTGTATCGTAACGTAGTATGTATAAACTCTCTTAAAAAAATTCCTAAGTCCTCTCGAATGACAACAAATGTAGATATGGGGTTGTATCGTAACGTAGTATTATTGAATATTCTTAAAAAAATTCCTACGTCCTCCCTGATGACAATAAACCTAGGTATGGGGTTTTATAATAACGTAGAGTGTATGAACTCTCCTTAAAAAATTCCTACGTCCTCCTTGATGACAATAAACCTAGGTATGGGGTTGCATAATAACGTAGAGTGTATGAACTCTCCTTAAAAAATTCTTACGTCCTCCCTGATGACAATAAACCTAGGTATGGGGTTTTATAATAACGTAGAGTGTATGAACTCTCTTAAAAAAATTCCTACGTCCTCCCTGATGACAACAAATGTAGATATGGGGTTGTATCGTAACGTAGAGTGTATGAACTCTCTTAAAAAAATTCCTACGTCCTCCCTGATAACAAAAAATGTAGATATGGGGTTGTATCGTAACGTAGTATGTATGAACATTCTTAAAAAAATTCCTACGTCCTCCTTGATGACAGCAAATGTAGATATGGGGTTGTATCGTAACGTAGTATGTATGAACATGCTTAAAAAAATTCCAACGTCCTCTCGAATGACAGCAAATGTAGATATGGGGTTGTATCGTAACGTAGTATGTATGAACATGCTTAAAAAAATTCCTGCGTCCTCCCTGATGACAGCAAATGTAGATATGGGGTTGTATCGTAACGTAGTATGTATGAACATGCTTAAAAAAATTCCTGCGTCCTCCCTGATGACAGCAAATGTAGATATGGGGTTGTATTGTAACGTAGTATGTATGAACATTCTTAAAAAAATTCCTACGTCCTCCCTGTTGACAGCAAATGTAGATATGGGGTTGTATCGTAACGTAGTATGTATGAACATTCTTAAAAAAATTCCTACGTCCTCCCTGTTGACAGCAAATGTAGATATGGGGTTGTATCGTAACGTAGTATGTATGAACATGCTTAAAAAAATTCCAACGTCCTCTCGAATGACAGCAAATGTAGATATGGGGTTGTATCGTAACGTAGTATGTATGAACATTCTTAAAAAAATTCCTACGTCCTCCCTGATGACAGCAAATGTAGATATGGGGTTGTATCGTAACGTAGTATGTATGAACATTCTTAAAAAAATTCCTACGTCCTCCCTGTTGACAGCAAATGTAGATATGGGGTTGTATCGTAACGTAGTATGTATGAACATGCTTAAAAAAATTCCAACGTCCTCTCGAATGACAGCAAATGTAGATATGGGGTTGTATCGTAACGTAGTATGTATGAACATTCTTAAAAAAATTCCTACGTCCTCCCTGTTGACAGCAAATGTAGATATGGGGTTGTATCGTAACGTAGTATGTATGAACATGCTTAAAAAAATTCCAACGTCCTCTCGAATGACAGCAAATGTAGATATGGGGTTGTATCGTAACGTAGTATGTATGAACATGCTTAAAAAAATTCCTGCGTCCTCCCTGATGACAGCAAATGTAGATATGGGGTTGTATCGTAACGTAGTATGTATGAACATTCTTAAAAAAATTCCTACGTCCTCCCTGTTGACAGCAAATGTAGATATGGGGTTGTATCGTAACGTAGTATGTATGAACATGCTTAAAAAAATTCCTGCGTCCTCCCTGATGACAGCAAATGTAGATATGGGGTTGTATCGTAACGTAGTATGTATGAACATTCTTAAAAAAATTCCTACGTCCTCCCTGTTGACAGCAAATGTAGATATGGGGTTGTATCGTAACGTAGTATGTATGAACATGCTTAAAAAAATTCCAACGTCCTCTCGAATGACAGCAAATGTAGATATGGGGTTGTATCGTAACGTAGTATGTATGAACATGCTTAAAAAAATTCCTGCGTCCTCCCTGATGACAGCAAATGTAGATATGGGGTTGTATCGTAACGTAGTATGTATGAACATTCTTAAAAAAATTCCTACGTCCTCCCTGTTGACAGCAAATGTAGATATGGGGTTGTATTGTAACGTAGTATGTATGAACATGCTTAAAAAAATTCCAACGTCCTCTCGAATGACAGCAAATGTAGATATGGGGTTGTATCGTAACGTAGTATGTATGAACATTCTTAAAAAAATTCCTACGTCCTCCCTGTTGACAGCAAATGTAGATATGGGGTTGTATTGTAACGTAGTATGTATGAACATGCTTAAAAAAATTCCTGCGTCCTCTCGAATGACAGCAAATGTAGATATGGGGTTGTATTGTAACGTAGTATGTATGAACATGCTTAAAAAAATTCCTGCGTCCTCCCTGATGACAGCAAATGTAGATATGGGGTTGTATCGTAACGTAGTATGTATGAACTCTCTTAAAAAAATTCCTACGTCCTCCCTGATGACAACAAATGTAGATATGGGGTTGTATCGTAACGTAGAGTGTATGAACTCTCTTAAAAAAATTCCTACGTCCTCCCTGATGACAGCAAATGTAGATATGGGGTTGTATTGTAACGTAGTATGTATGAACATTCTTAAAAAAATTCCTACGTCCTCTCGGATGACCATCAATCTAGATATGGAGTTATATTATAACGTAGAGTGTTGGAACTACGTTAAAAAAATCCATCGTCCTCTTTCTTTTTTATCAGAGATTTCGCTTCTACTAAACGATTCACATTTCAATTAACATTGTGTATGATTTATTTAATATTTTTCCTCGCTAATAGATCTTTTTTTTGTTACAGGTAAGCGTTGAATCGATCCAGTACGACCCCCACTTCTTGTAGCGTAAGTCTTTTTAAATCATGTAGAAACATTGACAGGCTAAAAAAACACAAATAGTCGTTAGTGTTCTAAATTGAAAGGTTCATCACGGTGGCTAGACCGAAGAGAAGCACCGAAACAGTTCCCTGAACCGAATTTTCATTTTTAAAAAGATTATAACACTTTAATATACGAATGTGTCTGCAAAATAATGCAAGAGGTTAAAAAAAATTGTTCGATTCTTTCAAGGCCATGTTTTACATAGTTCAGTCTATCGATTTTTGGAAATAATATCGATTTTTTCGATTTTCTAAACCTGGCACATCTTTTAAACCCTCTTTGTGTCCACCAAAAAAAACACACACAAATAATCTTTATTCTTCTAATTCGAAAACGTTTCTTTTTCACTAAAACGAACTTAATGGAATTTTAAACATGCTAATTATAAATTCCATTCGTTATTCGAACAAAGCACTCTTTTACTTACTGCATCTACAATGAACTCAATAATGTAAGAAAAAAAACCGTCCGTTGCAAAAGAACAAAAAAGTTGGTAGATAAATCCTCAGATAAGTGTCTATATGTATATATATACATATATATATATATATATATATATATATATATATATATATATATATATATATATATATATGTATATATGTATATATGTATATACGTGAGTGTGTGTACACTCATGTGTACTTATTTATTTATTTATTCGTTATTAACTAAAAGCCCGAGATACAAGAAAACCATATGTAAAATTTATATTCCACGCTTAAACTAACTTGAAGTCGCACGGAAATAAATTTAATCTCGAAAAATAAAAACGGGAGAAGCAGAGAGAGGAGGAGACCGTTTCATGAAAAGTCACTCTAATACGTGACTTGATATCGGGGCCGACGACTGCCACGACACACACACACACACTGTCGACGTAATGTAACACAAAAGAAGAACAAGAAGAAGGAGAAGAAGTCTGAAAAAAAAACATAACACTGGCACAGAGTCGCTCGCGACAGGATCTCCGGTTCCCTCTCGTGCGCGTTATCGGCGCTCGTTGTGTCTCTGTCTGCTCGCAGAGACGCCGACTCTCGGATGTTTATTGCGGACGCAACGAATGCAGATTTTCATAAGACGTCGACGACGGATTGACATCTATTCCGTTCGTATCGATTATTTTGCGACGGGCCGTGATCGGATTAGGGACGTTGGGGCATGTGACAGGGAGATGTCCGGTCGATGGACGGACGATGTCCTTTTATTCTCGCAGAGAAAAAAATCAGCCTGCAAGTGGCACGCTTGTATATTTGTTCTGTCTTATGTACCGGGAGACTCCGCCCCCTGTTCACTGCGCTCGGTCGTCCCCTGGGGAGGGTGATACGCTCACAAGTAGCCGACGCTCGTTCTGCCCTAATAAATGACAAATTAACGAATTGTACGCGCTAATAATCTGTGTAAAATGTAAGTCTTAAAATGTTTATGGGAAATGTTTATAAAAATCAACAAGAAAATATTGGATCAGTGGACGGTTTGAAATTGACACTTACAAGGAGAGGGCACCAACGTGGAGGACTCGAATCGCTCGAGGGTCGCTGGGTTGGTAGGTATTGATCCCTAATTTATGTTCACTTAATCCTCTGATGAACTTTTGCGTCGTTCAGGAGAAAACGGGGCTCAACGTTTCAAAACCATTCATGAGTACCTTGTAATTAGTCTCGGTTCAATTAGATGAAATGGGGCCATAGCACAGGAAACGCTGTCTCGGGTTCAATTCTTCTTTTTGAATTTTTTTATTTGGATGTTTGTAATGTAAATGTTATGTTATTATACATTTTCATTGCGTTTTTCTGCAACACTGTCACCTAAAAATGTTTCGACGCTAATTTTATAATTTTTTATTTTTTTTTATCATTTAAAAACACATGTATATTTTTATATTCGTGGGAGAACATTGAAAATAAATTGACTGCAGCTACGAAAATTTGAAATAACAACGCTGATCGCAGTGGAAAAGATTTCGGATCGAAGTTTTGAAGAACTTCCTGTCTCTTCTGTGTAAGAGTCGACTCGCTACATAAAGTAATCCCGCATGTTTCACAAGAAAAACAGTTGTGCAAGATCCAGGAAAAAAATATTTACTTTCTGGAAATTTTACGACGGAATTATTTTTATATATGGAAATATTATTTAAATTTCCCTCTTTTTTATTATTCTGTAGTTATGGAGTATCTTGTCGAATATGAAATCAAGAGACCTATGATAGTATGAATGTAAATGTAATTTCTATGATGTTCATGTTTTATAGTACTGAATATTTAAAATCTAGCAGTAGGTGAAAAAGAATGAAATCGTAAATTAAATAAATAACACATGGATCAATAAGTCCCGAGACTAACCCAGAGATGGTGCTCGTAGTAAACCAGTAACCAGGTCTTTCTAGAGTACTAACCTTTACTTAAAACGTGTTAAAATTTTAAGTCGATCGGACCAGAAACAGCTGAGTTATCGAGGTTGGAGTAAAGTCGTTTTGTAGTTTGTTTAAAAAATGGAAAAAACCGAGTTTCGTGTTCTGATAAAACATTGTTTTTTAATGGGTAAAAACACCGTGCAAGCGAAACAATGGATTGAAAAATGTTACCCGGACTCTTGTCCATCAAAAGCAACGATTTGTCGGTAGTTTGCCGAGTTTAAACGTGGTCGTACCGACACAAACGACGCGGAACGCTCGGGTAGACCTGTGGAAGCCGTTACACCGGAAAATGTGAGTGAAGTGACAAAAATTATAATGAAAGATCGTAAAGTGAAGCTCCGTGAGATTGCTGAGATGACACAGATATCATATGGAAGTGTATTTACTATCCTTCATGAAAAATTGAGCATGAAAAAGGTTTTTTCCAAGTGGGTGCCGCGATTGCTTTCGATGGAACAAAAACAGCAACGAGTCGATGATTCAGAAAGCTGTTTATCGCTATTTACTCGCAACAAAAAAGATTTCTTGCGTCGTTACGTGACCATGGACGAAACATGGATACATCACTACACTCCAGAGTCGAAGCGGCAGTCATCTGAGTGGCGCACAGATGGCGAAAGCCGTCCGAAGCGTCCGAAAACGCAGCAGTCAGCTGGCAAAGTCATGGCGTCAGTTTTTTGGGATACGCATGGCGTGATTTTCATTGACTATCTCGAAAAAGGTAAATCGATCAACAGTGATTATTATATTGACTTGCTGGTGCGTTTGAAGGAGGAAATCGCATAAAAACGACCGCACATGCAGAGAAAAAAAATCCTTTTTCACCAAGACAATGCACCCTGCCACAAGTCGATGAAAACAATGGCAAAATTGAACGAATTGGGCTTTGATCTGCTTCCCCACCCCCCATACTCGCCAGATTTAGCCCCCAGTGACTACTGGCTCTTTGCTGATCTTAAAAAAATGCTCCAGGGAAAAAGATTTGGCTCAAATGAGGAGGTCATCGCTGAAACTGAAGCTTATTTTGAAGCGAAAGATAATTTTTTTTATAAACATGGTATTGAAAAATTGGAAAAGCGTTGGAACGATTGTATCACCCTAAAAGGTGATTATGTTGATGAATAAAAAAAAATTTTGCAAAAAAAATGTTGTTTTCATTGTTAGTCTCGGGACTTATTGATCCATGTGTTAATACTTTGAAGTATTTAATTCTTGATTTGGGGAATTGTAATGAGATATGAATTCGATTCAAAGATGAAAATAAATATGCAGATTATCTAATATAGTGTTAATCGATTGGTTATTTTTTTTTAATAAATTATTTCAATTTTCTGATTTTTTATTATTCAGTAGTTATGGAGTATCTTGTCGAATATGAAATCAAGAGACCTATGATAGTATGAATGTAAATGTAATTTGTATGATGTTCATGTTTTATAGTACTGAATATTTAATATCTAGTAGTAGGTAAAATAAACTAAAATCGTAAATGAAGTAAATAATACTTTGAAGTATTTAATTCTTGATTTGGGGAATTATAATGAGATACGAACTCGATTCAAAGTTGAAAATAAATATGCAGATAATCTAATATAGTGTTAATCGGTTGAAGTTATTTTTTTTTATAATAAATTATTTCAAATTCCCGTGTTTTTATTATTCTGTAGTTATAGAGTATCTTGTCGAATATGAAATCAAGATATCTATGACAGTATGAATATAAATGTCATTTGTAAATGTTTATGTTTCAAATCTTGTATTCTTTATTGAAATCTAGCAGTATATGAAAAAAATATTTATTTGTTATTGAGAAATAAAATAAATTAAACTGTAAGGTATTAGATTTCTGAAATGGGTAATTGTAAACGGATACGAACTCGATTGAAAGGTAGAAATAAATACGCATGCAATTTAATACATTGGCACTCAATTGAAAATGATTTTTAAAATACATTATTTCAATTTCCCGCTTTTTTATATTTCTGTATTTATAGAGAGTCATGTCGAATGTATGAAATCAAGATACCCATGACAGTGTAAATGTGATAATAATAACTTGAACGATTTTCATGTTTCAAATTCTATTCAGATTGAAATCAAGCAGTAGGTGAAACGAACTCCCTCGTTTCGTTTATAAATAAATCGAGTAAGATTGTAGTACGAGGAAACACTGTTAAAAAATTCAGTAATAGCCTGCAATTAATCATCGTGTCGAATGTAAAATCTACAATTCGTGTCCGAAAATGTACCGTTCGTATCTCGATCTCATTCTACACTGGAGATAGACAGAGATGGCCTGTGCGCACACTTTGCATCGTTCTGTGCGTTCCTTGTATGAAAACCTGCGGCGACTTGATCAGAAAAGTGACGATACGCGATAATTGTATAACGTGTCCTGTGTATGATCTTCGGTCGGACGTGTTAAGCCGGTCGACTTCAGTACAAGTGAATCGCCGGTGAATCGAAATACGGTTTTGTCGCGTGCTTTAAAACGGAAAAAGATCTTTGTTCTAGTGAAATTCGTAACGAAATCGGCAAATATCTAAGTACTTTGTGTGTCTGATCGTTTCGTGCTCCTATATTCGACTTGTGTTGGTTTAATTCCGGCCATGTGGTGAATATTCTGCCGCATAGACACGAACATAACAGTGCACGTTTGTTATTCGTTGTTTTCAATGGCGGAATCGGCCGTGTGGTTTGAAATCGAGGTATGTTTTTATAAAAACATTGTTGATATTTTTAAAATGTTTACATATTTATTCGAATATGTATTTGAAAGTTGTGCGAATGATATAAATAATTATTTTTTATTTTTGAAACAAACGATAAAAATAACTATTTTTGATTGTTTGAAACAAATGATTGAATAAGTAGTTGTTTGGAACAATTTTGATTTTATGTGAATAAAATTCGTTCGTTGTCCGAAAATATGATTTTAATTGCCGATTTATTATATTGTTTTCATCGGATTTTTGATCTGTTAAAAAAAATCGATTGTTACAAATATCGATTTTTTATGCAATTTTACATACTAGATCGTCATGTTTTCACATATCTGAAAATCGTAAATTTTATTTAACCCTTTCGTTACTAACGGGATACATATGTTCAGCCTATTTTCAAAAATTCCTGCCGCGAAAACACTTCATTCAGTTAGTAAGAAAATAATTGCTGGTTTTATTTTCTGAATTCCGACCTTAATTTATTCAATGAAAGTGTCATTCCATCGTGTTCATGTTAATATCATTTTAACCCTTTCGTTAATAACGGGATGCATATGTCTCGCCGATTTTCAATAATTCCATATCGATTCTCTTGCAATAATTGCGGTAAATTTGTGGTGAGAGAAGAGTCTAGTAGAGTGTACTATTTCACATGTGCTATCCACTCTACTCTACTCGATACTAGTTTTAGGGCTGGTTTACATTTGGATAGTAGGCGGTAGAGTATACTAGCCTACTTTTTCTCTAGATCTCTACTGTGGTGGGAGAAGAGGATAGTAGAGTGCACTATTCCGTATGTCTTATCCACTCTACTCTACTCGATACTAGATTTAGGGCTGGTTTACATTTGGATAGTAAGAGGTAGAGGATACTAGCCTACTTTTTCTCTAAACGTGTATTTTACCAGCATCTACACTTTGGTCCGTTTACACAAAGTTAGTGGTATGGTGGAGAAGAGTTTAGTCCCAAGTTTAAAACAACCAATCACCAACCTCCGTAAATAAAAACAAAACTTGTAAATGCACATTTCGCGCCCGACTACTCGACTCGACTGCATAAATTGCGGTAAATTTGTGGTGGGAGAAGAGGCTAGTAGAGTGTACTATTCAACATGTGCTATCCACTCTACTCTATTCGCTATTATGTTTAGTACTCTCCTTCCACTATACCAAACTGTTTACATTATGCTAGTAACAGGATAGTACGCACTCTACCGCTTACTATCCTAATGTAAATCAGGCATTAGGAATGTATTTTAATCTAGTATTCTAAAATCGTTTCCCCCTCCAACGAGGTTTAGCAATTTAATTCATGGACTGACGCTGTAGCATTAGTTACATGAAATTAGACCAAAAGTAAGGCAGCATATAATAGTTCATAGTTTTATCAATAGAGGGTGTTCAAGCGGAGATCGAACTGATGTCAGTTTCTGCGCACGGAGCTATGGCGGACATCATGTTCATTGCGATGAAACGAATCGATATGAAATATTGCTGTAAAATAGAAGAAACTGCAACAGAAAATTATGACATGTTGAAAACTGTACGTTCTCTACCACCGTACTCTACCGCTTACTATCCTAATGTAAACCAGGCATGACTGTTGGAAACATAACACCTACATACATTCTCCTATACTCGCCTGATTCCATTTGAAATTTGTGTCACTTCTTACACACTTTTCCCCGTTTTTCGGTGTACATTTCCACGCGAGCGCGCTAATAAAAAAACAATACAATGAAAACTGTTTTCCAGTTATCATTATGCGCGCATTAATCAGCGGATATTGCACTGCGCGCCTACGCACGGCCGTAAACGCCATGTTTACCGACACGGCGACAGCGAAGAAAAAAAAAACATAACGACGTTGACATAACAATGAACACACCGATAAGACTGGAATCGTTCCGTGTTAAAAATAGTAGGGAAAAAAATTCGTATGTATTTTTGCTCGAACCGAATGATAATAAAAATTAATTGAAAACGGGGCGACCGGAACGGTTGTGAAACGGACGGACGGACGGACGTACGGATACGAGGAGGAAAAAATGTCGGACGCGAAGACGATTCGAACACTGTCGCTGTGCGATTAGTCATCGCGGTGGGGCGATGTGAAATGTGTGTGCGGCTCGGTCGGCGTCGCAGCCGTCGTCTCGACCCCTGTACAAATGACGGCGTTCCGTCAGCGACGCTCTAGCACACTACGATTCTTTCTGGTTCCATATCTGCGGACATGCAGTCAGTTGGCAATATATATATATATATATATATATATATATATATATATATAGGTATATATATATATATATATATATATGTATATATATATATATATATGTATATATATATATATATGTATATATATATATGTATGTATATATATATATATGTATATATGTTTGAGGAGTGATCAAAAAGTAAAAAGCTTTTACTGATCGGGAAATATGGCATGGAACTCTATCTTGGATGAAAACAAACGATTCTCCATATGGAAATTATTCTTTAACACTAGAACTACCGACAGTTAAGACGAAGCTATATCTACCAAAACCAGTCAAAGTGACTGGTCTCTAAAAAATTCGTAATAGTAGAATATTTCTATATTTATTGACTTGTTAGTTTCTTACAAAAGGAATTCCATGTTATGTAATACATTTTGGGTACTACATACTAACCGAATTGGGACCATGTTCCCTGAATGAGGATTGGCACATTTTATCATTTACACATCAATAATGAGTATAATAAAGGATATATGCTTCGTTAGAAAAAAAATAAAATAAATTTTCATTTCAAAGTTTAAGTTATTCGTATATTATAATGTAAATTATAAGGTATGATGAAATATCGTGATTTTTCAAAAGCGTTCAAACTGGCTTGGAATTCCGATTTTATCAAAAATTGTAGCATATTATTAAGAAAAATCCGCTTTCCGACGATCGGAGAGCGATAGTTGGCTATGGATCGGCGCTCTTTTCGATTTTCAGTTTTCGACTAACAAATCGCCATTTACGGATAAATATTTTTTTAAATCACAGATTAATAAATGTATCGTTTTATAAATTGTCATCAGCTTATAAATAGGCATTTTTGTTCTTTAAAAAAATATTTCAGATGATAATAACGCATAGTTTCGATTTGTTTACGAGTTTTATGCGTTGGGAGAGAAGATGAAATTCTTCAAAAACGTGTCTCGTTCCTAAAACACATATTTTCGAATTAGAAATACAATTTTTCATCCGAATCGATTACATTCGTTCTAAATAATCAATTCGTGGCGAAAAAGTTCACCATTTACGACTTTAATTTTTTGGTTCAAAAAAACGCACGACCTACAGTATGCAAATTTTGATGAAAAATCATGATTTTTCAAAAGCGTTCAAACTGACTCGGAATTCGAATTTTATCAAAAATAATAACATATTATTGAGAAAAATCAGCTTTCCAACGATCGTAGAGCGATAGTCGGCTATGGAACGGCGCTCTTTTCGATTTTCAGTTTTCGACTAACAAATCGCCATTTACGGATATATATGTTTTTTAATCAGAGATTAATAAATTTATCGATTTATAAATTATCATCAGCCTATAATTAGATATTGTTGTTCTTTGAAAAAAATATTTCAGATAATAATAACGCATAGTTTCGATTTGTTTATGCTTTTCATGCGTTGGGAGAGAAGATGAAATTCTTCAAAAACGTGTCTCGTTCATAAATCACATATTTTCGAATTAGAAAAACAATTTTTGACCTGAATCGATTACATTCGTTCTGAATAATCAATTCGTGGCGAAAAAGTCCACCATTTCCAACTTTCATTTTTTGGTCCAAAAAAACGCACGACCTACAGTATGCAAATTTTGATGAAAAATCATGATTTTTCAAAAGTGATTTTTTCTATTCGAATTCACGATTTTATCATAAAGAACAACAGAGTATTGACAGAAAATTGCTTTCGACTGATTTTAAATTGTTATTTCTTTACAGAACGGCGCTTTTTTTCCACTTTAGTTTTTGCCTAAAAATCGTCATTCGCGATTAAATAATTTTTATCTCAAACATCTGCATCTTTATCGCCGTCAAACCGACGCTGTATTGTAAAATAGATATTTTTCGACTCGCAAGAAAGTATCCAACGAGAAAAACATGCAGATTCGATTTATTTTGCACTTTTTATGTCTTGAAGGAAGATACGAAATTCTTCAAAAACGAATCTTGTTCATAAATTCCATATTTTTGAAGTAGAAGTTCAATTTTTACCCTAGATCTATTAAATTCTCTCCAAATACTCAGTTTTTGATGAAGGTCAACTTTTGGAATTTTCACGCGACCTACAGTATGCACAGTTTAATGTAAAATCGTGATTTTTCAAAAGCATTCAAACTGGTTTGCAATTCCGATTTTATCAAAAATAATAGCGTATTATTGAGAAAAATCGGCTTTTAAACCATACCTTTTTTAAAACATATTGTACGTGTAGACTATAGAAAAAAGGCTTACTAAATGTATTAAGTACTTTTCATGATAGAAACGTTTCATTTTTATTTTTAACCAATTTTTAATACAGGAGTTCACTTAGTCCCGGAAATTTCGACATGTCAAGTCTTGCACGTCTTCACTTTTTCTTAAATAACAAGAAAAATACAAAACTAATATTAAAACTGCTTACATATTTTTGTAGTTGAGGGTTTGACCATTGCAATAGCATAGTTTATTTCGAGAAACACATTTATTTTGTTAAAAAGAACTATTTTTAAAAAAACTGTACACTTAGCCCCGGTCTCCCCTATATATATATATATATATATATATATATATATATATATATATATATATATATATATATATATCTGTGTGTGTGCATGTATTTGTTTTTTACGATCTGTCTATTAAATTGTGAGTTATTACTCCGATACGGATCTTAATGGAGTCCATGACTTTCATTAAAATCTACTGATGGATTGACGGCCGTCGTGTATCGGAAACGATGCGTAATCTATTCACCCCCATTGCTGTGTAAATATATCATCATCTTTGTAAGCACACATGTGTACGCGCGGTCAACTACAAAAGAATCCCCCGCATAGATTCCACTTATTTTCATTAAGGCTTGCGGGGTGCGATCGATCGTTCCGAGAAGGGTGCATGGAACGTTTTTCAATACCGAAATAAAATTTGTCGACCCTTATCTCCGCGTTATCCTACGTACGGTTCAAATATGATTCTGGAAAAGTCGTCCGAATGCATAAACAACCTGGAACGAAGATCATGTTGGAGAAAACAGTGTTTAGTGTTACGGTACAGCGACTGTTTCTAGGTAGTGTCTGTCTTGATTCTACACAGTGTTATTAGTGTTCATTGCATTATTGAAAAGAGATAAAAAATATTATTGTACATTCAGATATGTGGATGACATCACACTCTTAAATCTGTGCTGAAGGTCCTGTAATCCTAGCCACTCTGCCATTTTATATTTGCCGTCCAATCGGTGCACTCTTTATAAAAAATATTTTTCATTGTTGACAAAATCATGGAGAAAAATCCAAATAAACTACCATTTCATAAACAAGTTCGATTTTGTTCTCATAGAAGTTTTGTTATTTTATATAATTTTTATATTTATTAGGTTGGTAGAAAAATAATTGCGATTCATGATCTTGAAAGTCATATACATACATTTTTTTTCAATCTTATTTCCAAGTAAATTAGCTCAATTTGATGCAAAATCAGTAATAAAACCAAAGCCGATTTTACCATAATACAAAAATGCACAAAAACAATTGCGTCCTTATTGGAAAAACCTTGCTTGTGTGTATTTTAATGTGAATAATAAATGAAAGTGTAATAAACAATTCATAGAGTGCTACTTACAACGACGTGAAATGTTATAATAGCATGTTCACGGCGTACTGCGATCATATCTGCTGATTTGTTTCCAGTTCATGACACACTCCGATCAGAATCTGACACGTTGTTATTTTTTTTTCTTTTTCGTTTTGTTTTCATTTAATTAACGAATTCTTTTTTCATTTCATAAAAAAAAACGTTTTTTCTGATCGAAGATGTCAAATAAATCATTATTTATCACTTTTACTTACTGCGTTTGTACATTTCGTTGGGGATGCCATCGTTCTTGTGGTATTAAGGTACAGAAAAATCAATGATTTTTCTATATAGTTCGATGCCAAATCTACGATTTTTCTGCACCTTGATCCTCTGTGTATGATTTTGATACCAGATCTATGATTTTTCTCTCCCTTGATGTTAAATCTGTGATTTTTCTGTACCTTGATACCGAATATATGATTTTTCTACATCTTGACTGTAAATCTATGAAATTGGTGCCAAATCTATAATTTTTCTGTACCTCGATGCTAAATCTTTGATTCAGATGTCAAGTCTATGTCTTTTCTCTACCTTGATGTAAAATCTATGATTTTATTTCCAACCCGATGTCAAATCTCTAATTTTTCTCTATCCTGATATCAAATTTACGATTTTTCTACATCTTAATGCTAACTCTATCATCTTGATACCAGATCTATTTTTTTTTTGTACCTTCTTGCTAAATCTATGATATTGATGCCAAATATATGACTTTTCTCTACCTTGGCGTCAAATCTATGATTTTTCTATATCTTGATGCTAACTCTTTGATCTTGATGCCAATTCTATTTTTTTTTCTGTACCTTGATGCCAAATCTATGATTTTTCTATATCTTGATACTAACTCCTTGATCTTGATACCCAATCTATTTTCTTTCTGTACCTTAATGCTGAATCTACGATCTCGATGCCAAATCTACGTTTTTTCTCTACATTGATGTCAAATCTGTGACTGTTCTACATCTTGATCATAAATGTACGATGTCATCTATGATCTCGATGCCAAGTGTATGATTTTTCTGTACGGTAGTGATCTGACGATGATGGCAACTTATTGCACGTTTGTGATCAGGATTCTCTTCTCTAGTTCATGGGAATTACTAAAAGATCTCGTTTTTGGATGTGAATTTATCCACACTGTCAGGATTTTATTGGTATAGAATGAGAAGTGTGTTTTAATACAATTCGTCAAATCGATTAGTAAAGAGAGAAAACAGTTGTGAGATTTCTGCGTTTCTCGTTTTCGGTTCATCTCATCTGTCTATATATATATATATATATATATATATATATATATATATATATATATATATATATATATATATATATATATAACTATGTTTGTCTTATCAGTTTTCGACGATTAACTTCTGAACATTCTCAGTGTATGTAAACGTACACACACACCCATACACACACACCCATACACACACACAAACACCCATACATACACACATGTATACATATCAAGGAGCTCCGTCCTTTTCGATTAAACTTCACCGTCGAACTAGCGCTCTCGGATCCGCCGACGTGCCAAACTTGTAAATTGAATGCGTTTTTGGTCGACCGGTCAGGTTCGCTAGGTGTAATTGTAGTTATTAATAATTGGCTTCGAACTTTGCCCGTCGGCTGATTGATCGGCACAAGTTTGTACGTTATTATTACACGAGTTCAGCGGCAGTGTCGCCGCTCGCGATCAGAACGCAGCGGTCTCGACTCTGATTACGGTTAGTTGCTGATCGCTTTTCTATGAGCTCGGATTGAACTTGCGGTCGGAATTATGCGCGCACTAATGATACATCCAGTCAATTATTCGACGGACGCGCCCCGCGCCCCCCGCGTTCGTCTAACACGTCGACGTACATCGACGGACCCGGTTCGAAATCAGTTGCCGCCGACGTTTATTGTGTACACGTCGCGTTATTGAGTTAGTAGCGGAGTTATCGAATCGTTGCGGTCGTAATTTATTGTTTATTAGAAATAGAGAGACTGATTCGACGGGAATGGATGTGCAGCGAATCGCTGCGAATATCATTCGCGCGGAAACGAAACAGAAAGGCAATCGATTCAAATCGAAAAATGTTTATGAAACAATAGAATGTTTGTTTAGAAACATATCTGATGTTTTTCTTTTTTTTATTATTATTATTATTTCGTCGAGACAGTCCCGTTTTTATAAATTCTGACACTGTTCACTGGTCCTGTCTTTGAAATTCTAACAAATTAATAACAAAAAATGAAATCTGTTAGCAGATAGACAATTGACAATCGAATAATAACAAATGAACTCTGTCAATAAACAAACAGTTGATATGGAAACGAAGGTAACTAGATTGTAAAATAATCATAACGGACAAAATCGTTACGGCCTTAAAACAAACCTGAAATATTTTTCAGATTTGTTTCAAAAAAATATTTATATTTCTTCTCGACAAATAAATTTATGTGTGTTAGTCGGATAGATTTTCTGTACGTTAGTGCTGTGAAGATATCCAGACATGAGTCTCTATCAAAATGCGCAATTAAAAGTTATTGAACATTTTAGATCAAAAAAAAATTTCAGGTTTGTACTGTAAAAAAAATTTTACATTTCATATTTTGATAATTTTGTTTTTCTTGAATTCTATTAGCAAACAAATCAATAATAAAAAAATGAACTCGGTTAGTTGGTAAACAATTAACAATCGAATAATAACAAATAAAATCTGTTAATAAACAAACCGTTGCTATGGAAATGAATCAGTCTGTAATATGTTAAAGGTTTATAGGTAACTAGATTGTAAAATAAAGAAAGAGATTAATGACTTTTAAATATATCATCCAAAAGATACCGCTCTGAGATCATAGTTTCTTCGGGAAATATCAATGGATTCCTGATCTCTATTTTGATTATTGAGTACAATTTTTAACTGATATATGTGTCTTTATAATCGATACGTAAAAACCGTAGTTATTTTTACACCAACCTAATATTTATTGTTTCTTTATTAACAATTTGTATTGGCCGTCGTGTGTTATCTCTGTCCCTTTTTCTCTCTTTCCGTGTGTGTGTTTTTTCTTCATATATAATGTTTCATGACAGACTAGACTAACATCTTCCTACTGAAATTCATTAAACACCGAACGACTGACTCCAGTTAGATCCCGATTCGTAGATAAACACTTGATGTATAATTCGAATGACGAGTCGAACGAAGACCGTCACGCGACGAGGAGAGGACTCAATAAATCGTTCGGACGGGCCGTTCGAGCGTCTCACATTCGAATGCACCGCAAACAAACAAGTTGCGTCGAGATCCGGACGCGAAGTGTGTTAATCATTTCGGATCGGCGGAGTGCGGACGGCGGCGTCTCTCCCGGAACCCTTCAAATATATATATATATATGAGGAGTGAGGAGGGGGTGTACAAGACGCCGCCTCCGGGCCACTTCGATGTTAATTCATTTCCGATGTTGCGGTTCGAGTACGAGACACGTAACTCTCTCGAAGTTCAACGGCGCTGCGGCGCTCGTCGCCGGATCGAGGCGGCTGTTGTGGATGTCGAGTGCGACGGCGGCGCCCGATTGTCTCTGGTATTATATTAAGAAGTTTGCGGATCGTCGCTCATATACGTTTTGGATTATTTATTATGTGCGTCTCCACGATTCTTAACCCATATCGACCAATAATAGCGTTTGATGACCAGAGTTTCATTACGGTTGCACGCTATCTCTCTCTCTTTCTCTCTTATGTACACGACCGAAAAAGTTGAATAGAAAGAAGCTGATACGTTTCCAAAAAAGATGTCGACTCAATCAATATCTACATTCGACACAAATGCTGCTATGAAAATTGAATAAAACGTTCCGAATGATTTTTTTGCGAATCTTCTCTTCCTATTCGACGTACTGAAGATTGAGAATTTTTTTAAAAAATATATTTATATTTCTTCTCGACAAATCGATGAGTTTGCGTTAGTTGGATAGACTGTCTGTGCGTTAGTGCTGTGAAGATATCCAGACGTGAGTCTCCATCGAAACGCGCAATTAAAAATTATTGAACATTTTAGATCGAGAAGAAATTGTCTGATTATTGATCATTTTTGAATCGTCCGGAAAAAAAATCTGATAAAAATTTTTTCTGTGATTTTGTGGGATGAAATATTTTTTTACACTTCCCATATTTCAATTATTTTGTTTTTCTTGAATTTTATTAGTAAACAAATCAATAATAAAAAAATGAAATCTGTGAGTTGGTAAACAATTAACAATCAAATAATAATAAGTGAAATCTGTTAATAAACAAACCGTTGCTATGAAAATGAATCAATCTGTAATATGTTAAAGGTTTATAGGTAACTAGATTGTAAAATAAACATGAAGAACAAAATCGTTACGTAGGCGATTTGAAAAGTAGGCCGTGAATTTTTCTTATGTCAAGAATCGAAAATCTAAATTTTTTCACCAGAAAAAATATTTTTATATACATCACCACTCTAAAAATGACGACATATCTATCAAAATTCGAATAAGTAACGATCAAAAATGATCAATGGTGATTTATCGAACAATTTTTGATCAGAAAAATATTATGGCGTGAGAAAAAAATTGCTTGAGAAAGTGAAACGTTTTATGCCCATTCTGATTATTTACTTATCTATTAATGTACATTGAATTCAAATTAAAAATAACAACCTGCCAATCGTACTTTTTCCTAAAATATATCACGTTTATATTTTTAAAAATCGTGAAATTATCGCATCAAAAAAAAAAACGATTCAGTCGATCAGAAATCTATTTTTTATAAGTCTCCGTAAAGCATCGAAAAACAAATGACCAGATAGCTAGATAGCTATGAAAACAAAATAATCGAGTATTTCTTTTATTTCCAGTCATTCATGACGTGGCCGACACAATCGCTCGTTTCCATAGTAACGGCCGAAGCACACTACACGATTTTACTGCACGTATATCAGTTTTTCATTTTCTAGTCATCTGTGACATATCTGAAACAACTGCTGTATTGTCATAGCAATGACCAGAGCACGCTAGATGATTTATATGCCTTTTTATGAAGTGTCAAATTACAGCAGCGGTTGTGAATGAGGCGTGATGCGCAGGCAGGCAGACGGACAGACAGACGGATTGACATCCATAATATCTCTATTTTTCGTACAATGATGTCATAGTTCATTTGTATTTTGTTTTATTTCTGTGTACGTGGACTTGGAGTTATTTTTCCCGTCCTTACGGTTTGTGTTATTCGTTCTCGTTTCTCGAGAATTGAGAAAAACAAAATACTACGAAAATGACGATTTTTCACATATGCTTTTTTTTCTTTGTCTCCGTACAAGTTACAAAAAAATATTCAATAGATCATTATCAATTGTTTTCAATTGTCACTTATACATACGTCTATAGCGATTCCACCGTCTTCAGAATACGGAGGTACGGAAAAATCCTCGGTCGGATCACAGTGCGCAGTTCATTGAAACATTTTGACTGGAAATAATTTTACTGTTCATACTCAAAAATTATTAAATAGTCATATCGTTGCGAAGAGACTGTTTATAACAATCTAACATTCATTTGTTTTATATAATGTTTCTCGCCGCTCTCGTTTATTTTTTTGTTTAATCATAAGCTGTATCGTATCTTCTTTCTCTGTTTTCTCGACTGCGCTCATGTGGAATCCATCGGTCTGGCTTTTGAAAATTTCCCCAGTCTATGTAGACGATAGAATATTTCTTGCTGTGTAACATCGAGTCGTTGAACGAGTTCCTGTTCAGTCTGAGCGGATTTTTCACCTAACAGCAGCTCATGCTCCTCGTCTTCGAATGTTTTCGGTTGTCCGGTACGTCCTTGCTTGGAAAGATCAAAATTACCACACCGAAATATTTGAAATCAGTTTTTTCATACCTCATCCGGCACAACACCTTCCACCAAAGCTGAACAAATCACTCCCGCTGCTCTCACATCATTTTTCATTTGTTATTTCTATCACTTTTATTATCCAGTCAACTATTACCTTTCTGTAGCATCAATCTATTCATTTCCATAGCAACGGTTTGTTTATTTCAATTGTTTTTTTTTTTAAAAAAAAACAAACCACTTTGATTTATTAAATGAATTTTTCACACGGCTGTGATGTTCGATCATTTTCGATTCTTGCTGATCCGTGTTGACATACACTTATTTATTAATACGTTTCGAATGTTTTTTTTTGTTGTGGAAAAATAGATACGATTTGAAACGAGAAAACTGTGGGAATTTATAAGCTAAATCCCGAGAGTAAAATTTCGATTTAAAAAATCGTTTTTCTGCGTATAACATAAAAATGTTTTGAATAAGTGACGGTCATGAAATGGAAATAGATCGTTCGTTCATGATGCAGTGACAAAATGGATCTAAGAAAAAAACACTGGGACGTCTCGATCATCTTTTACTAACAGATTAATCCAAGAAAAAGTGGCTACCATATCACTAGATTTGAGTATGGCTGTTAAATTTACAAAGATTAAGTTTGTGTGCACGACCCGATCTAGTGGTATTAGAAATACATCATTACTAAATAACGAGATCTAGTTACATTGTTTAATGAAAGGTGATGAGCACGGCCGACTGTGCTTATTCAATTTGTTTGGAATAACTTTATGAATACGACTAGATCTAGTGGTACAAAAAATAGTCTGTTATCTATTCAGATTTAGTTACAGCATTCAGTAAATGAAAAAGGCACGTGATTGTTTTGTTTAGTATGTTTACGATTCCGTCAGTGTTTTGTTTAGGTGCTCTTGATCTCTAGTGAATCGAGGTTTGACTCTCGAATCATTTGTTATAAATACTGTATTTTACCGAATTTTTCACAGGCTTAAATTATTTTATAGATCTATCAATAAAATCTATACGTTTGTCCCTAAACCACTACACGATTTCAAACCACGCCGTACGTATTTTTTTTTAAAAAAAAACGTGACGATTGCATTCGAACGAGACACAGATCTGATTAAATTCCACAAGAATCCATCCGCACGGCATCTAATCCGAACACCGAGATAATCTGCATCGACACCTCCTCGCGTCTCGCTCCCCCTCCCCCAGGAGAGGGGCGAGCGCACTCCGGATAATTCTCGGGCACCTTGAAGTGTCTCGTTTCGAGCGACGTCGCCGTAATCTCGAAATTATCATAATTTCGCAAAGTTTTAATCTTATCTGCAGCTGCAATAATGCCCGAACGATAATTGAAGCAATTAAATACGGATTTGCATCCGGAATATGTAACCGTACGTACACCGTCCGGATGCTGTTCTGCTCCGGCGTGTCGTCGTTCGAGTCTCTCAGTGTGTGTTTTTTTCCCGCGTTTCTCTTTCTCCACCCGACGTCCGTCTCTGCACTTTTCAATTAACGCCGACGACGGAGTTCTGCGCGACCGGCGACGTGTCTAATGACGGCTGACAGATTGTTCTTGCGCTTTTTTTTTCTCTCTCCTTCCCGTCCGGTTCGATCGTACGGAATGTGTTCTCCGATCCGTTCTGCAAGGGAAGCACTAGACGGATCAGTCATTTTTTCCTGTAACTCGGATTCACACCAGTCAGAACGACTGGTTTCACAATTTTATTTTAAAATTCCTGCTTCATGTTATATTTTTTTCTCGCAACGATGTCATTACTTTTGCAGCGATAACTAAGGAAATAGTATACTGAGTTTCATTTTTTTTTTAATTCAAAATCAAAATAATTTTGTATCATGGCTACTTATACGAATACCAATCTGAATGACTGATACCTGTGAAAGTGTAAAAGTGTCCTGCAATCTGTATACCGAACACGAATTGACCAGTTCACTCGCTTTGTACAACTTACCGCACGTTCTTAGAATTTTCACTGCGTATCATTCAGTATGATGGTGAAAATTATCAGGAAAATTCCGGATCGATCATGATGGTAATACAAAACTAATGCATTCATTCGAAAATGTATTCAGTCGTACATTTAGATCTGGAGACGTGGAATGTGTATTGAAGTTGTTGTTGAATGTTGCACTCATATTATACAATGTAATAAATAATAGAAAAATAATTATATAAATTATAATAAACGGCATGTTCTTTCAATTAGTGTGAGGTGAGAAAAATGAATACAAATATGAATTTTATGTAATCACTAGTTTTATTTTATTTTTATAAGTCCTGGGAATGGTAAAACGATTGAAAATCTCTGAAAATTTATTTTAATTTTTTTTTACCAAAGCATACACATTCTTTATTATAATATTAGTCTTATTGGTATGTAAGTGATAAAATGTGCCAATCTTCATTTATCGCTAGAAAAATAATCGTCTAAAAGCCGATTTTTCTCAATAATACGCTATTGTTTTTGATAAAATCGGAATTGCAAACCAGTTTGAATGCTTTTGAAAAATCACGATTTTACATCAAACTGTGCGTACTGTAGGTCGCGTGAAAATTCAAAAAGTCGACCTTCTTCATCAAACACTAAGTATTTAGAGCGAATTGAATAGATCTAGGCTAAAAATTGAACTTCTAATTCAAAAATATGGAATTTATGAACGAGATTCGTTTTTGAAGAATTTCATATCTTCCTTAAAGGCATAAAAAGTGCAAAATAAATCGAATCTGCATGTTTTTCTCGTTGGATACTTTCTTGCGAGTCGGAAAATATCTATTTTACAATACAGCGTCGGTTTGACGGCGATGAAGATGCAGATGTTTGAGATAAAAATTATTTAATCGCAAATGACGATTTTTAGAGAAAAACTAAAGTGGAAAAAAGCGCCGTTCTGTAAAGAAATAACTATTTATAATCAGGCGAAAGCGATTTTCTGTCAATACTTTGTTGCTCTTTATGATAAAATCGTGAATTCGAATAGAAAAAATCACTTTTGAAAAATCATGATTTTTCATCAAATTTTGCATACTGTAGGTCGTGCGTTTTTTTGGACCAAAAAATGAAAGTTGGAAATGGTGGACTTTTTCGCCACGAATTGATTATTCACAACGAATGTAATCGATTCAGGTCAAAAATTCTATTTCTAATTCAAAAATATGTGATTTATGAACGAGATTCGTTTTTGAAGAATTTCACCTTCTCTCCCAACGCATGAAAAGCGTAAACAAATCGAAACTATTCGTTATTATTATCTGAAATATTTTTTTTTAAAAACAAAAATACCTAATTATAAGCTGATGACAATTTATAAAGCGATAAATTTATTAATCTTTGATTAAAAAACATATTTATCCGTAAATGGCGATTTGCTAGTCGAAAACTGAAAATCGAAAAGAGCGCCGATCCATAGCCAACTATCGCTCTCCGATCGTCGGAAAGCGGATTTTTCTTAATAATGTGCTACAATTTTTGATAAAATCGGAATTTCAAGCCAGTTTGAACGCTTTTGAAAAATCATGATTTTTCATCAAAATTTGCATACTGTAGGTCGTGTGTTTTTTTGGACCAAAAAATGAAAGTTGAAAATGGTGAATTTTTTTGCCATGAATTGATTATATAGAACGAATGTAATCGATTCGGATCAAAAATTGTATTCCTAATTCGAAAATATGTAATTTATGAATGAGACGCGTTTTTGAAGAATTTCATCTTCTCTCCCAACGCATAAAAAGCGTAAACAAATCGAAAGTATGCGTTATTATTATCTGAAATATTTTTGGTGTGGTGGTATTATATGGTGCGGTAATTGAAGAAAATACGAGCATGCCTTGAAATCTAAAACAAAAACCGATAAACAAATGAAGATATAAAATATTAGAACCTGCAGAAACAAAATTTAGACAAAAGAACAGTGAACTGTCAAAGTCTAATCCAGAACCACCTATGTAAATTCATACATTTCTATGTCTTCTTTATCACATGCGATATTTTTTTATGAATACAAAAAAAAAAAAACAAACTACAATCAATTTTGAAACAAACACAGGTCTCTGAAAAAAATAATACCTGAATAGAAATAACTACACTATTTGTTTCCAAAAACTGGTGAATAAATATATATCATGAATGATACTTGAAGAGGCGGCTTGTAATAATCGTACGTTCATTTGTCTTAATCTATATTTCGTGATGTTTTTGTTTAATATCGTTTCGGAATGAAACTAAAAATGTACAGTAATATATTTTATTTTAATATTCTACTCTCTGAATAAATTTATAAATTGAAAAGTGTGCGGCATTTGAAAAAAACACGAGCGTGCCTTGAAATCTAAAACCATAAACAAAAAAACATAAGAATTTCAGAAACTGCCGAATCAAAATTTAGACAGAACGACGACGAACTGTCAAAATCCAATTCAGAGCCACCTATGCGAGACGGCACGTGTCTCTATCACCTCATGTATGCGCGGAGGAGAGAAAAAAACCGAACTATATTCAATATTAAAAACAAACAGACGAATATACATTCTTGGATTACGGCGTTCGTTCTGCCGATCCGCCGCCACCGTCTCAGACCGCGCGTTTCCGCGCGCACGTACCGCATAAATTGCCCGCAGCAGCATCCGCCCCGTCACAGATCTATAGCTCGAGGGCCGTCGCTCGACGGATCCGCGAACCTAACGTGCGTAAAGGAGCGCAGGGTGTAGTTCATCCGTATTATCGGTGGGAAGCGACCGGAGGGAAATGTTATGAGTGTAAAGTAGCTCTCAGAGATACTGTAGAGTAATATGTACATATGCATCCCTGAATAGCTCAAGGAAAACTTTATTTAGTTCGCTTACGTGCATATGTTTATAAGGCGTGTGTATTCCGGCGTGTGTTTAACGTTTACACAAA
Source organism: Acanthacorydalis orientalis (assembly GCA_034766995.1). NCBI lineage: Eukaryota > Metazoa > Arthropoda > Insecta > Megaloptera > Corydalidae > Acanthacorydalis > Acanthacorydalis orientalis. Next base: position 2,335,085 of record CM068314.1, read on the forward strand.
CACACTGATATATATATATATATATATATATATATATATATATATATATATATATATATATATATGTATGTATGTATGTAATGTATTAGGGTGTAAGATATAAAATTTCGGAATTTGCAGATGAGAATTAAAATGCATTATTTTTAACAAAACAAAATACATTTAATCAAAGTAAGCTCGATCAGCTCCAATGGTCTTTTGCCGAAGAGAAATTAGATTGTTTATCCCGTTTTTATGAAAATCGACATTTTTAGAGCTTATAGAGTCTTCGAATCCACGAATCACACCTGTTCGGTTTCGGAATTTTTCATTTCTAAAATAATGTTCCAAGTGGCGAAAAAGATGATAGTCTGTCGGTGAAAAAACTAGTGGATGAGGGGGATGCGGTAAAATTTCATAATTTAATGAATTCAATTCGGAAATTGTGATTCGAGATGTGTGCGGTCGAGTATTGTCTTGCAGTGTTAGCCCATATATAGTATATTAGCATATATAGTATTAGCCCATATCTGTTGATTATCACTGGCTATTTCGTTTTTAATTTTCCATTCGAATTGTAAATTTCTCAACAATATGAATCAGCCCATAATTGCTTCGCCTGGTTTTAAAAAAAATAATCGATTATTCCTTTATTTGTCCACCACACAGTAACCATAAGTTTTTTTTCGGTGTAATGACGGCTCGGGTGCGTGTCCTAGAGATTCATTTGCATTTAACCATTGTCCAGATCTTTTTCTGTTATCATACAGAATCCACTTTTCATCACAAGTAATGATTCGATTTAAATATAGCGTTTTATCATTTCGAATCGTCAATGAAGAACACGGTTTCAAGCGTCTCAGTTCCTGACCATCTGCCAATTCATGCGGCACCCACTTATCCAGCTTTTTCGCCTTTTCTATTACAGCGAGGTGACGAGAAACAGCCATAACACTAACAATTAAATCACATGCGAGAGCTCGAACTGTTGTATGCTCAAACTGAAAAATTTTTGAGTACATGGTTCATAAGCTAACTACTACATCAATATTGCTCTCCCTTTCTCTCTCTCTCTCTCTCTCTCTTTATATATATATATATATATATATATATATATATATATGTGTGTGTGTAATAAAAGTGTGTAATAAATTTTCTTTACTATCATTATTCTTAGTCTTCAGGGATTTCCTTATAATAGAAGAATGAGAGTTTAATTCTGTGAATGATATATAATTTTTCAGTTCGAAATGAGAAGAAAATGTTTTATTAAAATGAAATTTCAAATTTGTATTAGAAATATCCGATGTGATTTACATTAGGTTGGTGTAAAAAAATTGCGGTCTTTACGTATCGGGTGTAAAGGCGGATATATCAGTAGAACTTATATTTATTAATCAAAATAGAGACCATTGGCCTGCACAGATTTCTCCGAACGGGAAGCAAGTTTGTTTATTCTTACAAGATAGAATCATGGAGTCCTGGAATTAACGAATTCATCGAAAGCGCTTCGAGATGATGCTTGATCTTTGAAAACATTCTCTCGTAGGAAATTACTAGAACATTTTTTTTAAAAAGGGCGTTTGCTCATGTACACACGACAGAAGTGAAACTTTAGTATTTTTATGTAGATGTAGGGAAGGGAGGATCGTTGTAAATTACAGGTTCAATAATATAAATAAGACATCCTATAATTAAATATGGAACGGTGCATTGCTATAAATTACATGTTTAACACGTTCACGACGGGCTGAACCTACATTCATGTTCGTCCCAAGGGACGGGATGCGCAGCCGGTGCTACATACACAATTGTCCCATTAGACGGGCCGAGCCACCAGTGGTACATGAACTATTGCCGCGTCCTAGCAATTAAAAAACTGATTACTGTAATTAACGAATTTATTTAAATCTTTATATACACGAGAGAACCGTTTATCTTTGTGAATTTCTTTGAAACGTTATAAGCACAAAGGAGATTTTTTTGTCGTTGGAATTTGTATAAAGTGTACAAATTAATTCGGTACCTTTTTTATTCAAAGCGAACGTTTGCGGACAGATGTATTTCGAACGTCAAACATCCACCATTACTCAGTACGACTTTGCTACATCTGTCGGGTAACTGACGAAGCGCTTGTCGTTGAAAAAAAAGAAGCCGTACGCTGGATCAACATATCAGTGCTATGGAAATGAATATGACTGATCATGTGGAAAGATCGTAGATAACTAGATACTGAAAATAACAAGCAACAAGGCACATAAAATTCTAGATTTTGAAGTACGCAGATTTTTCTGTAACTTCTCGCTTGTTATTTTTAGGATCTAGTTACGTACGACTAAGGGCATCCATAGTAGATAGTGTTTTAATAAAATAATTTTATTTCAACAAATGAATTCATTATATTTTTATAAAAAAAATACTAAAATTGCTGTTCAACTCTTAAAGTACTGTTACACTTAACCACTGATATTTTTTTTTTATTGTCAACTGTTCAAAGCTGACTACGATGCGTTGTATAAAAACTATTTGATCGATTAAGGTTGCATTTTATCATATCTTTTGTTTTACTTAAAGAAAACATTTGAAATATGTTAGTAAACAAATCGTTGCTATGGAAATGAATAGACTGATAACATAGAAAGATCGTAGATAACTAGATACTAAAAATAGCAAGCAACAAGGCACATCAAATTCTAGATTTTGAAGTACACAGATTTTTCTGTACCTTCTCGTTTGTTATTTTTACTATCTAGTTACCTACGACTAAGTGCGTCCATAGTAAAGAGTGTTTTAATAAAATAATTTCATTTCAACAAGTGAATTCAGTACATTTTTATAAAAAAAAATATACTAAAATTGCTGTTCAACACTTAAAGTACTATTACACTTAACCACTGCTAATTTTTTTTTACTGTCAACTGTTCAAAGCTGACTACGATCCCTGTTTGATCGATTCAGGTTGCATTTTATCATATCTTTTGTTTTAGTTAAAGAAAACATTTGAAATATGTCAATAAACAAATCGTTGCTATGGAAATGAATAGACTGATAACATAGAAAGATCGTAGATAACTAGATACTAAAAATAACAAGCAACAAAGCGCATAAAATTCTTGATTTTGAAGTACATAGATTTCTCTGTATTTTCTCGCTTGTTATTTTTAGTATCTAGTCACCTACGATCTTTCAATATGATCAGTCAATTCATTTCCATAGCAACGATTTGTTTTTTTAACATATTTCATTCTTCTGTTTGAGAAAAACAAATAGATATAAATTCAGAACTGGGGGAGAATTTATAAATTGAGACCCAAGTGTAAGAGTTACGTTCAAAGAAAGTAATTTTTTGATATAAAACAGTTTCGAATAAACGATTGTTTTTTTTAGTGAAAATCGATTTATTTTTTTCGGTTTGAATTGATTTTCCACGAAAAAGTTCAATGCGGTGATGCGATAACAAGCAGCAAGGTACAGAAAAATCTAATATAGATGTGTCTTTGTCTTGCTGTTTGTTATTTTTAGTATCTAGTTACCTACGATCTTTCCTTCTATACAATCAATCTATTGATTTCCATAGCAACGATTTGTTTATCAACATATTTCAATTGTTTTATTTTTAAAAAAAAAACAAAACAAAAAGTATGGTAATACACAAATACAATTCAGAAACTGATAATAAGATAGTAACAAATTGTTGATAATGAATGAAAATATATGATTGATTATAAGAAGTAAGTGTTTTATTTGCATTTGTTTAAAAAACTTCATAAAAATACACATGGATTTATGTACTGGCCTAGTAAAATGTTTAATGAATGAAACACCGGTTCTACATAGAGTAAGACTTTTTGACACACTTGTTAAATAAATATATCTTTACTTTTCATCATAACCTCGTGTATATATATATATATATATATATATATATATATATATATATATATATATATATGCATATTTGTAGAAGTATTTCCAACAAACAGTTTCCAGAAACTGTTTTTCTAAATAATAAAAAAATAGAAAAGTCGTTGTGTATGTAAACGTAACGGAATTATCGTCGTGTAAATAAAAGAGTTCAGGAGTTTAACGTTGGAATTGAGCTCGGTTGCAATTTAGAAGCTTTCGGTGCGAGACGTGAGTTCTCGTTCCGTGTGTGTGTGTGTGTGTTGCTTCGTATGAAAATCGTATAGTAAGAAGATGAACGTATTCCGGTACTTGGATATGAAAATGTCATGCCTGAAATGTTTCAATGTTCTTGTTTTCTTTTTTCTTTCTCTCTCCGCGTCGAGAGAATCTTGTCTGTGTATATTTTTCGCTGTTACTTGCGAACGGGTTGATAATAACGAATAGGCTGTGAAAATTCGTGTAATATTTTTGTTTTGGAATTGACGAGAATGGTTGTTCTAGTTGATATATTCTTCTTATAAAATTTCGATCATCGAATCGATCGATAAACATCTAAATGACAAGCTTCCTCTATCATTCTCATGCTCATAAATGTGTCTCTCGTGCGCTGCAAAAACTACATGAAATCTAATCAAAAATCATTCAAACTGTTCTGACACGGTGGCCAAGTTCACTTTCACAAATGGACCTTTTCAAACGTCATTCAAATGATTGTGTACAATAGAATATTATTGTTTTATTGAAATGTAACCGGGGCTTATAATTCAAAACATATTTGATAATATATGTAGATATATATATATATATATATACTCGTATATTTTTCGTTTACAGATATTCAAACGTTTGACTTTGAATAAAGTAAGAAAATATTTTTATACTAAATGATAAAATATTTCTGAAAATATTTACTCTCATGAAGTAAAAATATTTTATGATTGTGAAATTTTGTGTCTAGCTTATGAGGAAAAGTGATTTTTAAAGCATTAAATGACTTAGATCATTTTCAAAATTAACAGATTGTCTTCAAAGTGACTTGTAACAATAAACAATAATCAGTTTTATTAGAAATAACCAGTTAAAAACGAAATTAATCATTTACATTTTATAATTTATTTTTATATGAAAAATATGTGTTTTTTAATACTTCCTATGACTTAGACTGTTTTCAAAATTTTTCAAACATCTTAAGAATGATTCATAACAAAAATATTTCAGTTTTATTCATAAGAAGAAGTTATAAACAATGGTATTCACTTACATTTTGTAATTATTATCATGTTAACTTAATTTAGAATAAAACCAGAGATTTCTTCTTATTCGTCAATAACGGTATTTTTTTTATGATGTTTTGAGAGTACAAAAATATTCATGGAAAACTGACGGAATGTACAGCAACACATCCATTATATCCTTATATTGTTCCTTTATAAGTGATCGGATATTCGTATAAAGTGGAAATAATTGAATTTTTTGGTATATTTTCAGTCTTCGACGGGAGTCGTATAGACCCGATAACCAGTATATGACATGAAAGTAAAATAGAGAAATCGTGGAATGGCAACTTAAAAGTTAAACCTGGCGCTTGGTCATAATCTGTGAAAAATTGCAAAAAACCCAGATGCCTTTGCTAGGTCGTGATAAATGCACAGTTATTTACACAAATGTTCCGGTTTGCCTGTGCAGGTCCACATGTACAGGCAAACCTGTCAGGTCTACCGCAACGTGTGTGGCGGTGCGTGTGTTCGTCAACGCACGTTTTGATTTTGTTTGTGCAGGTCTGCCCGTGCAGGCAAACCTGTCAGGTCTGCCGTAACGTGTGCGGCCTGCTTTATTCGCGAACAGGCGCGCGTGCGCACAGGTGCGCGGATCCGTTTGAAACAAGTTGTCCGCAGTATCGCATCCGCGTTACACAAACAAAAACCGTGCAGTGTTCCGATCCCGGTGTCTGTTTTAAATGGTTATGAGACACGGCGTTGTTTATTTTTATAGGGAGCGAGAGCTGCCACTAAGTAAACCACTCGACAATTTATCACGGCGATTAGTTCGGTTGTTTTATCTCTATTTATGTACGTTCGCGTTTCTGTGGAAATGTCTTATTTGTGAGTGTATATATATATATATACACATACACTGTCTCTCCGTACACGTCATTCAGGCTGTAGAGCGGTTTCGATGCCGAGACAACGAAAGAAAATGGTACGAAATCGTACAAACTACTCACAAACAATGTAACTTAAATTAGATAAGATATAAATATGAACGTTAATGTCACACGAACAAGTCAGTGTTCAGTTCCACAATTTCAACTTTATAGATCCACCTACACACACACAAACACACATCCACACAGTTATCTTTCTATATATGAAAAATAGTTCAGTTGTAAGATTGCCATAAAACGGTTTTCTTTTATTTTTCCTGCAGACCACATCCTCGTAACTCTCCCTCTTTCCTCCTCTCCTTACACCCTACCCCGCAACACTCAACAAGTAGCGCGTCAACCATTTCCATTCCCGATCGTTGACCGATGTTTCACGAATCGTCGCTTCTGTCGATTCCAGTGAAACAGTATTCTGGCACGGCCAGTTGTGTGTCGGCATATCCAGATGTATTAAGGTGTAACATATGAAATTACGGAATTTGAAGTTGGGAGATGTTTGTAGATCTCATATACTATAGGTAGTAGATTAATTTACCGGTAGGTTTTCAAATCCTCTTTATCTCTTTCCTTGTGTAGAAGAATCACGGTGATTTCGTTCCATTTATCCAGGATTGTTCTTTTTTCTATACACAAGCATATTTTCAATCGTGTGTTCGATAAAAAATAATGACCATCCGATCGAAATACCATAATTCGATTCCACTCATCTAATATTTCTCTCGCACTAATTCCGATTTCTTTTGTTTCAGGTAAGCAAGCAGTTACTCGATGCTTCTCGTACCGTAAGTCCGTTTCGATTACATACAACTTTGGTTTCACTCGACATCGAGTCTTGATAAAAAAGAAAAATTCATATTATCTTTTTCGCCGTGCACGTGCGGTACTCTTCCTTTTTTCTTTCTTTTGTGAAAATCTGTCCGAACACCGCACATAACTCAATTAATTGCTTTGAAGGAGACGCCTTGTACACACAAAGAATTTCCCTGTAAAGCCGTAAATTCTCGATACGGCCGAGATAAATTTTCAACGAGCAACACGTTTAATGTAAATCCATTGCTGAACGAATCTCCGTGCCCGGCGTCGACCTCTCAATCAAACCGCGCCGTGTAACACGAGATCCGTTCCACTCGAAGATCCGAACGGAGCGTTCATAAACTCTCGTTTATGTCCGTTCTTAAGGAACACATAAATCCATATAATAATGGACGTAATTGCCGTATTTTCTTCCACACACACACACACACCACTCGATTTATATTTTTTATTTACACACACGCGCGCGCGCGTGTAGACTCACTCACACTCTGTCCGTACGTCACGGATCCTCTCCGTCACTCCCTCGCCCCTGGATATTACACACGCGGCCATATATGGCTTCGTATACAAGGTGGTACAGAATTACGCGCCCGTTATGTTTTTCATGAGAGACTGTGAATTCTTTGCCACAGAACAGTACAAACACTGGCTAAATTCACACACGCACACGATAATTGTTTTTCGATCCCGAAGTGCACGGAAAAGGGTTCAGAAGGTCCTGGGTTCGATAGCGTGTTCAATCAATCAATCAATATTATTGATCGTTTTCGATTCGAGCCTAGCCGCATACCGATAGCGATTCCATCATTTTCAGATTGATGAGGTACATCTGTATTTTCTTTTTTTTAAAAAAAGTCAGGGTGTTCTTCCCCATATCTGCTATTCTTGCCGAGCCTTCCTAACGCCTGCTTGCTTCCCTGATTCGCTTCGATAGTATCGCATATATTTGTTCAATATTGTTATATATATATATATATATATATATATATATATATATATATATATATATATATATATATATATATATAGATAGATAGATAGATAGATAGATTATGTTTGAGGGGGGAGGAAGCTATCTTGCCTCCCGGCACTTAGACTCGAAGTCCATTGTGCCTTCCATCGGCTGATCAAAACTACTCGGGAAGTCTCGCTTCCTTCCAGAAGCCTATCGGCCTGCCCGAGTTTATAGACCCTAGTTCGGCCGCGGTGAGGAGAAACTCCCCAAACCATCGTCGCCTTAAATTGACCCATGCCGGGCATTCAGATAATAATAACGCATAGTTTCGACTTGTTTACGCTTTTTATGCGTTGGGAGAGAAGGTGAAATTCTTCAAAAACGTGTCTCGTTCCTAAAACACATATTTTCGAATTAGAAATGCAATTTTTGACCTGAATCGATTACATTCGTTCTGAATAATCAATTCGTGGTGAAAAAGTCCACCATTTACAACTTTCATTTTTTGGTCTAAAAAAACGCACGACCTACAGTATGCAAATTTTGATGAAAAATCATGATTTTTCAAAAGTGTTAAAACTGGCTCGGAATTCGAATTTTATCAAAAATAATAGCATATTATTGAGAAAAATCAGCTTTCCAATGATCGTAGAGCGATAGTCGGCTATGGAACGGCGCTCTTTTCGATTTTCAGTTGTCGACCAACAAATCGCCATTTACGAATAAATATTTTTTTAAATCCCAGATTAATAAATTTATCGCTTTATAAATTATCATCAGCCTATAATTAGGTATTTTTGTTCTTTAAGAAAATATTTCAGGTAATAATAACGCATAGTTTCGATTTGTTTACGAGTTTTATTCGTTGGGAGAGAAGATGAAATTCTTCAAAAACGTGTCTCGATCGTAAATCACATATTTTCGAATTAAAAATAGAATTTTTGACCTGAATCGATTACATTCGTTCTGAATAATCAATTCGTGGCGAAAAAGTCCACAATTTCCAACTTTCATTTTTTGACCAAAATAAACGGACGACCTACAGTATGCAAATTTTGATGAAAAATCATTATTTTTCAAAAGTGATTTTTTCTATTCGAATTCCCGATTTTATCATAAAGAACAACAAAGTGTTAACAGAAAATCGCTTTCGACTAATTATAAACTGATATTTCTTTATAGAACAACGCTTTTTTTCCACTTTAGTTTTTGCCTAAAAATCGTCATTCGCGATTAAATAATTTTTATCTCAAACATCTGCATCTTTATCGCCGTAAAACCGATATTGTATTATAAAATTGATATTTTCCGACTCGCAAGAAAGTATCCAACGAGAAAAACATGCAAATTCGATTTATTTTGCACTTTTTATTATATTACTTAATTGTCTGACCTCGTAGGTATATTACATTTATTAGTTAAATGAAATATAAATAAAATAAAAAAAGATTTCATTTATTAGTTAAATAAAATACAAATAAAATAAAAAAAATATTCCAGTTGTTAGTTAAATAAAATAAAAAAATATTTCATTTATTAATTAAATAAAATACAAATAAATTAAAAAATATTTCGTTAATTAGTTAAATAAAATACAAATAAAATAAAAAATATTTTTTCTATTAGTTAAACAAAATAAAACAAATATTTAATTTATTTGTTAAATAAAATACAAATAAAATAAAATAATATTTTCTTTATTAGTTAAATAAAATAAAAAAAAATTTCATTTATTAGTTAAACAAAATACAAATAAAATGAAAACATATTTCATTTATTAATTAAACAAAATACAAATAAAATAAAAATATATTTCATTTACTAGTTAAATACAAATAAAATAATAAAAAAAAACTATCATGTTATTTTCGATTAAAATCGACACATTTTCAACGTATCTCCAGCACTTTTCACACTGAAATGTCAATTGACAACTGATTCAAAAGTGTTGTCACGTCACGAAAAGTGTGCAGAATATGAAATTGTGAGAACATGTGAATACTAGTAGAGATGAGAACCGCATGCGTCATGCGTGACGTGCATACAGTGACACCAGTGTGAATGGGTTCCATGAAACCAATGAAAAAATAGCGCTCACATACATTCTTCACGTGATATCACGTGACGTGTCAATAGTGCATACGCGCCTTTAATTTTGTCTCTACTTGTTTACATAGTGTGAGTGTATTTGCATTTTTTACACGAAATCTGTTTAAAATTTTTATAGAAACGATTTTAAGTGACAGCGCGCTTCGAATTGGTTCAGACGGGTCCGTCACGCGCATCGGCCAATTAATGCCCAGCGCAAGAGGTGGATTGCAGTCATCTGTGTAGAGTACAAGGGCATGAGGAGGAAAAGACATCGTTGCATTATCGCAACTCGCGGTACAACAAGGAGCACTGTATTTTTTTCACTAGTTGTACACAAAGAGGACCGTACAGATGATTTCCGTACAGTCGAGTCGCGGCGCGCATGTTCATAATCCACGGGGATCGTTCGTCAGGGTCGTACGGAAACCCCGTCGCGGGCCTCGTCCACCGCCGCATCTGCCCATCCGCCCGTCCATCCATCTCCCTATATATTTTTTAAACCTAACGAGCCCGTTACCGAACATGTACGTACACTCACCCCGGGATCCATTCCGTGCGTATAACGTATCATCTGATCGGGTGAATTATTAAGTACGAGTACAGATAAGGGTGTCGGATGCGTGTGTGTGTGTGCATCGTTCGGCCATCTGTTCGTCAGCGAACGATTCAATTACTTTAATAAAATGTGTCGTTGCGTTGATAAATGGTGCCGCGTTCCGACGAGACGCCGTCCGATACGTCGAGAAAATAATAATCAATCTATATATGTATATATATATATATATATATATATATATATATATATATATATATATATATATATATATTCGTACTTGTCTGCTGACTCACACTTCCGAGCCACGCTCTGGCGGCTAATATTTTATATCATTTCTGGGTACTGTATTTGAGATACGGTCGCTGTTTGTTGTCTCGATCGAATCTATATGTGAAGACATGAAACATTTCGGTTAATTAACCGGGCGCTAATGACGTTATCCGCCGAAGCGCCCCGAAATCTCAAAATACCAACCGACAGTCGGCTTGTTAACCGATCACATTAGGCCACTCACAGATCACAGGCCACTTACAGATTCAGTACGACGAGCTTTTTCCTGATATTCTCTTCTAAGAATCGGCTAGTTTTCAAGCTTTTCGAATCGTCCATTCCTAATGCCTGGTTCACATCAGGATAGTAAGCGGTAGAGTGCGCACTGTCCCGTCACTAGCATAATGTAAACACTTTGGGACATTTTTTTTTGACCGTTTTATGTTTCTGTCTATATATATATATATATATTGATAGTGTTCTCTGTAAACTTGTGGCGAGTTGTCGAGCCTTGGGATTGAATTCCTATTATCTGGACTTTAACTTGTATTATTAGCAATCTTGCTGTTTAACGGTGTCATATCTTGACTTTCTCGGTAGCAAAATGTTCAAAAAACCTAGTTGATCTATCTCTGCGACTAAAGGCCACCCTCCCCCTTCCCGTTGCATATATCTGTGCAGCTATCACGTACATTTGGGACAGTGAAAGGAGTGTACTGAAGATAGTAGCGAGGACGGTAGAGTGGATAGCACATGTGGAATAGTACACTCTACTAGCCTCTTCTTCCACCATAAATTTACCGCAATTATTGTAGTAGGGTCGAGTAGTCGCGCGCGAAATGTGTATTTACAAGTTTTGTTTTTATTTACGGAGGTTGTTGATTGGTTGTTTTAAACTTGAAACTAAACTCTTCTCTACCAAACCACTAGCTTTGTGTAAACGGACCAAACTGTAGGTGCTGGTAGAGTAGAGGTCTAGAGAAAAAGCAGGCTAGTATACTCTACCGCCTACTATCCTAATGTAAACCAGCCCTTAGGGCTGGCTTAAATTAGGATACTAAGCGGTAGAGTATACTAGCCTACTTTTTCTCTAGACCTCTTCCGTGATGGGAGAAAAGGATAGTAGAGTGTACTATTCCATAGTCCTATCCACTCTACTCTCCTCGTTACTAGATTTAGGGATGGTTTACATTAGGATAGTAAGCGGTATAATAGCCTACTTTTTCTCTAAACCTTTACTGTGGTGGGAGAAGATGATAGTAGAGTCTACTATTCCATATGTTCTATCCACTCTACTCTACTCGTTACTATCTTTAGTACTCTACTTTCACTATCCCGAGGTGTTTACATTATGCTAGTAACTGGATAGTACGCACTCTACCACCGTACTCTACCGTTTATTATCCTAATGTAAACCAGGCACTAGGAATGAATTTCAATCTTGTATTCTAAACTCGTTCCCCCCTCCCATCCAACGTGGTTTGGCAATTTAATTCCTGGACTGACGCTGTAGCACTAGAGTCACATGAAATTAGACCAACAGTAAGGCAGCATATAACAGTTCATAGTTTTATCAATAGAGGGCGGTCAAGCGGAGATCGAACTAATGTCAGTTTCTGCGCACGGATCTATGGTGGACATCATGTTCATTACGATGAAACGAATCGATATCAAATATTGCTGTAAATTAGGAGAAACTGCAACAGAAACCTATGAAATGTTGAAAACTGTGTAAGGCGATACCACCTTTAGTCGTACTAGAGTGCTCGACAGGTTTGAACGCTTCAAAGATGGACGCGACAATGTTGTTCGAGACGACGTTAGAACTAGGCGTCCTTCTATCTCTCAAAATCGAAATTCGATCGTTAAAAATCGAGGAATCGTGGCGGGAGTTCGTCAAATGACCGCAGATCTTGATGATCTCCCCTTCAGATCTTCCTTCTCCTTCGCAGATCCTCCCTTTTCTCTTTTACCGGGAACTCTTGGACCCCCTCTCGTGTATCGACTTATAAAAACTTCCTCCGCATCATTCATCATTGAACCTTTCTGTAGACTGAGCGAAAAAAATAATTTACAGAAGCGAATTCGGCCACGGTGCAAGAACTACTTTAGCGAAACAGGACCTCACTTCCCGACACCCCTCCGTGCGCCAGACGCGATTTCGTGCCTCGAACAGGAAACGCGTCGGCGTCATCACTGTTTTTCGAACGACAGCCGGAAAAATACTGTCTGAATTATCGACAGTGACGAAACTGTATCCGATTGACGGATAAAGGAAAACATTTCCAACGGAATTTATCGACGAACGACCGTACAACAAAGTACACGTGTGTGTTCGTCTGTCTGCTCTCTCTCTCCGTGTGTATGTATGTATATGTGTGTGAGTGTGTGTTTACGTTCGAGGATCTTTATCCTGTTGATTTGTTTTCATGTTCAGCGAATTGTAAATACCGAGTCTTCAGAAAGAGATTTGTTACACGTGTCTCTTCGACAACAATGCCTCGCGCCGGTCTTTAAATTATATCACTACAATACGGTCTCTTTTCTTTTTTTTTCGATTTTCTTTTCTCGTCTCGTTCGTTTCACTGTTTCGATATTATTTTTTCTGTACGGTTCGAGTGACGCGCAAGATTTTGTATAGATGCGACGATGTCGCACGAGGATTTATAAAGCGTGTGTGCGGTTTCTCGTTCTTTTTTCCACGAGCGTCGTCCGATTCATATGTGCGATTGTGACGTATTTTGCATGGGTGCTGCATTTCGGCCACGGGGTTAACTGAAAGTCTTAGATATACTTTTATTTTTTTTTTAAAAAAAAGAAAAAAACGACAGAAATTATCCAATTGAATCAAGTCACCTGCTATTCGTCGAACAGAAACAATCGCCCTTGAAACAAATGTTACGTTGAGCTTTTTCTGTGCACTATTTATTATTCAAACAACTGTCATTGTTTTGTCAGAGACTAATCAAAACGATCTACGATACACAAAATATAAGATAATCGATCGCAGTTGATCGTAGTAGTCATTTCAACCATTTTGGTTAAAATATTTCAAGGATCTTGTTTTTTGCGAGTATTTTGTCAAACAAATAAGTAGTATTGTTATCATTTGTTTTTTCAATCCTCTGACGATGACTGATCCTCTTTTTTCGTCGACAATTCAAATAAACATTCTTTTATGTTGATTATTTGAAAATATACACAAAACAGAAAATGATCGAGGTCAGTTGATCGTAGTAGTCATTTCAGACATTTTGGTTAAAACGATGCAAGATTTTTTTTGTGTTTTGTTAAATAATTAAGCAGTATATCCTCATTTGTTTTTTCTATCCTCTGTTGATGACTGATTCTCTTTTTTTCGGCTATAATTAAAATAAACATTTTTTTATGTTGAATGTTTGAAAATTTTAACACGATTTTGTTTGTGAAAATGAATTTAGCTATAAATTAAAATTGTAAATTTGTTATTTGCGATATTAGCATCGGATTCATGCAGGCGATTTTCGTTTTTTTTACAAAAAAAATTTTGATTATAAATTAATCACGCATACATTTTTTAAAAGAAAAAAAAAACAATTACACAATTAAAAGAACTGTTATTTATATTACTTTTAATATTTTTAATAAAAAAAAATAGAATATTAACTAGATCTACTTTCGTTTGTCTTTTTCTTTAAAAAGAAAGAAAACAAAAAAATTCAAAATTAAATCAAGTAATCTATGATTCGTCGAACAGAAAACAAATAATTTGCTCGAGGTGATCATAGACAGCGTTATATTAAAACAATTCCATTTTGAAGAACTGAATTAATTTTTCGAACAAACAGATACAATCGCACAGCGAAAAAAAAACACAAATTCAAACAGTAATTTATATTTTTCTGTTTAAAGAAGAAAAACAAACACTGCGGCCGAATTGAACCGTTGAACGCGAAGCAGTGTTTTAATATAGAACAATTTAAAATATTAACCAGATTTTTTTTAAAAAAATCAACAGAAATTTTAAAATTAAATCAAGTTAGCTACGATTCGACAAACAGAAACAATTTTTACATTGAGCTTTTCCTGTGAAAAATGTAAATGCACTGCTACGTCAGTCTAGAATCACTCGCTCTTGAAACACGTGTTGCGTTGATCTTTTTCAATGCACTACTTTATTATTAAAACGGCCGTTCTTGTTTTGTGAGAGAGTAATCAAAACCACCTACGATGCACACAACAGAAGATAATCGACTGCAGTTGATCGTAGCAGTCGATCGAGACATTTTGGTTAAAAAATTTTTCAAGATTATTATTTTTTTTGAGTTTTTTTATCAAAAAATGAGCGGCATAACCTCATTTGTTTTTTCTATGTTCTGTCGATGAATGATTGTCTTTTATTTCGGCGATAATGAAAATAAGCAAATAAACGATTTCTATGTTGATTGTTTTGTAAATTTTGACACGAATTTGTTTGTGAAAATGGATTTAGCCACAAATTAAAATTATGAATTTAATATTTGTGTTCTCAACATCGAATTTATGCGGGTGTGTTTATTTTTTGCCGTAAAAATCATTCAAAATTTTGTTAAAAACGCATTTTTCAAAAAACAAAAAAAAAAAACAAAATCCGCGTAAATAATTACAGGCCTCGTGTACCACTGAAACGAAATCTTCGGACCCGACGTCTCATTGTTCATTCATTAGTCGTCCTTTTTCCAGAACGCTTCATTAATTTCCCTCGTCCGTGCGTCGTCCTGTCCCAATTTAAATTCATATACGAAAAGAATATGAATATTTCTTAAATATTTTTCCCCCGGTTCCGTTTTTTCTTTTCCTTTTCTTAAACAACTCGAAAGAGACTCGGACTCGGAGAGAAACGAATTATGCGCTTGACAGCCGAGACGTAACGCTTTAATTTGATATATTGTTTGAGTCATCCAACGTACTTTTTAAACAGACGGCGCGCGGCCATTTCGCGTTCAACGGTTTAATTCGGCCGCAGTGTTTGTTTTTCTTCTTTAAACAGAAAAATATATATATTACTGTTTGAATTTGTGTTTTTTTTTTCGCTGTGCGATTGCATCTGTTTGTTCGAAAAATTAATTCAGTTCTCCAAAATGGAATTGTTTTAATACAAAGCTGTCTATGATCACCTCGAGTAAATTATTTGTTTTCTGTTCGACGAATCATAGAGTACTTGATTTAATTTTGAAATTTGTGGTTTTCTTTCTTTTTAAAGAAAAAGACAAACGAAAGTAGATCTAGTTAATACTCTATTTTTTTTATTAAAACATTGACTACTATGATCGACCATAATCGGTTAATTATTTTCCATTTAAATGTATCTCGAATTCATTTCTTTAAATATTTGTTTTGTTTAAAATACTGACTACTATGATCGATTTTAATAAATTGTTTTCATAATTCTTTTTTGTTCAACATATCGCAATTGGCTTTGAACACTCGGTAACAAAATATGAAAAGTAATATAAATAACAGTTCTTTTAATTGTGTAATTGTTTTTTTTTTCTTTTACAAAATGTATGCGTGATTAATTTATAATCAAAAATTTTTTTTGTAAAAAAACGAAAATCGCCTGCATAAATCCGATGCTAATATCGCAAGTAATAAACTCACAATTTTAATTTATAGCTAAATTCATTTTCACAAACAAAATCGTGTTAAAATTTTCAAATAATCAACATAAAAAAAATGTTATTTTCATTACAGTCGAAAAAAAAGAGAATCAGTCACCAACAGAAGATAGAAAAAACAAATGAGGATATACTGCTTAATTATTTAACAAAACACAAAAAAAATCTTGCACCGTTTTAACCAAAACGTTTGAAATGACTTCTGCGATCAACTGACCTCGATTATTTTCTGTTTTGTGTATATTTTCAAATAATCAACATAAAAAAAATGTTTTTTTGAATTATCTAAGAAAAAAAGATCAGTCATCGACAGAGGATAGAAAAAACAAATGATATCAATACCTGGTTATTTATTTGACAAAACACTAGCAAAAAAAAACAAGATTCTTGAAATATTTTACCCGAAATGTCTGAAATGACTACTACGATCAACTGACCTCGATTATTTTCTGTTTTGTATATATTTTCAAATAATCAACATAGAAAAATGTTTTTTTGAATTATCTAAGAAAAAAGGACCAGTCATCGACAGAGGATAGAAAAAACAAATGATAACAATACCTGCTTATTTATTTGACAAAACACTAGCAAAAAAAAACAAGATAAATGTCTGAAATGACTACTACGATCAACTGGCCTCGATTATTTTCAGTTTCTGTTGTGTATCGTAGATGGTTGTGATTTGTCTGTGACAAAATAAAAAAACAGTTGTTTTAATAATAGTACATTGAAAAAACTCAATCTGACGATTGTTCCAAGAGATGTCTCTGCGAATAGTGTACGCGGTCCGACGAACCAAGCGGCACCGGCGCCCTCCCGCTCCCGCACCGCATCTCCACGTTTCCATTTTTCACGTCGGCGATATTTCGAACGGCGTCGTCGACCTTAAGAGTGTCCTAATGGCGCGCGCGTTCGAGATTGATGATTATAAATCTGGCCGGAACGGCGGCCGCCGCGATCATTTGCGTAACGACTCTTGCGGACACGTGAAATTATCGTGCGACACGGAACGACGGTCGCCGTCATTTATATAACGGGGCGAGTTCGACGCCGGGACACATTCCCTCTTTCCAGACAGAGGTTTGCGGTCCGGAGGTTCATTTTTTTTTTTTGTTGAAAAAAACGAACTTATCATCATTTGTACATGTCGGGGTGGGGGTCGGGCCGGTTTCTTTTTTCAGCAGTATGGATGAATGTCCGAGTTCGGGTCGAACATACGTTATGTCTTTGTTCGAGACTGCGACGTGATCTCGGGTTCGTTATGACGCATTCGTCTTCTTTCACGACGGTTGCGCTTGCCGAATCGCTATTTTATTTCATTGTGAACGGACAAATCGAGGAGATAAAACATCGGTGTTGACTTTAGGAAAGATTTAAACGATTGTCCGCTATAAACAGACATTTTATATATATATATATATATATATATATATATATATATATATAGAGAGAGAGAGAGAGAGAGAGAGACATTAAATGTCGTACACAGTCTCTTCCAGAATTTTCCAGGCATGATTTAACATGCTTCTATTTTCAAATAATTTTATTTGTAACTAATAACTGGGATAACAAGAATAACAAGTGGACTGTATTTGAATATTTATATTTTTGATCAACCGTAGCGCACTGTTACTCGACTAGCACCTAACTACCGCCATTGCGTAATGTATAAAAATAAAATAAAATAAAAATAAATTTTATTGATTCTAAATATTGTACAGCGCCAAGTTTGGCCGGTTTGGTACATGGGTCTTCTGCGGTGCCCTTACCGTTGTCGGTATTTATCCGCTTTTAGAAATTGAGCGTAGTGTGTTGTGTTAGTGAAATTTTTATTAGTGTCCTTGCATGTTTTCCGGGGAAAATTTTTCAAAAGACCGGGGGTGGAAATTGTCTTTTTGTTTCTTAACCTAACTTATCCTACCGTATGCCTAACTTATATCTAACTTATCACTATCTTAACTTAACTTATCTAATCTTATGAACTGACTTAAGTGCTAGGTTTGCGCGCAGCGCATGTTAATGTCTTAGCGTTCCTAATTTCAAATGTCCACTGATCACTGTGTCACTATCACTACACTGGCACTTACTGTTTTTCATTGTTTTAGGTTTTTTGCCTCTTCTAATCTACTGTTTATATTCTGTCCTGTAATATACTGTACTTTATTTAGGTTACATGACTTGTCGGATGATCCCGACAGGAAACTGGTATCATATTTATGTTTATTTTTTAAAAATATTTATTTGCATGTCTTGTGTGTAATAAATTACTGTATTTTAGTTAAGTGTGTGATCACTACTCTATTTACTGCCACTGTATCAGTCACATACATTTTTTTTCAAACACAGGGCGGCACTAGTCTCAATTGTTTTGTCTTAAACTTGTAACAATTTCGTAACAATATTTTAAGACAAAAACTAACCAGTAGTAGGAGAGTAGGAGGTGAATAATACAGTTTTATAAATTTTTCATCTTTTTTTCCATTCAATTACCTACAAAAATGATCGGCGAACCATTGACGATTGTTTTCGATTGTTGAGTAACCGGAATTTTTTTGTGGTTGGTGGAAAAATAATTCGTTTGTTTTAAAACAATTTTATGTACAAGAACTCTCTTCGTCGAAGGTGGCTACGATATGTTTCGAAAAAAAAACCTGATCGGTTCAAGATGATCACAGCAGTCAGTATTTTAATCAGTATGCTAATTTCGTTGATTGACACAAATATTTCAATATTTTTTATTTCAATTATATTTTATATTTTTTATTTATATTTCAATATATTTTAAATATTTGAACGAATTTGGCATACATGTATCAAAAAAATACTATACTGAACAGAAAATAATAACTTTACTTCTTTACCTAAACCTCAAATAATTAATCCTCTATTTAATAAATAATCAATCATCCAATTTAATCCTTCAAATATTATCATAATTTGAACAGAAAATAATTAATCGAGTAAGACCGATCATAGTAGTCGTTTTTTTTTAACAAACTCAGTTTATTTCAACAATTGACTGTAGTATTCTTTTTTCTTTTTTTTAAAAAAATGATTAAACTATCAAAGTACTTCTTATTTAGATTATCGTCCATGTTTTGTCTTCGACTGATCAACGCTGGCTACGATAAGCAGCAGAAAGAATAATTAATTGACTAAGAGGAATCGTAGTAATCAGTGCTTCATTAAAATAATTTTGTTTCAATGAATAAAAATCGAGCATATTTTTATAAAAAAAAATAAAATACTAAAATTGCTATTCAACGATCAAACTACTATTAATTGACCGTTGTTAAATTCTTTTTATTGTCAACTGATCAAAGCCGTCTACGACACGCTGTACAGAAACTATTTGATCGATTAAAGCCGCTTGTCACAATATGTTTTGTTCAACATTTGAAAAATGTTGATAAACAAATCGTTGCTATGGAAATGAATAGACTGGATCATATGGAAAGATCTTATGCGATTATATACTAAAAATAACAAGCGACAAGGCACATAAGCATCTAGATTTTGACATATACAGTTTTTTCCATACCTTCTTGTTTGTCGTTTTTAACCCCTTAAGCGTTTCGGTTTATTTTGAGAATGTGCACTGGCGTGCTTAATTATTTCCAGGCGATGACGAGTATCCTCGACGAAAACACAGTAAATGCACTTGCTGTAACATTGAATTAAATTATAAAAAAATGATAAAAATGTTTGGTTGTTTCTTTGATTTTTTTTAATTTTATTGGCAAGTAATTCACAAATCGTATTTCACTACTGTTTGCTGGCATCCATTTTTTAATCTCGAATTTTGTTTCAAATTCAGACGACTTACCAAATATTGCTCGGCTTATACATCAGTTCACTAGACTACTGTGTCATGTAAGTCGTAATCTAAAATTTATTATCAAATATTTGTTTCGGACGTATTGATAAGAGAATAGATTTCATACGCATCTGCGATAACAGCTGTGATGATAAGCGAATTATTCGGTGCGTGGAACCCGAAAAAATGTCTTTTCCGTTCGATTCTTTCCACAAATCCGTTGAATTTTCGGACGTTTATGTCGGAAACGATTCAGCAATGATATGAGAGTTCTTTTGGCACAGCCGTCTGGCGAAACGCTAATTTTATCGGATGTGTAGCTGTCTGGAAAAAAATATACATTTGGATTTTTCACACACATGTATTGTTTTCGTTTCGATTTCACTATATATACTTGTTTCGTTATGTATATGTCATGGGCTTCCTTCTATCCAGGTAACGGGTATCGGAGACAACGCTGTTACAAGTGTGTGTAAAGCATAGAAATTCTAGTGTGTGTTTTCATACTGGATGCAAGTATATGCGATGCACTTCACGTTGCACCGTCAAAAAGACTTACCCCGGCATTCGGACCTTCTCTGTCATCAATCTGATGAAAGAGATGTTACGGATGTCGTCAGAAACAAGTACATTAACATGGAAATGTGCGCACTGGGATAGAGACTTGCCCTTTTGCCTCTTCTTTGGAATTTCAGGACGCAAAACATTTAATGTCAATTAAACAAAACACTTTCAAGAAGCGTTCTGTTTTATTATCAGGACAAGAGAATGTGGACTGGCGTGCTTAACTATTTCCAGGCGATGACGAGTATCCTCGACGAGAACACAGTAAATGCGCTTGCTGTAAGATCGAGTTAAATTATCACAAAATGATAAAGATTTTTGGTTGTTTCTCTGAAAAAAATTAATTTTATCGGCCAGCAATTCACAAATCGTATTTCATTACTGTTTGCTGGCATCCATTATTTAATCTCGAATTTTGTTTCAAATTCGGATGACTTTCCAAATATTACTCGGCATGTAAGTCAGTTCGATTCTCTATTGTGTCAAGTAAGTCATAATCTAAAATTTATTATCAAATATTTGTTTCGGACGTATTAATAAGAGAATAGATTTCATACGCATCTGCGATAAGAGCTGTGATGATAGGCGAATTATTCGGCGCGTGGAACTCGAAAAAAAGTCTATTTAGTTCGATTCTTTCCACAAATCCGTTGAATTTTCGGACGTTTATGTCGGAAACGATTCAGCAATGATATGAGAGTTCTTTTGGCACAGCCGTCTGGCGAAATGCTAATTTTATCGGATGTGTAGCTGTCTGGAAACAAATAAACATATGGATTTTTCACACACACGTACTGTTTTCGTTTCGATTTCAATATATATACATGTTTCGTTGTGTATATGTCATGGGCTTCCTTCTATCCAGGTAACGGGTATCGGAGACAACGCTGTTACAGTGTTGTGTATCGCATAGAAATTTCTAGTGTGTGTTTTCATACTGGATGCAAGTATATGCGATGCACTTCACGTTGCACCGTCAAAAAGACTACCCCGGCATTCGGATCTTCTCTGTCATCAATCTGTTGAAAGAGATGTGACGGATGTCGTCAGAAACCAAAGTACACATTACCATGGAAATGTGCGGACTGGGATAGAGACTTGCCCTTTTTGCCTCTTCTTCGGAATTTCAAGACGCAAAACATTTAATGTCAATTAAACAAAACACTTTCAAGAAGCGTTCTGTTTTATTTTGAGAGTGTGCGCCGATGTGCTTGATTATTTCTAGGCGACGACGAGTACACTCAACGAGAACACAGTAAATGCACTTGCTGTAAGATCGAGTTAAATTATCACGAAATGATAAAGATATTTGGTTGTTTCTCCGAAAAAAAATAATTTTATCGGCCAGCAATTCACAAATCGTATTTCATTACTGTTTGCTGGCATCCATTTTTTCTAATCTCGAATTTTGTTTCAAATTCAGACGACTTTCCAAATACTGCTCGGCATATAAGTCAGTTCGCTAGACTATTGTGTCAAGCAAGTCATAATCTAAAATTTATTATCAGATATTTGTTTCGGACGTATTGATAAGAGAATAGGTTTCATCCGTATCTGCGATAAGAGCTGTGATGATAAGCGAATGACTCGGTGCGTGGAACTCGAAAAAAAGCCTATTTCCTTCGATTATTTCCACAAATCCATCGAATTGTCGGATGTTTATGTCGGAATCGATTGAGCAATGATATGAGAGTTCTTCTTGCACAGCCGTCGGGCGAAACGCTAATTTTATCGGATGTGTAGCTGTCTGGAAACAAATATACATTTGGATTTTTCACACACACGTACTGTTTTCGTTTCGATTCCAGTATATATACATGTTTCGTTGTGTATATGTCATGGGCTTCGTTCTATCCAGGTAACGGGTATCGGAGACAACGCTGTTACAGTGATGTGTATCGCATAGAAATTTCTAGTGTGTGTTTTCATACTGGATGCAAGTATATGCGATGCACTTCACGTTGCACCGTCAAAAAAGACCTACCCCGGCATTCCGGACCTTCTCTGTCATCAATCCGTTGAAAGAGAATGTGACGGATGTCGTCAGAAACATGTACATTACCATGGAAATGTGCGCACTGGGATAGAGACTTGCCCTTTTTGCCTCTTCCTTCTTCTGAATTTCAAGACGCAAAACATTTAATAACAATTTAAAAAAAAAACACTTTCAAGTTTTATTTTTAACCATTTAAGCGTTTTGTTCTATTTTGATAACGTGCGCCGGTGTGCTTGATTAGATTAGATCCTATTTTGAATTGTACTGTGGACCAACAAATATTTTAACCTGAATTCAGTTTGTTGACAGCGCGAGAGACAGATGAAACTCGTCAATATACACTGGCCTGCTACGATAGATGCAATACGTATCGCATGCACTGGCCAGCTGCGATTTTAAAGTAATTTTTACTTTTGCTACTGAATACTGATACTCGGGTCTTAACATTTATCTTACCTCATTTTTGTACGGTTATCCGAAATGTTTTTATATTATATACATACATATATATATATATATATATATATATATATATATATATATATATATATATATATGTGTGTGTGTGTGTGTGTGTGTGTATATAACAATGAATAAATAAAATCGAGGCGTACAAATTCTACTGAAGAAAAACATACCCCGTCGTTCCATCGACAGAGCTTTTCTCCGCAGTACGCGTCTCGTGTATTCAAATACATCCCAGGGTCATTAAACAAGAGCCATTGATTTTCGGCATTGCGTTGTTATTTTTTTCTCGGACGCGAACGTGACCGACGGTTGAGGACCGCATCGCCAGAAACGCTGACTCATATACGCCAATGATGTATGCGCAATAACGTAATCGAGATCACAGACGGCGTTTTCGAATAACATCCATTCCGCGCGTTCCCCTCGTGCACCCGTTCCTTCGATCATACTTCAGTTCGTCCGTCGCGCCCTCGTCTTTTTTTTTAATAACACGGTTTCGTCTGCAGAGGATGCGTCACGATGACTGCACGCGCACATGAGCTCGAGTCGCGACCGCCGACCCCATCCATCCGCCCGTCCTCCCGTCACCGTATCCGACCCTCGTCGAGTCCGCGTCCCCTCGACGCTCGCCGCGAAATTAAAATTACAAATATGACATTCGGAATGGCGCGAACCGTTTCCGCGTAATGGCGCGCGCGTCCGAGATAACGCGCGCCGCGCACAAGGGCACCGCTGGGGCCGACTCGACGGAACGACGACGCTTATCAAGGTCGTTACGTGCGAATTTATCGCCCCGTCTACGGTAATCGCCGACGAAAACTTTCACACGCTCGTCGCGAACGGTAATGTCGTCGCCCGGATGCCGCGGCGCCGTCGCGCTCCTCCTCCTCCGACCGATACTCACGATCCGTTCGATCCGCGAACGGGTCCCCTACTCAGCTGCCGTTCCAGAGTCCCGACGCAGGCCTACAGTTTTCACATTATGCGTACCAGTCGTCCGATACGTGGAACTGACTGCGTTCCGCCGATCCGGTAAATTTCGCCGGGCGCGTTATCTCCATTGTGCCGCGTGCGGTTCGAACGCGGGCCGGAACGATAACAAGAAAATTAACAGTTTTTATGGGTCGTGGAGAACGGGACGTATCGAGCCGATCGATACACGGGACGATTCGATGCCAGTCGACACAGTTCTTGAGATATGAACGTAGACATGCAGTTTCCTTTCACAAATGAGACGCGTCTCGCACACCGCGAAGCGTTTTCTTTCCGGGTCGGTCGACGATTGATCGTCGTTCATTTTAATAATTTGATTTTCAGACAGTTCGATGTCGATTCTGTCATCTCGAGAGCACAATATTCTCTTACTCCACAAATCTTGAAATCTTTTTCAGATCGAAAATGTTCGATCTCTTCATCTACTGGTAATCGTTCGTATTATATTAAGGCGGAGCCACACATGCGGCTACTCGCCGAACACCGAGCAAAATTTAGCCGAACGCCGAGTGTGTGTAAAAAAATGGTTAAAGTTGATCGCAGTAATCGATATTTTAATACAAAAAATATTTCAATAAATGAATTCGACACACGTACAAAAAATGTACAGAGAAGTACGCCAATGGATTTATTTGTCGACGCTCCTCTTAAAGTCAAATAAACCTCAAACATTATCATCTAAAAGATAATTAAAATCGTCAGAAAAACAACTAATCGACTAAGATCGATCATAGTAGTCGGTATTCTGACAAAATTGTTTTTTTTTAACAAGTGAATTAAAGATACTTTTATTATAAAAAAAACTGTCAAAGTACTTTTATTTGTATTACCAGTCATGTTTTGTCGACTGATCAAAGCTGGCCACGATAAACAGTGAAAAGAATAATTAGTCGATCAGAGAAATCATAGTATATGATCAGTATTTTAATAAAATAATATTTTTCAATGAATAAATGGAGCATATTTATATAAACAAATGATGGTTCAACGATTAAACTACTATTATCGAATGACTGTTATTTTTCTTTATGAATTAACTGATCAAAGCCGGTCATGATACGCTATACAGAAACTACTTGATCGTATAAGATCGTGGAGAATTCTAATAAAACAATTTTATTTTAAAAAAATTACAGCAATGTGCTATTTACACCACTGTTCGTGTTTTGTCATCGACTGATCAAAGCTAACTACGATACACATTAGAAACAATAATTGATCGACTAAGAACAATCATAGTAATGAGCATTTAAACAAAACAATACGACATGTTTCTATAACGAAACTCATAAAGTGTATCGAAATACAGAAATAGAAAATAAATAAAAACGAATGAAAAAGTACAGATACGTTTATAAGATTGGGATTAAAGTAGGCCGGTATTAAACGATGAAACTCGGAATTTGTTGACAAGAGAAAACGATCGAATTTAATAAACAGATAGTGCGTTTCGTTTGTTTTTCCGTTATATAATGTGAAAAGAGACAAAATGCAACGGTAACTCGATTGAAATGAAACCGGATTTTTAATTATTGATCGTTTTCGATTGTTGTTTATTCGAATTGCTGTTATATTCAGAACATGTTTGAGAAAAATTAGATTTTTCTGTACTTGAGTGCTGTGAGTAAGATGGTACTGTCATAGAAATTTAAAATGATCGATAATAATTTATTATTGGACATTTTTGATCAGGAAAAAAGTATGTGTTTTTCGGAGCTAAAATTAATTCATCTTTGAAACGGAAGCCTTGTCTTTTTTAAATATGATTTTATAAGCAATGCAGCTAGATTAATATCTAAAGAAAATTGAACAGAAATGGCTGACGGTACCAAATTATTTCAATTGAGTATATTTTTTTTATTTTCAATAAACTTCATTTTAAATCCTGATCGAAAGCTTCAAAACCTCGTATCAGTGTTTAACTAAATCCATTTAACCAGTCTGTTACTATTTTCAATCAAATTTGTGGTTATGAAATCATGAACGATCGAATTCAAATGTCCATAAAGCATATTTCAGTCTACAACACGTTTGTGAAAAAAATATGATTGCGGCTTCGGCATCTATTTCGTTCCTACTCGATAAATTATTCACATCCGGAGCGGTGGTTCGACGCAGTGCGAGCGAGAGAGCATCGGTCTGTACCAGCAGCGTTCAGAAACTGCACTGGCGTCGCGGACGGCGCCACTTCGGGGTGGCCCGTAACCGCGAAACCACAATGACTTTGTTACGGCTACAAGGGTGATAAAGTGTTTGGCGAGTTTCCGTGCTCCAGTTTGTTGAACGAAAATTAACTCCATCAACTGCAACTACAATGTTTGGAAAAGTAGTCAGACGGACGGACGGACTGACCGTCTGTCGGACAGACGGTCGCACGTTCGGTGTACAGTTCGAGAATCGATGCGGAAGATGGACGAGTCTGACTACATCTGACCTGTTTCGTCACACTGCCGACCAAAAGTTTGCGGTTGCCAGGAGTGGTGACGTTATTGACGTATCGTCGGTACGAGTTCGTGTCCCGATAAACATACCCTCGTTTATGGATTTTCCAATTCGATTGTAAAAGTATCTGCTCAATTTAATGCTCGACGCTCTTACGCCATTCAAATAAACAAATGTAACTCTTGCACAAATCGAAAAAATCGACAGTCAGGCATAAAATCAGCTCTAATCGAATGAAGTGTTTGCATCAAGTGAATATTAGTTGTTGGTTTGAATAAAAATAGTCTTTTATATATTTTTTCCTCATAAAAATCAAGCAACTTGTTATAAATTGACGCAAATATCTGAAAAACGAGCGTTTTCTTCTATTCTAAACGACTGGAAAAAATCAGACAAGCTTTGAAAATCGTTATACACTTATTTTTGAATATAACTATCATAAAATAACAATTGAAAGTTAACTATAAAATACCAGGAACAAAAAATAAAAAAAAATTAGCAAGCTTTGATTATAAACCGTTTACAGCTTGCAAAGACAAAATTTATGTATTTTACAATCTATTAATTGTAAAATGCATGTGTTCATAGCATGCCGTGATTGTTTTTATCAGAGATATGTAGGTATGTGTCGAAATAATCGACAATCAAGCATGAAATTAGCTCTAAAACGTTTGAAGGAACCGAATATTTCTTGTTAATTGAAATAAAAATTGTCTTTCCGGTACATTTTCCTCATAAAACAAAAAAAAGTCAATTGTTTTAAAAAAGACTGAACAAATCAAGTAAGATGTGAAAAACGTTATGCACTTGTTTTTAAACATATAAATAAAATAACAGTTGAATAGCAGCTATAAAATAACACTGACAAAAAAACAAATAAGTTTAGTAGGCTTTGAATATAAACACTTAATAACTTTCCAAAACAATTTTTAATCAATCAATTTAAAATACATGTGAGCGAATGTTCATAGCACACTGTGATTGTTTTTGTCAGAGCTGTATATGAGTCCATAGCATACGTTGATATTTATAGACATACACATGAGTCCACTTTGTAGCTCTTATTAAGACAATTTCTAATCAAACAATGTAAAATACGTTAAGTACATGTTCATAGCACACCTTGATTACTTTTGTCGGAAGTGTGCATGATGATTAATCCATAGCATACGGTGATATTTGTCAGGACATGTATGCGAGTCCGCGGTATGTAATATTCCTCAAATGCATATGTGGTCATAGCATACGTTGATGACATTCATCGGACGTACATACGAGTTCACAGCACACGTTGATCATACAATATTTATCAAAAACATATATGAGGCTATAAATTGCATTGATGTCCGTTCGAGTCCATAGCATACTTTGATTATATTTGTTAGAAACATAAACGAGTCCATAACATACGTTGATGATACTTGTTGGACTTAAATACGAGTCCGTCGCACACGTTGATTATATTTGTTGGAAGCGTACGAGTCCATGGCATACTATGATAATATTCGTTCTATGTAAATACGAGTCCATCGTGTACGTTGATTATATTTCAAGTTTTAACTGTTTGTTATTCCGTTAGTGTTTTTTTCCTAGTAGACCGTCTTGGCGAATCACTAGTTTTTATCTGTCATGACTAGTTACGGATTTTGGACTATCGTCAGGGAGCTTATAGAAAAATTTGATTTTTTTCTTGTTTGCTGGAGGATATATAGGTCCATTGCATACTTTGATAACATTGTTATCGAAATGCACATAAACAACAATCAATGATTCATTAAAGATTTTTGACCAGAATTTTGAGCGAAGAAAGAATTCATTTCTAAATGTGATTTCACATACATACACATACAGTGTCATAACTGTATTTTGATTACATTCTAACTTAAAAACGCCCCGATTACAGCTTGCTAGAACGATCAAAAGTATAAGAAATGAATCTTGTAGAAGAGACATCGAACTTGCACCATTAACGGATCGTTTCTCAAAGTCCGAACGACGCAGATTTACTGAACGACTGTCGGAAAAAAAAACCAAAAACTCGACATATCGCACAACTCGAACAGACATTAGATACAAATAACAATGTTCTTCGTGGGACGTTATCGAGTTTTATATTATAATAACATTTTCCTGTATGGGAAAAGAACGAAACAACAGAGTACAAGATTCAAAGTTCGACATTGTGGAGTGAACGCAATCAGCCGTACACGAAACTACGGCTCGGGTGGGAAACTGTTATCGGCTATAAAACATAAGGAAAACTTGTGTTCTAGTGCGGAAAAAAGGAAGAGGCGAGCGCGCGTACACACACACACACACATATAGAGGAAGAGAATGGGAAAGGGGTGTGTGTGGGGAGAGAGAGAGAGAGAAAGAAATCTGATGTGTTCGTACGTCGACAGCGGCGTCTCAACATCGACTGGTCTGTGGATGTCGGCGCGACGGCGTCGACGTCGACGATCGTCGTGTGAAAAACTTCTGTACAGATAACCGGCACGGGAATACGAACCCGCGTCCCGCGTGTAACATTCCCGGTGACGTATGTACTTCGGGCAACGCGCGTCGACTGTTTCAAAAGTTTCCGACGGAAAGTTTCCAACGTGACTACAATTAAAGTGAAAGAGTGTGTCCGTCCGACGAACTTTGCAAATCAGATCTCGGCACCGACGTGCACGTGCACGCGCGTACGTGTACAGGTGATCGGTGTGCCGTGTACGAGTGTGCTCGCTCGTTCGGCCGACATTTCCAATCTGCTCAACCGACGTAACTGAATTGACGGAATCGAAGTGTTCAATTCAGTTTGTAGAGCTTCTCGGTACTGAAACGGTTGATTGACACGAAAAAAAGTAACCGACTGTCAAAACTGAGCAGAAAATAAACCCACGGTATAATAAACTGTCACGTTTAACGTGAAATTATCATTCATAGTGTTGTCGATCGTTTGGAATTAAATTTAATGAAAAACACAAACTGAACTCCTGACAAGTTATTTCTGTTCTTCATGAAAATTTTCAGAGAATCCAGTTCTGACTGTGACTAAATTTGCATCAACAAATATTTTTTTCACTGCACAAAATATACACTGAGTTTAATCCATTCACTGCCGGGAACACTGAGCACGTCTTGCACTGGATGCCAAAAGTTTACTTTAAAGAAAACACTGAAAGTTGCAGATTTAGTCTTTGATTGGGATTTATGATAATTTGAAGGAAAAAAAAACTAAGAGATACCTTGCAGTCGGCACCACTGGGTAAAATTCGTTGTTTATTTTATGAAGATTTTCATATAGAGGTCCTCTTTTCATTTTGTTGCATTCTGGAAGGATCTGACGACAAACCTTAATTAACCCTTTTAACCCTATTAAATAAGGATTTAATAGGGCTAGAAGAGTTAGGGTTTTTATTAGAATTAGAAATCCAATAAGGTCGTTGAAAAAAAAATAAGAATGAAAACGGATTTTGTCCAAGTTTCTGTCCTAAAGGGTTGTTTGATCCTATTTAATGCAAGAATAATAAATGATCCCATCTGGCAACAATCAGTAATACAAATCCGTAATGATCATCACAGGGAAAACCCATAAAGCACGTCAATTCAAACTTAAAGAGTAAAATGCGAGATATCTTGTAGCCGGCAGTGAATGGGTTGATATTTAATGCTCTTTCGACATTAAAATTAAAATAAATAAATAAAACTCTTACATTCATCGAAATGATGAATATTCAGGAATGGAATGAGTACTAAACTATTTGAAGAAACTGAATACTTCTTGTTAGTTTAAATAGAACTTGTCTTTCCGGTACGTTTTTCTTTTCTCATAAAACAAAAAAAAAATGAATTGTTTTAAAACGACTGACCAAATCAAGTAAGATATTTTAACTATAAAATAACAGGAACAAACAATAAAACAATTTTAGCAAGCTTTGATTATAAACAATTAACAGCTTGCCAAGATAAATTTTATATATTTTACAATCTATTAATTGTAAAATACATGTGCTCATAGCACACCGTGATTGTTTTTGTCAGAGAAATGTAGGTATGTGTCGAAATAATCGACAATTAGGCATGAAATTAGCTCTAAAACATTTGAAGGAACCGAATATTTCTTGTTAGTTGAAATGAAAATTGTCTTTCTGGTACATTTTTTTTCCTCGTGAAACAAAAAAAAGTTGATTGTTTTAAAACGACTGAACAAATCAAGTAAGATTTGAAAAACGTTATGCACTTGTTTTTAAACATATCAGTAAAATAACAATTGAAAACCAGCTATAAAATAATACTAACAAAAAAACAAATAAGTTTAGTAGGCTTTGAATATAAACACTGCATAACTTTCCAAAACAATTTTTAATCAATTAATTTAAAATGCATGTGAGCGAATGTTCATAGCACACTGTGATTGTTTTTGTCAGAGCTGTATATGAGTCCATAGCATACGTTGATATTTATCAGACATACATATGAGTCCACTTCATAGCTCTTATTAAGACAATTTCTAATCAAACAATGTAAAATACGTTAAGTACATGTTCATAGCACACCTTGATTATTTTTGTCGGAAGTGTGCATGATGATGAGTCCATAGCGTACGTTGATATTTGTCAGGACATATATGCGAGTCCGCGATATATAATATTCCTCAGAGGCATATGTTTTCATAGCATACGTTGACGATATTCATCGGACGTACGTACGAGTTCTCAGCACAAGTTGATCATATAATATTTATCAATAACATATATGAGGCTATAACATGCGTTGATATCAGTTTGAGTCCATAGCATACTTTGATTATATTTGTTAGAAACATATACGTGTCCATAACATACGTTGATGTTACTCGTCGGACTCGAATGCGAGTCCGTGGCACACGTTGATTATATTTGTTGGAAGCGTACGAGTCCATGACATACTATGTTAATATTCTTTCTATGTGAATACGAGTCCATCGTGTACGTTGATTATATTTCAAGTTTTCACTGTTTGTTGTTCCGTTGGTGCCTTTTTTCTATTAGTTCAAGTCTTGGCGAATCACTAGAGTTTTAATAACAGCATAACGTTATTCAAAGCTTTCTTTTTCCAATCGCTTTAAAACCATTCACTTTTTTTCGTTTCATGACGAGAGACCAAACGAAGACAACTCATGAGATGTTTCTCCGATCAAAAATGTTCACTGGATCGTTTTCATTTCACCTGTTCGCATTTTGATGGCGATCCGATGATTCTCAAAGCGTCGAGATGCACAGAAATCTCTCTTCTCGTTTTCTCTGATGATGATGATATCATCTTTATCAAATTGTGTAAATCAACAATCGAAAATGAACGATTATGATTTATCGAACATTGTTGATCAGAAAAATGTCTGTGTGTGCCATGGACGGAAAAGAATTCATGTATGAAAGGAGTTCATATTGTCAGTTTTGTTAAGTTATCTATCTCTGTCGAATGCGTCGTACACACGCTCACTCGATTTCTTTCTATTAGTGCAGTTTGTGTATAAGAAAAGGAACGAGATAGACCTACTCGATTGTAATGTGTAAGACGGAGCTAAGTTGTATCAAGTAAGCCTGTATTGTATTTCTTTAAAAAATCAGTTCTTCATTTTACTAATGGCGTCGCATCCATCAAAACAATCGACTCTGTGTGGATATCAAAAGATCATTCAATATAATTTCATATCGAGTGTCGTTCAGTTCGACATATTTTTCACGCCGTCTGCCTCGAGAACACGTTTCGATCGTACGATCCGGCCATGGATGCATTTCGTAAGCGGCCGGCCGACCGACCGTCCGATTCTCGCGTGCATTGTGCGTAACGTGTGCGTGGGACGCACGCATCAACCACGCCCGACGCATCGCCCGGTGTTCCCATAAATCAGTGGCGGAGGATCTTCCCCGTACCGCCGCGCGACGATACAGAAAACCGTGATGTACGCAAGCACCGTGTCATAATTAATGCTCGTGTCGCGGGTTCGCCCGTTCAGATGTGTGTGCGTGCGTGTGCTCCGTGAAAGTGTATCCATGTTGATGTCCGGCGCCCCCCTGATTCTCTCCGTGCGCACAGCACACGTCGACGTCCTACGTGAATCTTCATCGGAATGAATTACTGGTGCGGTTCTTTGACCTCGTAGTATCGTTAGTTTGTTTGAAGGACGGGATCGGTTCGATTGACCGATTAAAAAAAATCTCTGCATAGTAAAACCAGAAAAAAGTGTCACAATTTCTTCTGAATGAAATGAAATATTAGTATTTTGAAATATTTGTAGAATTCGCATCACTATTCATTCTGTGTTGATCTCTATTCCTCAGAAAATGAATAAAACAAGCGTACTGTCGTCAGATAAACGGTCGGATCGCTGACATCTACCTACGGATGACGTTCGTGCCGAGACTAGTAGCGGAGAACAGACACTCAGTGACTCTAAAAACGATCAAGACCGTCTTGATAAAAATCTCTCGAAGAATATGCCTTCATGTGCTTTGATCTCGGTCTCCGTTCTTTTGGATCGTCTGAGTATCTGTTCACCACTGCTAGTTTCAGCACGTATGTGCTTTTCAGGTGAATAATCAGGTCTCTAACATCTACCTAAAGGTGTGACACATGTAGCGAGACTAGTAGTGGAAAACAGCTACTCGGGTGCTCCAAAAGAATGAACAGCATCACACAATATCAACAAATGTATAAAATTATAATTATTTACAGTAAACCCTCCTATAACGCGGATACAAAAAATTATTTGACGAAATAAATGTTTTAAAGTAGATTTTTCAGAATAAAAATTTTAACAAAAAATTATTTAACACAACAATATATATATATATATATATATATATATATATATATATATATATGGTTCTAGGACAATTACCCTCTGGACAAAAATCCCCCGGACAGTAACCCCCCATCAATAACATCCCGGATAATAATCTGCTGGTAAAAAAACCATTGAACATTAACCGCTCGTATAAAAAAAATCTCTAGACATTAACGCCCCGTATAAGAATAAAAACTTTTTAAAAAAAATTCATCGACACAACAAACAAGGGATATAAAAATTTATTTGACAGAATAAATAATAAATTTTAAAGTAAATTTGTCAAAATAAAATTTTGAACAAAAAATTATTTAACACAACAATATATATATATATATATATATATATATATATATATATATATATATATATATATATATATGGTTCTAGTACAATTACCCCTTGGAAAAAAATTCCCCGGACAGTAACCCCCACATCAATAACACCCCGGACAAATAACCTGCTGGTAAAAAAAACCACTGGATATTAACCCCCCGTATAAAAACCTTCTAGACATTAACGCCCCGTATAAGAATAAAACTCTTTAAAAAAAATTTCATCGACACAACAAACAAGTGATACAAAAATTTATTTGACAAAATAAATGTTTTAAAGTGAATTTGTCAAAATAATTTTTTAAAAAAAAAAATATTTTACACAACAAAATATGGGTACAAATTTAAAATTATACTAACACCTAATATACACATTTTGAGATAGAGAGTGGGAGGAAAAAATTAATTACGTTTAAAATATTATACACAGGGTTTAATGTTCGTTTTTTTTACACGGGGGTTATGGTTCGGACGGTTATTGACGGGTAGTTACCGTCTGGGGGTATTTTATCTAGGAGGTAATTGTCCTATGACCGATCAGAGGCGGCCATTTGTGCCACTAACGCCACGAGTTAAATATACGATCCATAAAAAAATAATTAAAAATGTTTTATTTAAAAATTATCAGAGAACAATACCGGCCGAAGTTCATTCAAACACCCAGTATTTCTGAAAAAAAAAATCTGTACAAGTTTTCGATTTCTTAATTTCAGTTCACATTTCGGCATTTAATTAAAACAGTCTTGTTCCATATGAATTCTTTTCATCCCACAAACGTGATCAATAAATGGCAATTAAATAAATAACAAAACAATATTTTTGTTGTACTGAGCTGTGTATGTCCGGGAGTGTTTTATCCAGGGGGTAATTATCCTAGAACCGATCAGAGGCGGCCATTTGTCCGATATCATTTTTCATACCTAATGCCATGAGTTAAATAAACGATCCATAAAAAAATAACTAAAAATGTTTTATTTAAAACTTATCAAAAAACAATACCGGACGAAGTTGATTCAAACACCCTGTATTTTTTTTAAAAAAAACCGTACAAGTTTTCCATTTCTTAATTTCAGGTCACATTTCGGCATTTAATTGAAACTGTCTTGTTCCATAGGAATTCTTTTTCGTCCCACAAACGTGATCAATAAATGACAATCAAATAAATAACAAAACAATATTTTTGTTTTACCGAGCTATATGTATTTTAATCGAAACGAGTAAAAAAAACACTACTTTTGTTGTTATTGAGCTATATCTCAATTAATTGTAATTCAAATGAATAACGAAACAATGCTTTTGTTTCTACTGGTCTACCTAAATTCGTCAGAATCCAAACAAAACGAAAACAAAATCCGTTCATGTAAACTTTAAATGTACTATTTTGAAAACTAGTCTCGAAATGGAATTCCGACCGTTTCACTTATATCTCTTGTATGGAATAAATTAAATACAGATTTCAATAGAAATAAATAACGAGCCAGCAATTTTGTTATTAGTGAGCTATCTAGATTCATTCTCTTTCAAGTAAATAACCAGACAGTAATTTTGTTACTGTCTAGCGAGCTAGATCCATTTTAATCCAAACACAATACTGTTCTTATTGATAAGTTGGCTGGATTTTATTTTAGACTCGAATAAAACAAAAATATGTCACTTGACAAATATAAAACTGATTATTCTTTATTATAAAATATTCTCTATTAAGATTAATTATACTTTATTATTTGTAATTCTCAATTTAAAAATATTAAACCTAATCTCGAAGTGAGCCTTGGACAGTTCGTTTTTATAATAGTGCTGTAATTGTTTTTCCATGTATTTTATGTATTTTTTTAAAAAAAAAAATTTGCACGGTTTGGTTAATTTCAGTTTACAGTTCTGAATTTAATTTTAAACTGTCTTACTACAAATGAATTCTTTTTCATTCCACGAACGTGTGATCAACATTGTTCAATAAATGATTATTGATAATTTTCGATTATGACATTTCGATATCGATGCAAACATCCAATCCTCGGAGCGTTCAGGTGCAGAAAACTCATTAAAAAAAACGCCGTCTATTTTCACGCACCGTGCCCTTTCTAATTTCATTTCTGTTCGGTCTCTCCGCCAGCCATTCGATTAATTAAAACATGCACACTCTATCAAATCCATTTCGATACATTCGGAGACGGCACACGTTCAATACGAGACCACGGCCGTCTATTCATATCTGTGTACGCGTCACCTAGGCAACGACAAACACGAACGCATCTGTTGTACGAGCGCAGCAACCTATGTGAGGTTTCGGTGTGTCACCGACGTTCGCACGCCAAAAAAAAAGCGATCCGATAGAGACAACGATCATTATTCGAATTAAATACAAAAGAAACGTGTGCCGCCGAACGTTATTGAAATTAAATACTGTTTCGAACACGGCGCGTTTTAATATCGAAATTGTTGCTTTCAGCGAGCTTTCGGGTGATACAAAGTGTTGTAGATCGGGATGATTTCGAATATTCGCTTGATTATGATGATGTTATCGGCACATGATTGCTGACGTGTATATTGTTAATAGTCTCTCTCTCTCTACACACATATATATATATATATATATATATATATATATATATATATATATATATATATATAGCTTGATGTAATTTACATCGATGCCACTGTATTGTAATAAAATTGCATCCTGTGACAATGTCCGCGTATATTGTGCTCGTTTGGACACATGTGTGTGTGTGTGTGATTGAGTGAGCGAGTAAGTGAGTGAGTGTACGGTGGTCGGATACACACACGTGGTGGCCGCGGGGTTGAATGTTTGTTCCGTCGCCGTCATTGCATAAAGGATGCACGGCACCGGGTCAAAGTTCAACATAATATGTGTTGCGGGGTCATCGTCTAACCAACATATCTGCTCGACTGTACGTACACGGGCCACGGTCTACTGATTGCTACTGGTCCGTCGGTTCGGTCCCGTGCACGTCTATACATTCGCATCTGTCTGTAATGAATGATGGTGGTTCGTGTCTGTCAATGGATTCCTGCGACGCTTTTACATTTATGTATATCAGTTTATTGTATCACGAATCTTGTGTATATATATGTATATGTATATGTGTGTATGAATTCAAATAATTCAAAGTGATATTCAGATAATTACAAATACATGTCATGTATTTAATAAACGATATATACATATTGCAGTCTAATAAATAAAATAAAACAATAATATAAATAAAACTATAAAAATAATAAATAATATAAATAAAACTAAATTTTCTAATAATGAGTTATTAAGATTTATTTTAATCTAAATAAATAAAAATATCTTTATTACTGAGCGATCTAGATTTATTTTAATTCAAATGAATAAAAAACAATACTTTAGTTTTTACTAAAATAGCTAGATTAATTTTAATTCAAATAAATAACAAAATTTTTTTTCTGAGCTATCTAGCTTTATTTTAATCCAAATAAATAAATAAAAAAATAATAATTTCGTTATTGCTCAGCTATCTATTTTCATTTTAATTCAAATGAATAATAAAACAATTCTTTTGTTTTTACTAAGATATCTAGATTACTTTTCATTGAAATAAATAATAAAACATTAATTTTGTTTTGATGAGCTGTATTGATTTATTTTAATCACAAATAAATAAAAAAACTACTACTTTTGTTATTACTGAGCTATCTAGTTTCAGTTTAATTCAAATGAATAACGAAACAATAATTTCGTTATTACCGGGTTAACTAGATTCGTCGAAATACAAATAAAACGAAAACAAAATTGGTTCATGTAAAGTTTAAAACAAAAGTGTGTATACTGTGTTGAAAACTGATATCGAAATGAAATTCGGACAGTTTCATGTATATCCCTGCTATGGAAGAAATTAAATACATATTTCAATAGAAGTAAACAACAAGATAACAATTTTGTTATTAATAAGATATCTAGACGCATTTGAATTTAAATAATTCTGAATCGATTTGCTCAAAAGATAGAACGTTCCTTCGTCGTGGAATTCAACTTGTGCCAGCAAAGTGGGAAAAAGTCATAACTTCTGAGGAAAAATACTTTTATTAATGTGTTCATACATTTTGTTATTGTAGTAAATGCTCAAAAAACACAAGAAAAAAGCGGTATTCAATGCAAGCGCCCAATATATAACTTGGATTATAGTGATTTGTGATAAAACAATTCATATAAAATCTAGATCTCTATTGCAAAACAATAGAACGTATCGTAAATGAATCTCCTGTTGAAAAATGTACAAGTTTAAATTTTTTCCAATGAACACCAGCCTGCTCGTCACTATCTATCTCTGTTTAATACATCGAAAGTGTTATCTATTTCACTCACTATCTAAGTAATATCGCAATTAAAATGTTATCTGTCAGAAAATATTCGTTTCGATTATCGTTGAAGACTGTCATACTACCAATTCGGTAAATGAAAAACGAAAAGTGTCTTCTTAATACGAGAAAGTGTCAAATGTCCCGAAACTATATTCGAATTCAAGACACGTTGGTCAACATCTATTGGAAAGGAACTTGTGTTGAAAAACCTACAGACTGAAATTGTTGTTTAAACGTAGCCTACTCGAGATAGTTTCTCTTTCTTTAACATATTGAAATCGGTATACAGGTTTCTCTCTTATTTTATATGACGTCGATATTAAAACATTTTCTGTCAAAAAT
Source organism: Acanthacorydalis orientalis (assembly GCA_034766995.1). Classification (NCBI taxonomy): domain Eukaryota; kingdom Metazoa; phylum Arthropoda; class Insecta; order Megaloptera; family Corydalidae; genus Acanthacorydalis; species Acanthacorydalis orientalis. The sequence continues at coordinate 2,373,579 of CM068314.1, forward strand.
GTATCGTTTTTATTGTTCTTTGATTAGAATTCTTTACATATTGTCAGTTGTACAGAATTAAATAGATAAAAAATACGATTTGGTAGTAGAGAAGATAAGGCCGACCGGCCCAGAGAGAAGATTCGATTTCGTAGGCCGTTTCTACGTTCCATAAAAGGGACTAACCTTATATATATAATCAAAATTGCACAGGGTAGACCGCTTCTATTGTAAAATAACGATAATAGACATTTTGAAATGTTGTCATCTAACAAAACATGGTAAACTGAACATACAGCGCCTATCACACCCCAGTCCTGATTGCATTCTCTCTACAATGCACTTGTGTACCCTATATTTATGTATAGATATATATATATATATATATATATATATATATATATATATATATATATACACACACACCTGTCTGTGTGTGATGTTATGTTATGTGTGTAGAGGTGTACGTGCTTGTGTCTATCTGTCGTCGTTCACCGCGTCCGCCGTAGCACTCACCGCGAACAATAGGTGTTAATTCTGGAATTAAATTACGAACGCTGCAATAATTATCTTGATTTACGTTAATTCGAACATTGGTACGCTGTCAGATCCTGATTAGAGCTGAATTAATGACGTTTGCGTTCGTTTTAAAAAGCTCAATAAATGATTAAACAGTTTATGCGTTGCGAGGTGTTTTTTCTCCCCCGAAAAAAGCCCGAACGACCGCCCGACTAGCGTCGCTTGACAACGTTTCATACCCCGATCAGGGTCGGGTAAACGTATCGAATAATAGTCATGTCATAATTAATGTTCCCGTCGGAAAAAAACACCGTTGTTAACAAATGTCGGATGACAAATCGTTCGGTGTTTTCGAAAACGGGACGTTTTTTTTTTTTGTTTTTGTTTCTGTGATAATTAGTGTTGACGAGTTTCGACTGTTGCGTTTTGCGTGCAGGTAAGTCGATTCGAATGTTGCGTTTCGATTCGTGCCGAAAGAAAGAGACTCGACTAAAAAAACATTGCTCTTTTATATGGCCACCGAATACACGGTACCAATGTACAAGTACAAACAGAAAACGTCGGAGTAATATCAAACAATCTTAACAGAATCTACGCAAGAATGCCTGCTCTTCTTCCATTTTTGCCGCAACTGCTACAAGACTCGCTTCAAACATCTGTAGAACGTGAACGACGCGTCGCTTCTGGCTGAAATTTCACCTATGCTGATTTGAAAAGTGACACTTTATATCCCCGTGACGTTACCGAATGAATGGTGGCGCCATTCCATAGAAATTTACCAAACTGATCAAACAACCCACTTGTGTATATATATATACATATATATATATATATATATATATATATATATATATATATATATATATAAGTAGAATCATAAATGTATTCCGATTGTTTTTATTCGACGCCGGCCGCATTTAATTTAAATTTCATATTTCCGCACCGCTCTGTCCGTCCGTACCGACGGATCCGCAATGGCGATACACGCCGTGATAATTTGATAGAATGTAATAACGTTTTCAACAGTTATTAATCGTTGTTATTTATTAACTATATTTTCGAAAAATCGCAGATACAGAAAAACTGGTCACCGGTGTGTGCATGTGTGTGCGTTTGTGTGCGTGCGCGCGCGTTTTTCTCTCCATTAATCGATAAATCATTCCGTTCGGGCATTTTTGTAATTATTTTTCATGGGACAATTATATATATCAGTGTTTGTAGCGCGGTTCGTTCGTTTTGATATTTTTTTTTTGTCCGCGGCCTATTTATTACACGGATATTTGTATAATTATTGTTTTATATGATTCGCTTTTCAATTATTTGCGATTCTATACAGGTTATGAATATTTGTGTACGTTTTTCAAATCGTGTACATCAACTTATAAGGGGAGGATGCGCCCTCGGAAATTGAGTTCGGGATCAAACTTTGTGTAGTGGTGGGGTACTCTAAAGGTATTAATCTAGTAACGTACTAGCTCGCACTATCGAACCATGTTCGAAAAAAAGGCTCCAAAGTTTCCACATCGGCTTGTGAGAGAAATATTTTTACCCACTGTACTCTAGTTTGATAGCTGGTCGGTAGCAAGCCGGCTTCAATAATGTAATGTGTTGGTTGGCGAGGCTGGCTCGATCCATGCAGTTTTATTTTCTTCTCCTGAATAATTTAATGTATTTTATTAAAAAAAATATTTCTATAAAGATGAAACAACACATACACTTCGAATTTTTTTTCTGAAAAATTCTTTTTTTTAAATTTTGTCAATTCTATTTCGGAAAATGATTTCTTCACAATTTTTTTTTAATTTTTTACATTATTTTGCAAACATATTCGTCTATTAAGGTATGTTCTGTCCATACTGTTCTTATAAATTAAGTACAGTATAATTTATCTATCAGCATTGAGAGTGACGTCAGACATAAATTAAAAGAATTGCATTACATTCAGTAATTTCATAAGAATATTTAGATTTTCTGATCTAGTTCCCACGAACGATTGAAATCGAGTTACAGCTTTCAGTAAAACAATTGACGTATGTCAATAAACAAACCGTTACTATGTAAATGAACAAATCGTCAATACGATAGATCATAGTAGACTATATAATAAAAATGACAGAAATAACAAATAACATAAATAACAAAAGGTGTACCAGTCTACTTGATACTGTTAAATATTGAAAATAAGAATTAGAAGTGTGTTCAATCAGATTTTTCTATATTTCCGTTCTTTATTTCGTTATTTGAAACTCCTGCCACTCGATCTGACATCTTAAGCAGATGTACAAGGTGTTTCGAGTATTCTCGCGTTTTTTTTGACCGTTTTTTGTTTTTGTCTGATATTGTTATTGTTCTCTGTAAACTCGAGGCGAGTTGTCGAGCCTTGAGATTGAATCCCTATTATCTAGACTTTAACTTGTATTATTAGCAATCTTGATGTTTAACTGTGTCATATCGTGACTTTCTCGCTAAGAAAAAGAGTATTTTCTCGTTATGAAACAGATTATATCCATATTTAACACTACTGTATACGTGTTTGAAGGACAGTCAAGAACGGACATGGATCTTCTGTCCTTACTGTTCTTATAAATTAATTATAGTATATCTATTATCATCGAAAGTGAGGTTAGATAGAAATAGAAACAATTGCATTACATGCAGAAATTTAATATGCATATTGAGATTTTTTGAGACAGTAGGCATTAATTATCGAGACGAAGTTATAGTTTTCAGTAAATGATCATGAGTGTAGGTCGTTGATTTGATTTTTTTGGATGTAAAACTTACAGTATGTCACATAAAATTTAATTCTTGATGAAAGTGTAGATTTTATTTTCATAGTTGATTTGTAAATCGATCATAGCCTACCAGACGAGCTGACAATTCCTTCAAAAATTTATACATTCAGAAATTTAATGAGGATACCGAGATTTAAAAATTTTTGAAGGCATTATCAGCTCGTCTGGTAGGCTATGATCGATTTACAAATCAACTATGAAAATACAATCTACACTTTCATCAAGAATTAAATTTTATGTGACACAGTTCAGAAATTTAATAAGGATATCGAGATTTTGTGATCTAGTAGGTATTAATTATTGAAATCTAGTTTCATTTTCTAGTAGAAGGTTGTGGGCAAGACGTTTTGATTTTGTTTGTATGAATTGAAAGCTTGCAGTGTGTGATATATCCATAAATTTGTTTTTTTTTTTATCAAAACTTAGATTGTATTCTCATAACTGTGTTAGAAAATCGCCCACCGGGAATGAAACGAGCTGATAATTTTCATTTCCAATAGATTTCATGTAAATATCCGCGTACGGATTCAGAATTATCGCCCCGTTTCCACAATCTCATCGAACAATGACGAGACCACGTGACGAGACGCAGCTCATTATCCTAACAGTCTTTTTACAATTCCGTTTCGAATTTTCTTCGACGTGTGCGTTACTCACACTTCCGTTCTGTTGACGAACGATCGTATCGATCCATCTTAATTTGTCACCGACACTGAACGATCATCGTCCGTGACGTAGCCGCATTATAAATGGATGTCGAGTGATGCGCGAACGAGGAGAGCCGCTCCTCGTCGCCATTAACCGAACCGGCGCGCTCGTCAGTCGATGTTAATTAATTCCGAAACGGATTTTTTTCTCCCTCTTACAAGGTGCCCGTCGCACAGTACGCAGTGGAAATAATTAAAGCGATTAGTGAGAAATAACTCGCATTGATACTTTCAATTATATCTAATTTCTGTCTGACATGAATTCAATTCGGAGATGATTTACGTTTAGCCGATAATCGAGGGAAAAACACACGGCGACGGTCGAATAATAAACTCCTACACACATACACAAGCACAGATACGTACAGACCGTGTCTTTATCTGCAATCGACTCGCATAAAAAGTGTGCGCCAGCATGGTCTGAAATTGACGACTGTTTAATTGTCATCTAAATGAATGGACCGCTAATTGGTCGATAAATGTACATCAATTAATTGTACAGGATACCAACAGTAGACACAGATGATTTATGATGCGAAAAAGATCGTCCAGCGAACAGAAGATATTCAGAGGAGACGAGATAGTGGGTGATATTAGATTGGCAGGAAAATAATTGCGGTTTATGACCTTAAAACTCATGTACATTTTTTTAATTTAAGTGGTTTTAAGCGGTCCAGAACTGTCGAACGACCAACGTCTAATTTTGGTGCAAGCTCTCGAATTATTATGCGTGGTTCTGATTCAACTAACGCCTTCAGTTGGTCGTCGTAGACTGACGAAGGACTCCCGCGACCTTCTTCGTCAAGGCTCTCGTCCTCGCCACGGAATTTTTCGAACCACTATTGAACCGCACGGTCCTTAACACATTGCACATGTATCTGCAGCCGAATGGGTGACTGCCGATGGTCAGATTGCTTGTATGCGGGGAATCGACATTCGAAAAACCGTATAAAAAAAGCTTTATACATTTTTACAAAATGGAATGTTGTACATGTTTCAAAAATATATTTAAAAAAATAATGATTTGTAAGCAGAGGAAAAAATTCGCTTTTTTTTATTTTTAAGTCTTTATACTCGATATGTAAACACCGTAATTATTTTTGCACCAACCTAATTTATATATATATATATTTATTTATTTATATATAAATATATACTCGTATATATATATATATATATATATATATGTATATATAAATATATTTATATATATATATATATATAGATATATAAATTTATATATGTATGTATATATATATATATATATATATATATAAATATATATATGTACGCAAAATCAATACCCATTTTCATCATATTTATGTAAAATGTGAACATGACCTAATTTAAATTCCGCGCCAGTACATCAGCTTCCGGTCAGAAGTGCGCGTTTGACTGAAACAATAGAGCAAGCATTGAAACATATACACATATCTATATGTTTGCGTATGAGTGTGTCTTTCTTCCTCTTTTTCGTTCCTCCATCCTCTTTATATATATATATATATATATATATATATATATATATATATATATATATATATATATATATGTGTGTGTGTGTATGTGTGTGTGTGTTTGTGTGTGAAAGCGAATGCGTAGAATGACCAGACGATGTGAGTCGTCTCCCTCGCATACATACATAAAGCTTGAAGAATTCTCATTTACCGACCGAGTCACATTATAATTTCAATGATTTTGTTTCGAGAGTTTAGTTCGTGGTAAAAATAAATGGTTCGCCCGTCCTCGCAGCTCCTCGTTCGGGTAGATGTCGTTTCGACCGACGTCGGTCGGACCCGACGTCGTCAGGAAAACCTTCGACCACGGGCACCGTCTCGTCGAAACTCCCGTCGGTTCGAGCGACCTCGCTCGATCCGACCATTCCACCACCGCTTTACCGTACGACCACCTTATCCCACCCCGTCGCACGAGAACGCACGTACATCATCGTACGAAATTTGTTAAGTGGTGATCATAAAACTGCACGCTCTGTCGAGGATGCTCGAGATGTTTCGTGCGACGGCGCCCGCTCGCAACGTTCAGCCGGCTTATTTATTATTTTCGTGCGCGACGTCTTCGTGGAAGCGCGGTTCGGCGTCGTGGCCGCACGAGCGTCTCGGCCGAATAATCGATTCGAGCTTAATTGTGCCACCGTCCAAGTGCTCAGTCATCGAAAACACACTCGATCGTCGGACCCGAGCCACGAGTGTATCTTTTTTTTATACCGTACGGCCTCGGTTCGAAATTAATCAGATACTTAACAACGATTCGAAATAGAATCTTTACATTTTCGAAGACATGCTCGAAAGTTCTATTCGAATCCATATCGAGGACACAGAAAATCACTCTCACAAATCGATTCTTTTTTCTTCATCGCACGGAATTCTTCTACGATGGATTGTGAAGCGAAAAGGGAATGAATTTGTGAAAAAGAATTTAGCTACAGTGTCTGAACTGTATTATAAAGACTGTTTTTAAAATCTGCTACGATTTTTAGTTTTTTTTTTAAAAAATTTTCTGGCATTCTTATGAATTTTATTTGTCTGGATGCTTAAACATTAACTCGGAAACAACAAAAGTGTAATGGTATAAATATATAAATTGATCCCATTTTTTTAAACGACTTAAAAAATTTTCACTTCTCCGACCCGACGTAATTCTTTGTAAACTCCTGCGGTTGTGTATAAGTATAAGCGCCATTTTTTTCTTTCAGTCAGATTCAAGAATACTTTTTTTAATATTTTAATCAGATATTTTTCAATACCTTAACGCTCCGAGGATGATGAAATTCCTATCAAAAAAATACATGAACAACAATTGAAAATGATCGATGATGATTTATCGGACATTTTTGACCAGGAAAATTGTTTGTGTTGTGTTGAATGAGAGAAGAATGGTGCCAAGACTTGCGAAACACCTGTGATCTATCTGCGCACAGTTATGAACTCCTGTACGCTTCGTAGATAGAGAAAAATTGACAATGTGGCGCTATAAATTTTCCCGATCGTATAAATCAAGCGTGCGAAACGTCTAGATAAAAAAGCACCGCACATACAGACACACATTTCACATTCGCACTCTGCCACGAAACTAGAGCGAATAGATAAAACGCTAAAGACAAAAAGGGTCCGCGCGCGAGATAAAAGCCATACGCAAACGTTTATGGCCGACTTCACGCACAGCGCAAAAAGTCGTCGTAATGCGGCACGAACGAGCCGCAGACCGCGTCCATCCGTCCGTCCGTCGTGCGTTGACAACGTGCCAACTTATCAACGCGAAAACGGCCGTGCTGCCTGCTGGTTACTGTCAAACGGCGGGTCTGACGCTGCTTCCGTGGAGATGTTATGGGAGTGAGTGAGACTGCGACCGAGTGAATTAAGACGGAATCTAAAACGTACAAGTGTATCTGGAGGACCTCTCTCGAAATATGTCTTCGACGAATCCTGTCAACGTATACTGTGCGTGAATATCTCGAGAATGTTATCAACGGATCCTGTGAATTTATTTATTAAAACCTTCGAAGTAAGCTAAGGACTTGTTTTCAAATCTCAAAAAAAAACAACGATTGCTAGTTATTCGAACATGTTTCTCACAAGTCTGATCAGCGTATGCTATGAATCAAGTCATAAATCTCGAGAAAATTATCAACGTATGCTATGGACTCGTATTTTAGCCTCGTAAAAATTATCATCTTGTGCTATGGACTCAAATATATCTTCGACGAATCTTATCAACGTATGCTGTGAAAAAACATCTTGAAAATATTAACAACGAGAGCGCTGTATTTTAGCTAGTGTCTAAATAAATAGAAAATATGCAATCTCAACTGCTAGTGATTTTTAATTGAAAAAAATATAAAGAAAACTTAATCAGCAGAAATGAATCGAATGAGTGTCAAATCTCGAGAAAATTAGCAACGTATGCTATGGACTCGTATTTTATCGTCGTAAAAATTATCATCGTGTGCTATGGATTCAAATATATCTTCGACGAATCTTATCAATGTATGCTGTGGAAAAAACATCTTGAAAATATTAACAACGAATGCTGTGAATGCATATATTAAAAGTTTCGAAGTAAGCTATGGACTTGTTTTGAAATTTAAAAAAAAAAACGGTTGCTAGATATTCAAATATGTTTCTGATAAGTCTGATCAGCGTCTGAAACGGCAGACTATGCCTGTTTATCTAATCGAATGTCAGTAAAAGATAACAATATGAAGTGATACATGTTAGAAAGATATGGATGTACACGGCTTGCTATTTTACAATTGTATAATTGTCATATGACTGATTCTCTTTCAGTCGTCAGTTTAAATCTAAACATTTTTGGACATACTTAGAAGAAAAATTTAAACTGGTCATAGAAAATGACCATTCGAGTGTGATTCGTCTAGAATAACTGTCTTATTTATGTTCACTCGATTTGCAAATAGTCAACAATCAGTCGAACAACAGGACAAACATTATTTGTTGAAAAAAATCGAATATGCATAACATTGGACGTAGTTGTTCGAAAAGGAAAGAAATATAAGTTACACTGTGTTAGAAACGTCTAGACGCACACGGCTCACTATGCCTGTTTATCTAATCGCTTGTCAGTAATTGAAAAAGATAACAATATGAATCGATGCATGTTAGAAAGATATGGATATACACGGCTTGCTATTTTACAATTGTATAATTGGCATCTTATGACCGAAACTCCTTTCAATAGTCAGTTTAAATGTGATTGAACATTTTTGAGCATACTTGGAAAGAAATTAGAACTATTCATAGGAAATGAATACTAGTCGGTAGTGTCAAAAATCTAGTATTCTGGTTTTTAGAGTTCAGTCCGTTTGAAAATAGTTCATAGTTTGTTGAAGACTTATTTTATCAAGTCTTTAAACAAATAATGTAATTAAACCATAAAAACATGTG